>PVJH01001869.1:0-189360 GCA_004026705.1 Nesogale talazaci | reverse complement strand
GAACTTATCAACTTTATCATATACATTTCAGCATGCCACTATGTGGATGTTGGAACTTTTAGGAAGGACAAACATCACCCCCCAGTTTCCAAACAAGGTAGGGTAGCACTAATATGTGTCTTTTACTACAGTTTAGGTGGACATTATATTAAAATAAAAACATTCATGAATCTGAAAGAGTTGTGCTCCCTATATACATTTTTAAATATTGTAGCTATAATATCTAACCCCTGACCTACTCTTTGAAAGATACCAGATGGTGAGTTTAGTACTTTTTGTTCCATTGCTGGTGGCAATTGGAAACTGATTCATGCAGCAGAAGCTCCCAAACCATCAGAAAAGAACTCCTGTCTCTAAATTAAAATGCCACAAATAGGCTGTATATTGCAGATTTCTGTTGGAAAGAAAACTAGATTATAAGAATGATTACCTCTAGATTTATATATATGGATGCTATATGAATTTGACCTGTTGATGCCAGAAGTTTAAATAAAGTAGGATAGTTGATATTTCTCTCTATTTTTGGTATCACTGCCTTCTGGTAGAAGTGGGAGGCCCAGTCTTGCTTCTGGAGAGCTGCTGCTGGATTTGAACCTCCAAGCCTATGGGCTGCAGTCCCGCACTCAGCCACTAGGCACCGGGGCTCAACAATAGTTGATATTTGTATGTTTTGTCCTGTAATGATCTCTCATTATAACCATCTTTTTAAAAAGATCTCATCTTACCATGGCCACCAATTCAAAATCCTCTTGCCAACTTTCCTTAGTTCTCTTAACAATGTCCTGAAGAAAAGTAATAACTGCCATGCTTTCGGTAATTTTCCCACACTCTGCTCCTCTTTTATCTTTGCTTCTTTGAATATTATCCCCATTCTTATTTGCTGCCTACACTTTCTGACTTAAGGCAACTAATGGAAGGGGATTAATAGTTATTAACCCTTCCTAAAATATTGCTCAGGAGAGACATATGTGCCAGTTTTATTTTTTTGTAGGCATCACTGCCCTCTGCTGGTGGGAGCAGAAGGCCCAGCCTTTGCTCCTGTGTAGCTGGAATTGAACCTCCATCCCAGGGGGCTGCAGTCCTGCACACAACCACTGCGCCACCGGGGCTCAGCCCACCAGTTTTAAAATAAAATCAAAACATGTTTCTTTTGAATTGTCACTTCCCCTCACAGAGTGTTGGCATTGTGTTTTTATGGAGCGTTTCAACACCACTCTAAATACCACAAGAAGTGCTAGGGAAAGGAATCAACAGGTGCTCTGCACACTCCTTCCCAAGGGAAAATCCAGGCACACTTTGCCAGCAAGGGGTTGTCTTACCTCTCTTAGAAGGTAGCCCCTTCCTATTTCACAAAGAAGTAAATATATAAAAAATATATGTTCTCTATTATCTTGTCTGGTTCTCCAAATTAGTCTGTGCATGCATTCCATTTTGAGGCAATACTAGTATAATAAAGCAAGCTAAACTAGGTTCCGAAAATAGATCTGGCTTCTTTTTACAGGTGGCTGCTGAATTTCCCTCTGGGGAAGGTTCATGAGCAGCACTCTGATTGGGAATGGAGGAGGAGAACGATGTGAAAGCTGCAATGGAAGAACACATTTTTAATTTTTATTTCCCTTTGCTATCCACTCAAGAGATGAGTGGTAAAGATGGAACCTGAGGGACATTTGAGGACAAATGCATTGGCCCTCTAGACTCTGGTTCGTGCCCAAGCACATTTTGTAACATTTTGCTTTAATGAACTTCACCGATATCTCATTCTTTGGCAAATGTGAAGGATGAAGATCTGTGACAACCCTACATCAAAGAAGACTATCAACACTGTTTTATTTTTTCAAAGATGTGTGTTCACTTAATGTTCTGCCACATTTTGGTAATTTTGACAATATTTAAGACATTTTCATATTGTTATTGCACACTTAAATGAATCATAGTATGGTATAAGCATAACTTTTAAACACAGTAGGAAACCAAAAATGTGTGGTTTTCTCTATTATTATATTTGTTTATTACAATGGTCTACAACCAAACAAGGAATACCTATACTGTGGGCAGGCCACCTTCAAGGCATAAAAGCAGCATGGAAAAAGAGGATTCCACTCTTGTCAGGAAAGGCAACTGATTGAAATGCATATCCTTTTCCTGAGTTTTGGAATGATGTGAAATAATCTAGACTCTCAGTGGACACAGTGTATACATATTTGTAAATGATGTGGCACTTATACATATTTTCTAAGAGGAGTTGAGTCAAAGATCCTAAGAACAAAACATAAGCCAAAACAGCTTCATATATATGACATACCTTAAAACTAATCCAATACTATAATGGGAAAATCTGCTTGAAAACAATCTTTAACTTGTTGCACAGCAAAGATACCTCTTTGAGAATGAAGGTACCCCCTTTCCTGAGCCATGGTACTTTCATGCATGAGCCTCAAATGCATGTGCAAAGCCAAACTATAAAGAATTGATGTTTCTGAATATGGCATGGGCAAATATATTATGGACTGCCAAGAGAACAAACAAAATATTCTTGGAAGAAATACAGCCAGATGTTTCTTAGGAACGAGGATGATGAAATTTTCTTCTCACATGTGTTATTTGGATGTGTTATTATGAAGGAGCGGTCCCTGGAGAATGAATTCATGTATGGTAAAGTAGAGGGAGGGTCAGTGAAACAGAGAAATAATGAGCATAAGCAAGGCAATAATTGGGAGGATGGTGCAAGATGGCAATATTTCATTCTGTTGTATGAAAGATCATAAGGGATGAGAGGCTACTTAGTGAAACCTAACAGTAGCTTCAAAAAATATACAAGTAATACAATAGATTTAAAAATCCATATTAATGGGAAAATAAAAACATATTTGATGGAATTAATAAAGTGCTGATGTCTGCACCATATTAACAGAACTTGAAAACATGATGCTCAGAGACAAACATCAAACACATAAAGCACATATTTTATGGCCCATTTCTGTGAAATATTAAAACTGCATAAATGCATTGAGTCAAAGAGCAAATTTTGGGTTTTAAGGGTGAGTGGAGGAGTTAATGGTGAGTGGATGCATAATTGGTGGAGGGTTTGTCTTGGGGGTGATGGAAATATTTTAGAAGTTGATAGAGGTGATTGATTATATTACAACATTGTTAATATACTAAATACCACTGAATTTTATACTTTAACTGGTTAGTTTTATGTGAGATGGATTTCACCTCAATAATGTGCATATGCATAAACATACATAATTTCTAAAAGAACTGAACTCCAATTTTCACAGATCATTGTTAACAAATTTGTTAGCAACCATACAATGATAATTGTGTCTCTAAAGTGAAGCAGGACCATATATACACCTCAGTTATATGAATGGATTTTGACTCATGAAAAATCTAGTCTCAACCTAACAACAATGAATTCTTATGGCATGGTTCATATTTATGCTCACTCTTAGAAGAAGAACCTTGTGGGTATGGGTTCTATGGTAAAGTGTGGTGAAGAAATTAGATGGTTCCTGGATATCAAAAACAATAATGCTGGGGTTTATAAAGTTTGCCTTCAAATAAGCAGTCATGTATGTATGTGAGACATCAACTAAGTCCACATGAGAAGCAAACTAGTCTCTGTGGTCCAAGAATTATAAATAATAAATTCAAACATAAGAGTGGGAAACATATCAGAGCTTCAATTGTGGACATCCAGTTTTCAGATGGCAGGGAATGACAGTAGAAATCCAAAGCTATTGTTTGGATCCATGTGTAAATTAAGCCTAATTAAGTTATGTGAATAGTCTTGCTACTGTGAAGAATGTATTGGAAAGTGGATTATTGCAGATTCAGTGAAATCATTTAATCTAACTTTTGACTCATTTTAAATTTGTTCTAGTTTTTAATATGTTCTGTTTCCTTTTCAATTGAGCTTTTTTTTAAATTTTGTTAGTGTTATTTAATTTATTTGCTTTGTTGCTGTTGCTATTTGTTTTATTTTGTTAATCTGTATATGAGATCCAGGATGGGGAAATTTATAGAGAGAGTAATGAATTAATGGTTTCTTCAAAGAATGAGAGAGAATTTTAGGGGGAGATGGGAAGTTAATAACAGTAAGTACAAAAAATGTAGAAAAGTTTTTAAAATTGATTGTGGCTGTGATCACACAACACTTATAAGTATGACTGAACTATTAAATTATATTGTGTGGAAATACATAATGATAGGGACATAGGTCTGTGTACATATATTTATTGGTTAAATATTACTTAGCTTATCTAAACCCTTATCTAGTTCTATTGATTAAAAAACTATGGGTTTAGGTCTCTGAAGGCATGAAACCAGAGTCAGGCTCTCTATCAGCCATTTTCCTTAAGCAGCATGTTCTCGGAGAAATTCAAATGGTGATTTCTATCCCTGAGGTCAAAATAAACATTAATAACATTCATTTTTGCCATGTTACAAAGGAATAACCAAAGACAACATCTAAGCAAAATAATCAAAACTTTAAATTTCCATACTGTTTCCAGAAAACAACTCAGTAACTGCATGGATATGTCTCACTTCTGGCTAGCCAAAGAAAAAGCACTACTTCGAGGCAATAGTCAAACAAATATCTACTTCTCCATTTTTATGATTTGTTTTTCCAGTATCCCACTCCCAAAGTACCATAATGTATTAGTATGGATAGACTAGAGAAAGAAATTCATGGAGACACTCATATATATATATATATATATATATAAGGGAGATATTTTTATACAACAGGAAATGAACATTGAGACAACATCCCGACCCAGTTCAGATCAAGTCCATATGTCTGATATTAGCCCATATGTCCAACAGCAATCTGTAAAGTCCTCTTCAGACTCTAGAAACACATACAATGAAGCCAAATGCAGGATGATCACAAGCCAGTGGGTAGAAAGTCTCGGGATCCAGTGGTGTCATAAGCTTCTTAGTGCTGGCGGGGATCTCTCTGTGACTTCTCTGGTTTCAGAGATCTACCTGTATCAATGTGTCCTGTCAGCTGCAATGTCCCCAGGAATGTCTGCCGAGAGAGGGAGGTGTCTCCTGCCTCCAAGGAGGAAGTACCACCTTTCCCAGAATTCTCAGAAGACCATGCCCACAGAGACCTCATTAGCTATGATGTGATTAACAAGCTAGACTCCACCCCAACACTCTTAAGCCTCAAATTGACAATTATATAACTGCCACAAGTGTCTATGAATTTGTTTCTCTAGTCCACCCAGACAAACACTTCCGTGAATAACTGTGGTTCTGCAAATCATGCTAAACATATCCCAGACTCATCCATATCTCTGAGGATATATTTGGGAATCTCTTGAACTTAAATTCAGCATTTGAGTTAAATAAGAAGGCATGCACCTTTTAAAATGACTTAGGTCAGCGCTTTGGTGCAATGGGCAAGGTTCACTCAGGACACATCACATTTACAAATGTTGTTGAATTTATATTTTGGAGCATTCCGAAACATGGATAGGATAATTAAAACACTATATAATTGCTTTTATTTAAAAAATTATTTTATTTAATGTATTTGTAAAGCTAAAATTAAACTGTTTGCCTGAAACTTGGCAGTACTTCCCTCCTACTAGTTTTCACTTACCTCTTCTGCTGTGACCTGAAAATATAATACAGTAACTAATAAAAAAACACAAAACGTTGGACAGCTGAGAAATGTGTGCACAATCATGATTTCCCTCTAAAAATGTGAGGTACCATTGCGCTAGGTATGATTTATAACAGCACAACCTTTTCGTGATTGGGATCTGTTTACATTAAGTGACACTGAGAGTGGCAGACTTGTCACTTCCACATGTCAGCACATTTATGCACGTCCACAGGCCCCAGGTAAGACACCAGGCTATGTGTATACTCATCTTTAGTAGCTAAAGGGTTAACAAGAGAATCGTGTATGCAGTATTGCCTTGATTTCCCCTAAGCACTATTTTCTTCATAACAATTTTTTGTTTTCATTTTATTTCAGAGGATCCTGGGCCTCAAAAAGTTACTTCATAGCTGTATGCTGCCCACCAGCCACCAGTTTGACCTCCCTGACTTAAGCAGGTATATACCCTCCAGATTCTGCGTTTGGGGTCTATTCTATCACCTGGGTCCAGACATCCAAGGAATTGAGTGCTGATATTTTGGATCAAAACAGTAGCAAAAGTTAGATTGGTATCAGGGCTCTGTCATAGGGATTACAAATTGGTCTGGCCCATTTCCTAATCTAGAAAGGCTTAGAAGAATCAACGGTTAGCTATCAATGAGACCTTCATTCAAAATATGCCAAGAAAGTGTCAATCCATATCACACCTCCTGTTGAACAAGCAATTTTCCTGACCTTGAACTAAGTTGTTTTTTCTGCCTGAATAAACTTGTAATAGGTCTACTGACCTAAATCTTCAGTCAAGGGAATGTTACTTCTGGTGGGTGCCTGTGCTCCTGGAACTGTAGGATATATTGATCAAGAGTTTCAAATTTGAGTATTCTCAGAGTGAATAAGGGCTTTGACTTATAACCATCCATTAAACAATGCAACTGCAACGAAGGAAACATATTGATTCTCCTTAACATTGCACCTTCTCTCACTGCTAATTGGTTTGCTTCAGAGGAAAAGTAGTGTGAACTGTGTGGAGAAATGTGACAGATCACCATAACCTGTAG
Source organism: Nesogale talazaci (assembly GCA_004026705.1). Classification (NCBI taxonomy): domain Eukaryota; kingdom Metazoa; phylum Chordata; class Mammalia; order Afrosoricida; family Tenrecidae; genus Nesogale; species Nesogale talazaci. Next base: position 182,682 of record PVJH01001869.1, on the reverse strand, counting down.
GAGTGAGCCTTAAAATCAGGCTGAATGCCTGAGTGATATCTCACCCCACTCATTATACCTCTGACCACTTTGCCTATTACTCTTTGCCTCTTAGAGTTCCCTGTGTGAAGACAGAAACAATAAAACCTATCCCAACAGTCTACTGTGAGGATTAAATGAAACCTCATCTAACAAGTGTCCTTCAGGACTAAGTTTTTAATACAGGCTAATTATTTTCTCCATTCATAAAAAAAATCAAGCAAAAGGTGGCAGAAGAAATATTAGCTTTCATGTGTTTCCCTTTTTTGCTTTGAAAACTTTTCCCTAATGAAAGTTTTTTTTTCCTCCTCTCCTCTCTGCCCAATATCACGGCACCCCACTGAGGATGGGACAAATGTTTATCTTTAAAGAAGTTTCAAAAAATACATTGTCATTTTTCATAATGTTTCAATTCCACTTTTTCCCCATGACGTTTCGAACTTCCCTTGTGCCTCTGTGTCTGATTAGATTTCCTCTTTGGATTGAGGAGGCCTCAGTAAGAATACCAATGGAGATAGTGGAGAGGGTGGAGACAAATGTATATTTACATATGAAAGATCCTGACATTGTCATGGCAGAGGGAATCAAAATCAGTCCAGGACAGGATTCTTGAAAGCCAGACCCTCATGAAATGCAACTTGCCTTTGCTATTGAGATGACGTCAGTCTGCCATATGTGAAGCTCTAGCAATTCATGGAACCCAATCATAAAATCTACACCTACCCACCAGCCTGAGGCAGGCTAAATTTTGCCTACTTCAAATTAGAATCTGCCCACTGTGCCAACGGAAATAAAGGATAGGGACAGCAAGTCTCTTCAGAGCGCAGCACACTTACCTGCCCGGTTGGCGGTAGCCATTTTCAGTGCTATGTGTGAAGCTGTGATGGGGAACCATGCTGGCTGTGGGACCAGAACGTGAGCATAGACTTTAAATGAGCTGATGTGGATGTGGCTGGTAGGACGGAAAGAGAACGGTTGGTGTCCTGAGCACCTCATGTTGTCTTCTGGCTATTCATAAGGCTGCCCTGGTTCCTCTTCTAGACCTATATTTTATGTTATTCCCTTTGTGCTAATAAGTACACAGCAGGGAGCTAGTGAGAGAGGGAGAGTCTGTTTAAGAGCCCTAGCCAGGCAGACCATCTGTCAGCATGATTAATGTGCTGGTTAGCATTCGGCTGTTCTTTCCTTAGCATGGCAAATACATCCAACACATCACCTTTGTTCAGTAACTGCATGCTGGGCCAAGATCAGCAGTGCACCTCAATCTTGAATGACACGCAAGGGCTCGTCATCTCCCTGACCCTCCATAAGGCCACCTCCTGGCTGGGAATTAGAAAGTTGGTGGCAGTATCACAACAGCAGTCATGACAGGGGCTGCTCCACGAGCTCACTTGAATATGAATACATTTCTATCAAAATGGAATGCTGATTTAATCCAAGTCCATTCATCATGGAGAGGGTGAGCATGAAGATATTACATTATGGACTGATGGTGAGAAGCATGTGCTTTGAAGTTTCAGAGAAATGGGTTCAAACTCTGCCTCCATCACTTTTGAGCTAGGTAATCTCAGCGAAGGCATTCAACTTGCCTCTTAGTTTTCTCATCTTGAATAAAAGAAAGAAAGAAAGAAAGAAAGAAAGAAAGAAAGAAAGAAAGAAAGAAAGAAAGAAAGAAAGAAAGAAAGGTAAATTAAATATGCTGAGTGTGTGATTATTGTTCTAAAGCCCTGAGTGGAGGTCAGGGTGTATACATGAGGAGGTTTTGTTAGAAAGTAGAATTCAAAACTAGTGAAGTTTTCTCCTGAAATTTTGGAAAGCACTTTGTAGAGGAAGAAAGCATATAGCCCCAGTCCTTAAGGAATTGAAAGTATGACGATGAACTAAACATTTTAAATAATAATAACATAGCTGCAAGCAAAACTGGGATTCTGTAGTTGTGTGGTGGTAGACCAAGGGAAAGAAATTCATTCCAATTTGAGAGATTAGGCAGGTTTCTGTGGAAGCAATCACACTTCACCTAGGATTTCATAGCTTGACGGAGTTTTCAGAGTTGGTGATGATATAAAAAGGCACCTTTAATGGAGAGTATAGCACAGGCAAAAACATCATAGATGGGGAAATAATCAATAGTAGGAAGTGAGAACATATGAGGGTTATCCCACAAAAAAAATGGGAAAAAGTTCTTTTGTTCAGCAACTGCATGGAGCAGTTTTCATAGTGTGAGGTGAGCATCTAGCAACTCAGTCTGAGATAGTGCCCTCAGTGGGCATCACTTGGGAAGGTTCACAGTAAGTGTTTTTCATAAGGGGAGTTTCGCTTGAGCCCCATTTTTTGTGGTGACCAATTGAAGAGAACAACATGCAATTGTGAACTTTGGTTTCCTGATTTGGAAAAATGGTGAACAACTGTTGTTCTGTTGAGCACAGTGAACAAGGACAGCGCTATGGGGGAAAATCAAGTGTAGCTGTGATTTTTCTCATTTCAAAAGAGGTGAAATGGTGATTGATGACAAGTATCATTCTGGACATCCATCAACTTCCCACATGAGCAAATATGTCAACTAGAAGTGCATTTGGAGTCTATTCCACAAGGTGAGACTGTTTGTTAATTGAGCATTCTATTTAAAGGTTCTGAAAAGATTATATAACACTATGTGATCACAAAATAAATAAAAGGTCTGATTTGTGGCAGACACAGCACTGGTTTTGCTATCATGACAATGTACATATTCATTCAGCCATCTTAGTATACCAGTTTTTGGCAAAAAATAGTATGTCTCTCATTCCCCACACACCTTACTCACCTGACCTCACTCCATATAGCTTATTTTTGCTTTCTCAAATGAAGAGGGACATGAAAGGAGAGAGTTGACAAAGTTGAAGAGGTAAAGAAAAAAATGAGAGTGGTGCTGTGAACCCTCTACCCAGATGAGTTTGAAAAATGTTTCCAAGAATGCAATCACAGATTTGACAAATGTGTTCAAGGTAATGGGGAATACTTTGGAGGCGATACAGCTATTTATTGAAAAAAAAACTAAACACATAGTTTTGGGGAAAAAGCAGTGTTTTTTTGTGCAGGGGTACTCCTTTTGTGTTAAGAATAATGATGCAATTGAATGTGTCGGCCTACAACAAAGAACAATAGATCCCAAGAGAAAAACCGCTGACCATCATATCAGCTGGGTAAGTCATGCTGTTTTGTGGACTTTGCTAAAAAAAAAAAAAAAAAACTTTGCAAGTCCACTGGGAAGTAAAGTGAGCTCATGATTTGTATTAATATTAACAGCTGTTGCTCTACCTCTAGGCAATCCCAAGGCAGGTCGCCACAGCCAAAGTCAAGCATACACTTGAAGACGTGATGAGTGCAATCCAGGCCAGGCTTACTTCTATTTACAGGAATACAACTACTGTGGACTTTGTAAAGCCTGCTACAAGGTAAAACCAGTCCCAGAAGCAATCACTGGCATAAAGTGGGTTATGAACTTGCTCAACTCTGAGCACTGTGGCACCAGTGGGAAGTCACAGGTGGGGAAGCAGAGACTAGGACAAAATCGGCAATAGCTGGTCGTAGGGGTGCTTCTAACAGAGAAGCAGTCCATATCCTAAATTGAGCTGAGAGTCTCTTATCACACTATGCTGCTTTTCAGACTATAAATGTCTATGACTTCCCCCACCCAAGTATGTACTAGAGAATATTCTAAATGATGTACAACAAAGACTAAGCTGCTCCAATCTGCTGCTGCTCCAGAAATCACTTGGTGCTTTAAATACTTGGCTCTAGCTATAAACGCTTAAAAGCAAACCCATAGCTACCAAAGTCTCTGTCTAAACTGTTTACACCTTGGTTAATAAAGGTAAAGATGATTGACGTTATTCTGGTAGAATCCTCATGCTATCTACTCATAATATAAGGAACACCCTTTGTCCAAGAACTACACTACCTCCCCCATACTGGAAGAGCCTCCTCGCCAATGCTTGTACCAAGGAAGCTCATCCTATCTACAAACAAAAATAGACACCCACTATTTTAAGTTGAATCTGACTCACAGTGACCATATAAAGAACTTCAGAGACTGAAAATCTCTATGGGAAAAGACTCCCATATTTCTTCCATAGAAAATCTGGTGGGTTTGCTTTGACTATCTTGTAATTACCAGATCAAGGCCTAACCTGTGCTGCCAGTAGGACTCCTAACATCCTATTTCAAAATCGGTTTTAAGGGATGGAGGTTTACACTTCTCCAAAAGAAGAAATTCCAGAGTAAATCCCCTGGGTATTTGTGATTAGAAATAAGAGTCGATCGCTAAAAAGCTCTACGTACAGGTTCCCATAAGCCAAGGAAAGAGAAGTGGGCCAAGTGTCCAGGAGATAAGAATGAGGCAGTTCCAGTCTGAATTTGATGGTACACAACAGCCATGTGCCATGTGCATGCCTGGATGTTGTAGTCAAAGCCATTGGCTACGAACCAAAACACTGGAAGTTCAATTCTACCCAGAGGCACGTGGGAAGAAAAGTTTAGGAATCTTTTCCCAAACCAGCCACAACAAACCCTATGGAGCAGTTTTACTCTACCAGGTGTGAGACTGCTGTGGCTCAGCGTCAACTTGACATCTCCTAGTCTGTTTAAAGTACAAAAGAGTACTCTTCCCAATTCCCTCTCACCTGCCCTCCGCATTAATGCTCATTGACCCTCGTTAATCTGACATAAAGGAAACGCTTGCCATCTCAACTTGAAAATACACCTTGTACTCAACGGAAAAGCATGTTAAACCACATGCTTTCTTTTTCTCTTCCAGGATGATCAATTCACATTCTTCACCTTCTTCTTGAAAGAAAGATTTGATTTGGTTTTTCAACTCTTTAAAAATTTTCCAGTATTTCCCTATGCTTTTGAAGGGTCACCAACTGCATCTGGACTCTCAGAATAATGAGGGCAAAACCCAACCAGTGCATTGGAAAGATGACGCACCACAGCTTGTGTAACATGTTCTTTACATTGTATTTCAGAAGTATGGTGGCCTTTTCCTTTTCTATCACAATACTACCCACACTAGCTAGTCACATTCAACTTATATTTAACCATGGCATTCTGGTCCTTTTCGCTTCTATTTAAAATAATTCCAGTTTTATTCTCCCATAATTTGCTTTGTCTTCCCCATTCCCATTCTTTTTTAATTCAAAATGATTTCACCTAGGCTTTTTAGTCTCTTTAAAACACTCTAATACAGTTATAAAGTTTAGGATCCCCCAAACAAAAACACCAACAGCAATAACAATAAAGTTTTTAGCAGGGGTAGACACATTTTCCAGGGCCGGAGGGCAGGATGGTTGTGTTTATGACTGCAATAACTTTAGGCCTAGTTGATATGAACTTTGCAATTGTCACAAACCTTATCTCTACCTCTTTTCTTATATTTGCCACCTTTGTGTCATCTTTTTCCACACCTCTAATGAAATGTGAATCTAAACTTCCCAAGTCAAACAACCCATATGGAAAAGAACAGGAGATCAGGGGAAAAGAAATGACTCACCAAGTATCCTGCATCTACTCTATGGACAACCTGAACCTAAACTCAGAAGCCCTTGTTTCCCAACCCCACCCCAATCTTTTGGCAATTATATGGATTGGCTCATTATAATGGGCAGGGCATAAAATCATTGAATAATAAAGAGTTAAGAAATAGGTGCAGTCTACGCTAAAATAATAAGCGTTTAAAAAATCTTGTTTGCAATTGTGCACATTTATTTTTCCGACAAGGAAATGAACTATTGTGTTATACCCGTTTCCTGTGTTCCACAATTGCCAACAGTTCGATATCCATCTCTGAGAAACCCTTCCCACCTAGAACTCCTAGAACTGTGGTTGGCAAACCGCGGCTCCTGAGCCACAAGCGTCTCTTTAAATTTGGCTCTTCCAGGCTCACACATACAGCGCGATCACGTTTTCTTTGTTGCCAGTAGCAAAAATCAGCAGGAGTAGGTGGTCTTTGGGATCCTGGAGACACGGGAGGAGACACGGTGCAGGGAGGCTCTCTCCTTTTATGCCCCAGTGAGCCGGAGCCAGTCTGCAATCCCATGAGCAGCAATCACTACGGCAAATGCTGCCGCAGCCGGACTCTTCTGAATCGCTGTGAAGCTGTCAATCCTGCCCTACACTGCAGGACCTACAGCTACTTTAGTTCAATCAATTGTTATGTTAGTCCAGGTAGGCTAGAGAAGCAAATTCATAAACACGCATATGGATATAAGGAAAGGTTTCTGTACAAGAGAAATGGAACATTGAGAAAGCATCCCAACCCACTTCAGTCCAAGGTCTTACACTGATATAAGACCATATGTCTGAGACCAGTCTATAAAGTCTCGTCCAATTCACGAAGCACGTGCAATGACATGAGGACAATCACAAGCCAGTGGGTGCACAGTCTTGTGTGTGCAGCGGCAGTAGAAGGATCCTGACTCTGGCAGGGGCCACTCTGTGGCTCCTCCAGCTTCAGATGTCTGGTTTCATCAGGATAAGGCCATGTGGCTTCTTCTCCGGCTCCTCCAGTTCCTCAGATGCTGCCATCTTGCCTTGTCAGTTGAGCATCTCCCAACAATTGCGGGGATAGTCTCTCATCTCCATGAGGGAAGTATCAGGAGACTTCCTGGAATTCTCAGAAAAAGCCATGCACACACGGAGGTCTCATTGGCTATCTCCAGATTGACAGGCTAGACTCCACCCCTGTATCCCGGATCATGAAATTGACACACGAGTGCCTGACTGCCACAATTGTAGACAGAGTTTTCATTATTTGGTGTGAGTGACTTTTTGTTAAAGTAAAACATTTTTATAGGGGCCCTGTTTGACATGACTACAAAGAAAAAGCAATGGAAAACTGAAGTCGAAAGACATGCATTTAAAGTTGAATGGACCAAGACTTTCACCTTTATTCAAAACTTAAATGGCCTTCTCACCTGTCTTATTCTTAAGGAAAATTGGTGCATAACAAGAAATCAAATTTGGAAACACTTTATAAATAAACACCTGTCATCTAGCAATAAATATCCTGTTGGTGATAACTTCAGAAGAGTCAAGAAAAATCAAGTTCTGTACTTAATCACTGGATGCAATCTTCCAAAAATGTTAATTTTGCCAGTTTTGTGGTTAGTCAAGAGATTGCTAAGAGAGGGAAACCATATGCAGATGGTGAATACATAAAACGTTTTATAAATGTATCAGAAGAGTTATTTGGGAATTTTAAGAACAAAGAAGATATTCAAAAAAATTAAAGAGTTACCATTGTCTGCTAAAACAGTGAAAGATAGAACAATCAAAATGTCTTCCAATATAACCGACTAGCAAGTCGAAGATCTTAAATTAGTCTCAGATTTATTAATAGCAGTTGATGTCGGCGAGTTTTGTGACATAAATGATACAGGGCAAGTTTCACTTTTTATAAGATTTATTTCAACTACAGGTCCTAAAGAAGAACTTTGAGTAGTATTGCCATTCAAAGGTCGAACATGTGGAGAGGATATAGCAAATGCTGCAATTAATTGCATTGAAAAACATCATATTTCTAATAATAATAAAACAGAAAAACATCATATTATACTCAACAACATTCTCTCAATTTCAACAGATGGGGTATAAAGTATGACTGGCATAAGAAATGGTTTTGTTGTTATGATGAAAGAAAAAAATAATCATGAGATACTTACTTACCATTGCATCATACAAGAAGTGCTTTGTGCATAGATATTTCCAAAAAAAATTTGCAAAATTATGGGATTGGTGATTAAGATTATCAACTTCATTATAGCTAAAGCTCTCAATCACTGCTAATTTAAAGAATTTTTAGTTGAAATGGAGAGTGTGTATGTGCACAATGTGCTGCATAACTTTTCAAGCAGATGTAAAGCCATTGTTCACGTGTTTCACAGTCATTGTCATGATTTAATTTTCTGCATATTGTAAAGAATTTTAAGTTTATCAATAAACAGCATCATTAAGTATGTTATTAAGCTTTATTCGGTGTACCTATAGTTTAATTAAGACTTAAAACTTTAAGGAAAGTTTAGTAAGTTAATTTTAGGAAATATCACAGAGTGAAAGAAGATGTAGTGTTCTGTGCGATTATGATAAAACCATTCCCCAGATATGTCTCCCTTAAAGTTATGCTAAATGCTAGAAACTGTTTGCCAGCACTTGGTGGGAGGTCAGGTGCTTAGACATATCTTCCCTGAAGACTCCAGGCTATTGTTATTGCCTGCCACTATCGGTAGGACTGTTAGGACAATGGGTCACTTCCCTGGAAAGATTTGGCTAAAGCAAGTCTCCAGTTCAAGAACAATGAAGGTTGGGCCACCATCATTAATATGGGATCCACTCATCTGTCACATGTGAGACCCTAATACCTCTACTTCCTATTGCATGTATGTCCCTTTTCCATCCCCCTCATTGCCTTATAACCTATAGTGCACACCCTTCATGTGATGCGTGGCTGCCTGTAACCACCGCCCTCCCCCAAAATTGATATAAACTTTGGTCAGCAATAAAGAAGGTCTCAGTTGTTTCTCCTCCCCCAACTCCTCTCCCTCAGCTCCCTCTCTCCCCTGATCCTTCTCCCCATACCCTCTCCTCCTCCTGCCCTCACTCTCTCTCTCCACGTGGACCATTCAGTAGGGCTGAGGTGAGCATGCTACCATGAAGTGTGTCTGACTCCATGATTTCTCTCTCTCATATTTTCTATGACTACACTGCAATCTTTACTTGTTGACCTTGTACATTTGCGCCTATCAGATCTGGGATGATATGTTAGGGGCTGGCTCACCTGACAAAGTTGAGGATTGGGAAAGGTATGTTGAGATGGTTACAAAAACCCCTATTATGTTAAAAATAATGTACCTTCCTATATATTTGAAGTGTAAAAAAATTGGCTCTCAAAAGAAATTTCAATTCCTATTTTGTTGATATTTGCCTCTGTTGATGAATAAGTTTGCCCACCACTATCCTAGACTATCATAAATGCTCTATAACTGTCTTTTTAGCAAATCATAATGAATAGATCTTGTGGGTCTATAAAATAACACAACTTTACTAAAAATTCACTCAAAAGGAGAAATGACTTCCAATGCTTAGATAGGTCAAAGTCAGTGGTGGAGGGCTTGAATCAGAAGCCTGTATTGTTCTGATGATATTTACAGTGGGGAGGGGTGAATAGGTTAATGGGAGAGACCTACTTAGAGCTAGCCACCCTGCTGAGGACAGAAAGGTGACTTGTCTTCTCTAGGCACTTGTCCTTGACATGCGCATCAAGATTGTTAATGACCAGCAACCACAGGCCTCCTCAAAGTAGGCACTAATGTTCTAATGATGCTAATTATATAAGGGAACATGAAACAAAATGGTGCAGAGAAAAGATCTGCTGAAAGATCGATAGAAGTAATTTGATTTCTCCTCTACAGTAGAGGAATGATTTCCATATTCCCCAGTATCCTGCTGCTGCGTTTATAGTCTGCATGTCTTTTCCACTGGTTACAACCAACCCAAAGGGACCCAAATTAAATGAAAACAAAGAATGAGGAGAGAAAAGGCAAGTGGATTTTTTAATATTCTGTCTGTATCAAATTACAAGGCAAACAAAAAAACTATCCTTTTCATACAACAGTCAATAATCTTTCATGTTGAGAACATATTTTATAAACCAGATCAATAGCTTTTACAGAATATGTGGAGCTTTGACCCCGAATCGGAAAAAAAAATAGGCTGTTTTACAGTTAAGGTCTTCCTTCCTTGATACTGCATTTGAAGTATAATGCATATTCAGAAAGCTAGAAATCATTTAGCCTGATTCTAACCAGAAAGAAAACTAGTGGGTGAGGATTTATGAATTTGCTAACAGATCTAGAAATAGCCTGGGCGTGAGTGAAGCTGCAATCCACAAAAATATTTGTACTGCTAAGTGCACTGTCCTTCTCTATCAAGCATGGAACCCAAGGCCATGGTGAAACTTTGCTTTCTGCTAAAAAATCCTCCTTCATTTCTGTCACTCACATTTCATTTCATTCAAAATATTGATTAAAAATGTACTGTGTGAACATATACATATGGTTTCAAGTCCATTCAATTTTTCAAACTTCGCTTGCATTTGTCTTAAAGAGACTGACTAAGTGGCCTGCAAAGTCCACACGATCACCGCAATGATGCACCCAAGAGTCCTTGGTCACTGCTCTGCAGTACTGAACCTACCAGTCTTGTTGGAGAAGGGATTTGGAGTCAGAAAACTTGGGGTTGAACTCCATTTCTTCTCATTATTTTGATTAGACAAAATACTATAGGCATGCTAATTCCTTCATTTTTAAATGGGATAACAGTAGAATTCACCTCATGGGGCTTTGCGAAAATGAGATGAGAAAATACCCAGAATAGTTAGAAGAGGATTGTAATAAAGTATTAGATAAATAAAACATAGCGCGAACTGAATCTTCAAAAGGCACTATGTTAAAGATGCACAAAGGAAAAAAAACTAAAGATTCACAAAGAAGGCACACATATATCCATAATATACATGTATATATAAATATATATAAAAAACAATTTCCATATCAACATTTCTGACATTGACAACTCAGTCTGTATTACCATCACCACTCTCCAATTTCAAATTTTGGCATTACTCTAAGAAGAAACTCAGTGTCCTTTTCAACCACAACGTCCGTAGTTAAAAACCAGCAGGCACTTTGGGGGAGAAGGATAGAGCTTTCTGCTCTTGTAAATATTTAACGTCAGACCCCTTAGAGAGCAGTTCTAGTCTGCCCTATAAGTCAGAATTGACTCAGTAGCTGTGGGTTTCATTTGTTTTCATTTGATTTGGTTCAATTCAATCGCTGGTAACTCTAATAAGCTTTTATCTGTATCCATTTCCTTATTCTAGATATATCATAGGGCTGGAGTCATCTAATATCTGTTCATGTGTGGCTTATTTATTTAACTCAACTAGTCACAAAATTATGAAGGGAGGATTAAGGTAGCTTTTTATTGGTGGGATCATGGTAAAATTATAAATCCCATACCATTAAAATTAAAAAGCTTTCCTACAGGCATCAAGTTCACTTGACCAAGATCACATTGTGGGGTGAATTTTTTAATTAGACATAGATTCCGATTCCATTAGTAAGGGGGGCATCTTCTAAGAACCTGCCATACACATAGAGTTGTGTTAGAAACAAAGAATAATATAAATAAAATATAAATTGTGCTCAATACTCTACCAGAGTCTTAATTTGTTTTTCTGTTTTATTGTCTAAATCAGGACTTACAATGTATTAAAACTTCACAATCTCTAATTCCACTACTTAAATATCTACAATGTTCTTCTTATCTCCGTTCTTATTCTTCATGTTCTTTTCCATGGCCTTCTGATACAATCATTGCCCTGCCTAAAATTCTTTCCATTGCCGGCAGGACAAAAGTCAAATTTTTAAAAACATCAGTATTATTGAATTCGAGGGCTGTCACAATCTTAAAATTCTACTTTAATTGCTCACCACTTCTCATGCTCACTTCAGTCATACCAAATTCCCCACCATTTCCTGACCATGTCTCGTCCCCATCTGTACCAGCTGCATAATCTGTTTAGCATCATTTTCTTTGGTCATTCCAGCAAACTACTGCTAATTATTATAGAGTCTACAGATTCTGAGGACCTTGGAGGAGAATTTTCTTGTCTCACCCAGCCATATTTTATCAAAATTATTAGTTTAAAATATGACCAAAATGACAAGTCCCCATTAATAGGGATGTTTCCTTTTCATTTCATATCTCCATCATTTAATATAATGTGTGCCACATAGGAGATAATCAATAAAATCATTGATGATCAAATATATGAAGCTGATAACATAAATACTGTATGTATTTTGATGGCTTACGGATTCCATGGTGCCTCCTGTCCCATCACCCTGGTGAAATAGTGTAAAACATTTTCTATCCTATTCAGTGCTTTGACTGGTAAGAGCTAGTGGTATAACTGGTAGGCACTCCCAAGGAGCAACAGTATTCTTGGATGACTTCAAGAATTTTTGAAGAGTGAAGCCATGCAGGAGAAGTGCAATGAGGCATGAATGCTTTGGGAGAGCAAATACAAAGTGTCTAAGACTATTAAGGCAAAAGAATAACTTAGGCATAGCAGGTACCCTGGAGACTTCCCCACACTTTCCAAATAAGGGCATGTTTTCTTTGCTTCAATGCCTTCCCATTGGGGAGCGTGAAAACAGTCGCAGTAATAACAGAAGCCTTTGCTCAGGTCATAACTCAATGTGGCTGAAGGTTTCCATTAGGCTCAACAGCAGTCACTAGACTTCACTCATTCAGAAGCACTCCAGTTATTGACCATAAAACAATCTGTATTGATTTCTCAGAGAGCAGCTATGAGAAATGGCTGACCTGTTTTACCGGGCTGCAATCCCCTCATTTCTCCATGTATAGTGAAACGGAATATCATGCTGGCAACACTAGTATTATACATGTCTAATTTTTCTGGTAAGACAGACGAACTCACATTGCTGGAAACTTTGCTGCTATAAATGAAGTTTTCATTGTTGCAGTGGTGTCCCTGGAGTCGTGTGGCGGGTGCAGACCGCACCAGGTGACACAGTAGGAGTGACCTTAACATGACTGTCTATAAGGAATTTGTGCAGCCTTTCAGTGGAAACTTATTATATCGACAAAACACTTCTATAGTTAGTTACAGCAATGGAAGCATTTTTACAAGCCTACCTTCCTCAAACTCAAATTCACCCACCGTGAACAAGCTGCGTTCACCTCACTGCAGCCCTCTTTAAGGTTTCTGGGCTGTTTATTTTTGAATTTCCGGGTTCTCCCATGCTGGAGCCTCTGGTGAGCTGTCCAATGCATGGCTGACAGCTCCATCACAGAGGCAGTTGCTATCATCAGTGACATCAAGATACCTACAAGGCGACAACCATGTGCTTCTTTGCTTCTTATAAATCTTATAATGTGGCTCCGGTCAGAGCTCTCATCATTATCAATGACATGAAGGCTTGACTCATGTGAATTCACCTGCATGTGCTGCAAGTAAATGCTATGGTCATATCTGTAAAATTTTTAACTGTTGCAAATTTTATCAAATTGTATTGTGGTTATTAGCATTTGTGTGCATCCATCATTAACTTTTATTTTCCATCATTAACTTTTTTGATAATAAAATATCCAATAAAGGAAAAATAAAAATAATCTGCTCAGTTACCAAAATGCAACTAGGAAGATGGTAATTCAACATAAAACAGTTCTACCTTTTTATAAATATTCGTATCACCTAACAAAGTTCACATTTAGGCAATTGTTAACTGTAGCACACACTTACTGCTCTATGATTAAAATCGGCAATAATGTTGCTGAAGATTCTTCATGGTATGACCTAGAAGAAGGTCCATGGTGGGGTGACAACATAATTTATGGCACTGGGAGACACGACCTCAAGCGATATCACCGGATTGCTCTTCCATGCTGTATTACATTCAGCTATAAATGCCTTCATATCCCTTTTAATTTCCTTTCACCATGTTCTCTGTCTCTTTGTGTCTATTATACTAATCAGCACTTCTCAATATTTGTGAGACTGAAAGCAAAACTGAGACATTTTCTTATTTTTCAGGACAGGATCTGATGAGTCTGGTAATACATTGACCTGGGAATGATTTGGTCTGAGAAAATGAGTGAGTTGAAGTGAGGATATCTATATTTGATAGAAGATTTGTTAATATCATGATTCAAAAGCATAACATACCAGCATATTTAGGAGGCCGTCTACAGTGAGGCTTCTGAAAAGGTGTGCAACTTGAGACATGTACGATCTATATACCTCAATTACCTGATGGATGGAATAGAACCAATAATAGTGCAATGGATTGAATTGTGTTCCCAGAGCAAATATGCTGGACATAAGCCATGCATCTATGAATATAACCTTGCTATATTAGGTCACTTTGAGTTGGAATATATTCAACAGTAATGGAAACTGGGAGAGTAAAATTAAAAATTACAACAAAAGAACCATACAAAAAACTGCTAAAGAAAAAGATCAAAATATGAAGCAATAGTTCTTAGCATATCCTTCCAAGTCTATTCAGTTCTGAATATGTTTTTTCCATCTCTCTAACCCTTCCCTGGAGAAGTCTGTACTCTTTGATTTATGTCACACAAAAACAGCAGCTTTGGAATATCAAAGGGACACAAATGTATGCCATTTAAATATCCATTGAGTTGGGAGAACAAAAGGGCTGCAGGACAGATAGGGTGGGAGTTCCCAGTAGATTCTCATAGGACAACTCTTGTCATCCTTGAAAACTGGGCATGTGGAATCAGTTTTTTATCATGATGGGATACATTTTCTTGGCACATGCTTCCTGGCCATTTTTGATCAATGCCATTTTCAAGTCTCTTAAAATTTATCACATAAGCCCTTACGATTGTCTTTAACACTTAAGGAAAATATACCAAGATTATCCTCATTTGGAGTAAAAAATATTTTTCCATAATCTTCTGAGCTGATCTCTCTGCCCTGAATCTGGCCCAAGATCTTCTTGGCTATCACTATTTTTATTGAATATTTTGAAGGCATTCTAATGAGTCTAAAACAGTGCCTGGTGAACAGAACTTGTTTGCAGCCATCCTCCGATTACTTAATGTTTAAACACATTTTATTTGTAGTAAATCCTTGAAATATACAGATGCATATAAATGAGTATGTATATATTTAATGTATATATGTATATATACATTCAGAATATTCAGGAAAATTCTGTTAGCCCGATCTGTTCCTGCATTATGCTGAGTCTTCATTGTACAATTCAGAGTCCTGGGAGTAGGGAGAATTGAAAATGAAAAGTTTACATGAATTTAATTTATCATATCAATAAAGAACTGTATCTTAAAGAACAATATAAGAAACTGGAGTTAGAAAGGAATGCAGTTGTGATGATGGGAGGGCTTAGAAAAGAAAGATGAAAGGGTGAAGAATCTCTTGATATATTTCATAAAATCCTGAACAATCCACATACACCCCTTTTGTGAGGTCTCAGTAAGCAATTAAAAAATAATAATGAAATGTTGCTGTATGTTGGATTGATGTTGCATTTACACCATAAAATTTAGAAACACAGAAGATATGCTTCCAAAGACTTATGCCTCAGGGGTTCTTGGAAATGGGTGCACTTGTCAGGCACCATATTTGTACAAACATTATTTCATTTCAATCTCACAGCCATCAGTTCCTATATGAGGAATATGTACTCAATAACCATCAACTTTCCTTCACATTCCTCCTTGCTGACCAAGCCAATCTCCTAATAAAGGGCCAAAAATAACTATTACTAACATTCACATTCCCAGATTGCATTGCATCTTAAGCATAGCATGTGACCTACTCCTGGCAATTATGACTCAAAGAGAAGTCAGAGGGGATGGAGTGGAAAATGTGGAAAAGCTTTTCCTTCATATTAAAAGAATAGTAAATAAAGTGAAATTATTCACCTTATAGGTGTAACATCTGAATGTCTACAACTACCATGAGACCATAAAGAAAGATAGTCCCAAAGGTGGTAAGAGGAGAATTATAGAAAAGCAGAAACCACAAATCATTTCTTGCTAAAGACTATTCCATTTCAAAAATTACTTTTTTGTGTGTTATAAAAGTCAAATATCACATACTTTTATAGTTAAACTGCTTTTTAAAAGAGCTGTGTATAAATCAGCACAATCACTTGTGGTGCTTTTGCCATAGCAGAAATATGGACAGCAACGGAATTCTCATTTGGCTCTTTAAATCAATTGTGGGACTCTCCTGCCTCTAAATTAGGAAAATAAACTCTTCTTGTTTAAGTCTATTTTGACTAAATAATCTTTTATTTTCAGCCCAAGTCATCCTTACTGCCTTAGCAATTGAAACCAAAAGGAACGCACTATACCAGCATGATTCTACTTTTTATATAACCCCCCCAAAAAATGTGGGAGAAAACTCACTGAAATTTCTTAGTGGATGAAATTAAGTGACTAAGACTAATGAGGTAAAGAGCTAGGTCTTTTTAAATCAATCTGACTTCTCTACCAGCATCTCCTAGGCTAGATTCTGAAGTCTTATCTCCATTTTTATTGAACATTAAGTGTATTTGGTTTTAGGTTTTTGAAACCATTTAAATTATCCAACTTCATGTCCAGAACACTAGCAAACCCATTTTAATTCTGTCTGAAATTCCAGTCATCAGTTTCTCTGTGATTTTTGAACTCATCAATCAATGATTTACATACACAGTTTTCATTCTTATTTAGCCAAAGTCATTCACTATCAAGTCAATTCTGACCCTGTTGGCTGGGGGAGAACTGGACCTCTGGGTTTCCAAGAATGTAAATCTTTATGAGAGTAGAGAGACTCATCTTTGTCCATGGAAGCCTTGGTGATTTCAGAATGCTGACCTCACAGTTAGCAGCTCAGCATGGGACCCATTATGTCACCAGAGCTAGAAAAATATTTCTCTAGGTTATGTTCTTTTCCTTGATTTCCCAAAAGATTTGCTTCTTTTTCATTTCTATGTAATCTTTTTGTTTCATTGTTTTTTGTTTGTTTGTTTGTTTGTTTGTTTTTGCCCAGTCAAAGTTTCCAGAGGGTGATGAATATCTCTTAACCTTTTGTCTAGTTTCACATCATTCTCTGACCTCAGCTGATAAAGGTTCTCTGAATTCAAGAACACACATGAATAGATAAGGCCATTGTAACATCTAGAATAGACTTCTAAAAGATTCTTTTTAAAAATGCCTTTCTACCTTACCTAGCATGGTGCCCTTTTCCAGGAATTGGTCTCTCCTGATAAAATGCCCAAAGTATGTGAGATAAAGTCTTAACATCTTCACTTCTAAAGAATATTCTGGCTTTACTTCCTCCAAGGAAAATCTATTTGCTTTTATTTTTGCCTGTCCAGGGTACTTTCAATACTCTTTACGGTACCATAATTCAAATGAATAAGTTCTTCTCAAGTCTTTCTTATGGAGGATGCAATTTCACAAGCATATGAGGCAAGTGAGAATGTCATGGCTTGGGTTAGGCAGATTTTAGTCCTCAAAGTGTCATGCTTTCTCCTCAACCCTTTAAAGAAGAGATCTTGTGGAGCAGATTCACCTGATGCAATGTGTCCTTCAATTCTTTGACTGCTGCTTCCACAAACATTATTATGGAGGTAGATTGACACAATGGCTGCATCAAGAGGCTCAACTATACCCAAAAACTGTGAGGATGGCACAGGACTGGATGGTGTTCCATGTTTCTGTACATAGTGTTGCTATGTGAGGAACCAACTTGATGGCAACAAAAATAAGGCTCTGATTACATTTGCAATTCTCTTTTCCTTAGAGGACAACCTGAGGGACAACCTAGGGACAAGGACATGGACATTCTCAAGCGTCATTATACGTCCTACCACAGCACCTTCATATCATCAACATCTCCTGCATGTTCAAATGTCCTCCATTAGAGTTTATCTGGAATTCACCCCTGTCTGGATTCTTTTCTTTTCTTGTCCTATTATCCAAATCCTTTATGAGTTGATAATGGAATAACCTTCTTAATAATTTACACATGTTTTGGGCAATCTTGGAATTTGGTTTTGCGGAACCCTGCTTGGTAGAAATTTTGCCATGCATCAGGCATACGGTAGGCACTGGACTAAGCCAACATTATCTGACTGGGAGGTTTATATATGAACAATAAGGAAGATAAGTCTAATTTTGGAGGTCTTACTATATGTCTGACACTGTTTAATCTTAGAAAATTCTCATTAATAATGATAGCTATGCTGCTGTTCAGTTTTTAATTACAGCATAAATTCATAGGAATATCTCAGAGAATTTCCTATGCTAGAGTATTTATTAGAGCAGATGCCCATATTATTCTCCTGTGAAGCAATTGGCCACTCAACTGCTGGTGAGTTGAAACCACCAATTTTTCAGTCAGCAATCAAGTTTACACATAACCACCATTTCCACCAAAGTTTATTGATAGGTTCTACTACTATAGTTCATTTACATGTAAGCTCCAGCAAGCCAAACACCATGTCTATCCCCAAATATTTTTCACAGTGCCTTCCATATAGAAATGTCATTCAAATAATAAGAAATAAGAAAATGAGCAATGCCAATAAAGTAACTGAGGTTTGGAGATATAGAATGCTAAATAATGAAGCAGTAATACAACTCAAATTCTACCAAACCTAAAGTCCATTTTCTCACTATTCTATTTTGACACTGGAATCCATGAGTTCCACAAAGAACACAGGGCTAAAACTCTCCATGCAAGAAATGAGGAAAGTTCCCTTCGCTCTCTACCTTCCCCCTGAATACAGCCCATAGCCCTGAAACTCTGGTGGGAATCTTCTCATTAGCCACATAAAAATAGATGCTACACATTGCTGTTTGGGATGAAAAATATGAGCCACATTAGATAATGGGGGGGGGGATCACTGCCCCCTGGTGAGAGTGGGAGGCCCAGCCTTGCTCCTGCAGAGCTGCTGCTGCTGGATTTGAACAGCCAACTCTGTCATCCACAGTCCTGCACACAATCACTATGCCACCAGGGCTCAGCCCTAGATACATTTTTTAAATCCTCCTACATGGAAAAAATAAGTACATGTATATATACATACACTTAACTAGAGAGTTGGTGGTGGTGGTGGCAGATGCTGTGCTTTAGACTTGTGAAGACCCAATGTGTGCAAAATAAAATTCAGAAACAAAGCACTAGGTCTTACTTCCTGGGCACCCCTAGGTTGTATTTGAAGTGCTGATCTTGAGGTATGAGTCTGGCCTGTAACCCCGAGGACCACCCAGGAACACCTTACCCAGGGTAAAAAAATAATAGATAACATGCGTGTCACCAAAGATCTCTATGCCGTGTTAAAAAGATACACCTTAGACATCGTTACAAGAAGCTAACTTCACTGAAAGTGTTATTTTGAAGGGTATCAATAGAAAAAAATGATATTTAAACTTCTATAATAATGTTCTCAACTATTCAGCTATTTTTTCCATTCTAATGTTCATAAGAAAAAAATATGATTTACTGGGATTCATTAAAACACACAATTTCAATTTAAAAGGGTCCAAGGTTTAGATTTGAGTTCTGTAACTAGATAACACCCCCAAAAAAACACTCAGCATGATATGCAAGAGGCAATTGCCTTCTTGTTTAATTACATTAAAACTGACTAATGAAGTGATATGGATAATTCATTTTATTAAATGATGCTTTTTGGTTAGTTTATCATTGAAATTGGTACAGTCTACAGGGAATTTGCATTCCGGATTCAGTCTTTAAATAGGTTGTCATTTTTCCTGCTTAGTATGAATACCTTTGCAAGTCTTTTTTTTTGTGGGCTTCATTGCCCTCTGGTGGTCGTGGGAGCTACCCAGTGCTGCTCCTAAGAGCTGCCACTGGATTTGAACCGCCGAGCCCACAGGCCACAGTCCCGCACTCAACCACTTACGCCACTGGGGCTCAGCCCTTTGCAAGTCTTTATAGTTGGATCGAAGTGCAGTCAAAATTATAAGCAATTTTAAAATAAAATTTCAGGAATGAGTGGAGTCAGAGATGGTATTGAGTTATAAGAAATTAAAATGAGATGAAACATTAGAAATTAAATAAGATGTACATTTCTAAAGAGGTCACAATAAAAATATAGAAATCTATGAGCATAGATCATACAGAAAAATGTTAACTAGCAAACATCTGAATATTTTCGGGGAAAATTCTCAGAAGAAAAATAAAAACAGTGGAGCTTATAACTTCAGATGTTTGAGGTGTTTAATGCATCATGGTAAAAATTAGTATGTTGTTGCTACGTTAGGTCACTTCAGTTCTGACTTGTAAGAACCCTATGCACAATAGAGAAAAATCCTGGATAATTCTTTGTTATCACCACAATTCATAATTAGAATTTAAAACTGGAATCTAGAATTACTGAAAGCTGTAAAACAGGGCAAGATGTAAAAGCACTATCACAAGGCTATGGAAATAGCCTAGATGCATGGCTTAAGAAACTTTGGTAAATATACACAATGAAACACTATGCATTGCTTAAGAAAAGACAATCCAGAAGCACCTCGTGGCTTTATGGAGAGTGCTATGATGAGTGAAATTCGCTGATCACTAGAGAACAAATATTATATGAGGCTCCTTTTACAAGAAGTGGAAAAGCGAAAGCAACAGGAAGACTCTCATACCAAAGAACTGACTCTGAAGATTGGTGAAGGGGTTAAGGCAAGGAAGAGGAGATGAAGCCCTGCACTGGACTGTTTCTCAGCATTAACGTGGGTAAAGCAGAAGATGGTGGTTCACCATAGGGAGGAAAAGAAATCAAGAAATAAGGAACAGTCAAATGATATGGAGGTTAACTGCTGGTATAGATTTTGGATACAAAGTTGATCTGAGAGTAAAATGACCACACGTCCCGCTTTTGGTGGGACACTCCTGATTTTGAACAATTTTCCCGGAGTTCCACAGGGTTTTTAAAAAGTCCCAATTTTTAGAAAGAATGCATGACAAGCTAGGGAACGGTGGGAGAACGGGAAGAGAATAAACTCACTCTACCCTAACTCCAACCCCAGTCAATGGTGTCCCGCTTTACCAATGTTGAAATCTGGTCACTTTATCTGAAAGACAAACTCCCACTAATATTCAATCAAAAATTATCTAAAAAACAAGATGTAGGGGCTGAGTCCTGGCGGGATAGTGGTTGAGTACAGAACTCCGGCCCACTGGCAGTTCAAAACCAGCAGAAGCTCTCCAGGAGCAAGGCTGGGCCTCCCACTCCCACCAGAGGACAGTGATTACCGCCCTCCCCCCCAAAAAAAGGAAGATGTAAAAGAGCTAGAAAACATCTAACAAAACCAGAAAAACTTGGAAGAGGGGAGCACAATGGAGGGGGGCAGGGAATGGAAGCATGAGAGCAGTCTTACAGGAAATAAGAATGAATCTTGAGTGCTCTAAGAGCTATAGGGCACAGTCATGGTTCTGTCATCAAATTCTTGTTTTCTATGAGAGAGAATGAGGGGTGAATTAAGACCGATGTGAATCCAATATCTGTCTTAGAGCGGAGGTTTACTTGTTGCCAGGACACACAGGTTTCAATGGAATTTGAAGAGTAAAACTGACAAAGAAAAAAGACTTGGTGATCTACTTTGGAAAATCTGTCAGGAAATAGTCTATAGATCACAGTTGTAGGAGCAGTAAATTACTTAATGTGCTCCTCTGGTTAAAGTCTCTAACTCCTATCAAATGATTGTTTCTCACATGGATCTGGATAAGAAAAGACACTTAAAGGATTCACCTAGAGTAATCATGAACAGGATTGCTTGGAAGTATGCATCCTGCTGGATATAAAATTAGCCCTCCTAGAAGGAGAGAGGATCTTAATATTATCAAGAGCTAGGAGTGGAACGTGTCCTCTGGATCCTGAGGTACTTGTGCAGTGAACCATTTTGCAGTGCATGCTGTGACATCAGAGGAACAGCACCAGAACCCAAAGCCAGAGCAGTATACTGAGTACGGGACTTTCCAGATATGGGGCAGGTAAAGCTGAGTGCTTTGGGGTAGGGGGCTGGTTTGTGGAGTTGTGTACCTCCGGAGACTTAATTGGGAACCTGGACTTGCTGACTCATGGAGCTGGAGCTGAAGGCCTCTGGGATGAGGCGTATGGCAAAATTAAATGTCCTTTGGACATTTATTATGGTCCTGTGAGAACTTTACAACATGTCCCAGGAAAAACTATATCCTGAGTATCTACTTACATTTGAACTTGTTAACTTCCTGAATACATTCTTTAAGTATGAATGTCATCTCTGGCTTCTGTGTAGCTATTGCAATGGATATTAGATACTAGGTGTAAAGATAGGGAAGGCTAGCTTAGACAAGATAACACAGATCCAGTCACCAACTGGTTGTGATGGGTATGGCACACACTCTATGGGGCAGTCTTTCTTTCTGTCGCACACAGAGCAACAGGAGTAGAAATCCAATTCAGTGGCAGCTACCTTCAATAAAAACTATACTGGATCAACATAAAGAGAAGCAACCAAGTTGCCAATGAGTGAAATAGCAAGAAGCACAGGACCTTGCCATCACTCTCTCTAAGCTTCTGTACACACACACACACACACACACACACACACACGATTGTGCCACGCATGAGCTGAATCATCAACCTGGGGCAGGAGGGTCTAAACTGTGCTGAACTCTGGCACCCTCTTGACAATATAACTTTGTCCTAAAAGATGGCACAATCCAGGAGCCCAGCTCTCTCTACAGACCCGGATCAGCAGGAAGTAAATGCATGACACTGATCACTGATTGCTCTTGAAGGTGGAAATTTGAAACCCTGGTAAGGCAATGTTTCAGCACTGAGGTGCTAACAGATAGGTAGCAGTTTCGAACCACCAGCTGGTCTGCAGGTGAAAGATGGCACAGTCTGCTCTCATACAGATTTACAGTCAAGGAAATGTTGAGAAGCAGTTTCACCCTGTTCAACTGGGTGGCTGAGTCAGAATCAACGTACTGGCAATGCATTTCGGTTTTTAAATTCTTTATTTTATTTTGTTTGGTTCTATTGATTCTGACTCTTTCTCCCTAAAGCTAAGGTTTTGCTGGTATTTTGTTGATAAACGACCTTGTTCTTTCATTTCGGGACTTCTCTCTGTATTGATGACTTTCAAATCCCAAACGTCCCATTGAAGCTCCAAACTTGCATCCAAACCTCTAAGAGTGCAATGTCAGCTCTACACACAGTATAATCAAAAATGAACTTGGCCTCTTTCTGTTGCTTCTGGCCCTCATTTTGGAGTACGTTGGGGCCTTGACTTTGCCTATTTCTTCATCTCTTGCATAGTAAAGGTCATCTCTTTATCGTGAACCCTAATGGTTCCCATTTTAAATCGGCCTCCTCCTTCCCGTACTGAGCTATGACAGATTTTTAAATGGCTTCTATTGTCCACCTCATCCTACACACAACAGCCAGGCCAATATTATTAAAAAGAATGATTTGCTTCTACTAGACCACACACTACTCATTAGCCTTCTGACTTTCCCAGGCATGCACTCCTAAACTCAGGACCACAGACCGGACTTCCGCACTTCCTAAAGTATCACACCCCTGAGCATGTCTTTGCAATCACTTCCCACTTCCCTCACAGCCCCTGTCCAAATTGAATTTTTGTCAACTCACTGCCATCTAGTCGATGCAGTCTCAGTGACCCTTTAGGACAGAGTAAAACTGCCAACCTGAGTTTTTGAGAGTTTTGAGTTTTGAGTTTTGAGACTTTACAGGAATGGTAAACTTCCCCTTTCTCCTGCTGAGCAACTGGTGGTTTTGAATGGTGGCTTCCTGGTTAGCAGTGCAGCATGTAACCACTACCCCACTGGGACTCCCAGCAACTGTAAGGGACAGGGGAAAACCATCTTTCTGTGTTTCTGGACATGTAGAAAGATGAGTCTTTCTCCCCCTGAAGGGATAGTGGTTTCGAACTGGTGACAATACAGTTAACCTCACGTCACCATGGCTTTTCATTGAAGTGCTCATAGAGAGTGTGTGTGCGCGCACGGGTGTGTGTGCACCAAATATCCATTCAACAATTTTTCAAAGAGCCTATTAACTCCTTCTCATAGTAAGACTTTTAAATGCATAAAGTAAAATGGCAAGTATTACAAAGGGAATAATTATATTAAAATAGTACTATCAGAGTTTTAAAAACTATATAGAAATATATGAGGTCCTTTATTAATGCATTAAATAGCAAGATTTCGTGGCAATCAAATAAATGGTTTAATTTTGAACTGAGCCTAAGTAATATGTAAAATATAAGATACATTTTGTTACACGAATACTTATCATTTATATTGATAGTAAAGTCATAGATACTACTAGTATACTGTTTTACAGAATTTATTCATATCTAAAATAAATGGCAAAAATTTTAAATTGGATAATATAAATTTTGTTTTTCTATCCAAGTTATTAGGCCCTTTGAACTATAAACTCATATTTAAGAGTTCCTGGCCAGGCTCACTGAATTACCAACAAGTAGACAAAACTTTCCTCTCTAAGAACTTATATTCTATTTTTCAAACATGCCATGCTAGATGCAATTCAATTAAAATATTTAGTGAGGATTTACCTACCATATATGAAACATGCTATTAAAAACAGAAAAGCTGCCTTCAAAGGTCACTTAGCCTAAGGAGCATAATAGATCTTCAAACAAATCACAGAGCAGTGTGTTGAGTGTCAGATTAGTGGGATGTGTTAAATTTATGGACACTTTGTGGGAAGAACCATACACTTTGTTGGGGAGAGCTGAGGAAGCTATCACAGAAGACAAATTATCTAAGCAGGAGGTACAGTATGTATTATCATAGTAGGCAATTATATTAGTTCAGCAGGAGTTTAAGGTGCATGAAAGAGTGACAGGAGATAAGGATGAGATGTCAAGTTCCCAAGAGCTACCAAGAGTTGAAGGCAGGGAACACTTAATTCCACATCTCTGCGCCTCATGCTCATCAGCTCCCAGGACAGATCCTGGCCCCCTTGCTGACTCACCTACCATGATATTCTCTTTTGCGGCCCAGCACCTCTCTCGTATGGAAAGTCTCCACTGACCACCCCAGCTCACGGGCTTGCTTTTCTTGTTCCGAATGATTTTGTGTTCTATATTTTCGCATTTTGTAAGCTGAATTAAAGTATTTTAAGACAAAATGGTTAAAGATGAATTCATTTTTAAAATGCTTAAAAATCACTGTGACTCTGTCTGAACAGAAAAGTAATTGCTTAGCATGTGGCCAGACATAAAAGGAAATGCATACAATGATACATTCATATCAAAGATATTTTTCAGTGACACTACTCAAAATTGCTAATAGTGAAGTAAGCACTACCCGTGCTTGACAAGCACTAGGAGAAAATAAAAAATAGACTTTCATAGAACAAATAACTTGGCAAATATATATTGCTAAGGGAGAAAAATTGGACATCCAGCAACAAGGCATATCATTGACAGATGTTCAGAGAAAAGATCTAATTAATATGGAAGATGAGCAGATCTGCTCGCCTCTGGACACATACTATTCTAATATTTTTGAGAGATTTATGGACATTGATACAATTATAGAACACATTGGATATAAATATATTAAAAAAGGCTATAAATACAATAGAAAGTTTCCAGAAAAAAGTTACAATAACATTAATTATTTTGTTCTACATTCTACTTTATGCAGCTATTTGAGACTATGTATAACATTTTTCCAAATTAAATATGTGTGATTTTACTTAATCCCTTCCATCGAGTCTATTCTGTCTCACAAGAACCCTGTAACTGCCCCTCTTTCTGTGACTGTGTCTTTATAGAATGAAATGCTCTCTTTTTCACTAGCAGAGTGGCAGGTGGATCTGAACTATCAACCTTGAGGTTGGAAGCCAACTTATGACCACAATACCATTTTTTCATATTATTTAGGATAAAGTTCTCTGCTAATATGAAGGCTAAAAGCCCTGGTGGCATAGTGATTACACATTGGGCTGCAGCTCCCAAGAAGTTCTGCGAGAAAAAGATGAGCCTCTCTGTGTCCCCAGAGAGAGACAGGCTTACACATGCCCAGGGACCGTCGCACGCTGTGTTATAAGGTCGCTGTGACTTGTCATTGACTCAATGGCAGTGAGCTAGGGAGAAGAATGAATCTCCAGAATAAAATGCTCAATTTATTTTGCTTATTCAAAGTGGAAGTCAAAGTTAAAAATGACCACTTGGAAAGCATAATCTGAAATAATCATGGCTTCAAAAGAGATAGTTATCTATAGCTTACCAGCTAAATATAAGTTTAGTAGTTGAAACCCAACCGTTGCAGAGGTTCCCAAACTTAGATGGTCTACTGTCCTCTTAAAGAAAAATTCCTCACGACCTCCCTAGCAATGAAAACCTTTTGTACTCCAGCCCAGGATCCAGGGTAAAGTGTAGGCACCTGCTCTGGCAATGTCCTTAGATCCTTCCACACACCATCGGGGGCTGGTGGCGCCCACTTTGGGAAACTACACACAGGATAAAGATGAGGCTCTATTCTCCCATACAGACACTCTATACAGCGTCACTATGTGTTAGGATTGACATAATGACACTGGCTTGTTTTGTTTTGTTTTATTTGATCCTGAAATATGACAGCCATATATCATTGACCTGAGTTATAGACGAAAAGCTGAATCTCAGGGAGGCTAAGTGGTTGAGTGGGTAGGTCTTTGGTTCTTGATCAGTTGCTTGGTTTCCTTCACTAAAATCCTTGGCTTAAGAATATAAAGTGTAATTCGCTCCACCTTTCTACTCCACCTTCCCTCCACCTTCTCGGTGTCTCCATTCTCACCACTGGTCTTGAGGATTCATCTATTCTGGGTTCCCCATATTTCCAGTTCCCATCTGTACCAGTGTACCTCTTCCAGTCAAGCTGGATTTGTAAAGTAGAATTGGGATCATGATAGTTGGGGGGAGGAAGCATTTAAGAACTAGAGGAAAATTTTATGTTTTATCTTAGATTGCAAGGATCTACATATAACCTCCTATCTGGAGGATGGACAGCGGAGGAGTGGGCAAAGGAAGATGCTGGGCAGTGTAAGACATGACAAAATAATACTAATTTATAAATTATCAAGGGTTCATGAAGGAGAGGGAGTGGAGAAGGAGGGGGAAATGGTGAGAAGCTGATGTCAAGAGCTCAAGTAGACAAGAAATGTTTAGAGAATGATGATGGCAGCAGTGATACGAAGGTGCCTGACACAGTGTATGTATGTATAAATGTATGGATTGTGATGGGTGTTGTATTTGTTCCCCAAAAAAGGATTTAGTAAATAAAAAATGTAAAGGTATATTTTTAAAAAGAATGTAATGTGGAGTGGAGATCACCTTCTTGAAGCTGTTATATGCTTTTCTACTTTTCATTATATGAAACCAAGGATCGATGAACTGAGAGGGGAAGCAAGTAGAATCGGGGATTTGGGAGGCAGTGGGGTGCAGTCATGGAGCTGGAGTTAAAAAGAGATGATGTCAAGGAGTCTACATAGAAAAGGAATATTTTGAAACCAATTGTGGTGACAATAGTACATTCTACTTGACATGATCAAAATTTGGAATGACGTATTTATTAAATCCCCAAATCAAAATAAATAATTAAAAAAATGAATGTAATGTAGAGAGGAAAAATGAAAGCTGTGAAACCAATCAAGAGACCATGCCTGGCAGGGCTTAGCTCTTAAGTATTCTTTACTTTCAAATAGTTGTTTCTTCAGCAAGGGTTTTGGACATGAGCCTAATGATAAACAACCTCTGTAGACAGGTGAATATATGACTTACAGGATATGTCACTGCTTCAAACCTCAGTTTGCATATACCTTTATAAGAGAGGGATTCAACCCCTCCTTCATATTTGCTTTCAGTGAATGTAGGAATATTCAATACCACAGAGTGAAAAGCTGTAGGCTATAATTTTCCTGGGTTCCTATAGAAAGTTGAAAGAAGTAATAAGTAATAAATAAAAAGTGTCTTCCTCTTCCTGATTCACTACCATTGCTAATTTTTCTTTAGGAAACCAGCCATCACGATATAAGGAATGTGTCAACCAGTCATCTAGGGACTCGGTAACAGATATTGTTACTGAGGGCACTCCTTCTAAAAGACTCATCCTGGCATTTTATCATTATTATAAAGCAGGGTGGTGGGGGTGAGCAGCAGATGGTAAAGAGAGCTGATGTCAAGGAATTCAAGAAGGAAAAGGATGTTTTCCACTGATTGTGGTAGAGGTTATGCAATACTGTTTGATGTGATTGAACTATGGAAAACCATATGTATTAGCTCCACGTGTATTATGGTATTTTTATTGTCTCCCAATAAATTTATTTTATAAAAAAAACAGTAAAGCAATGCCCTAATATATAGCCCCAGACCAGATATGCCCAATGTTAGTCACTGCTGTTACCATCATGCCCGTTTACAAATGTGTAAATGTAGTTTGATAAATTTAAGTACTTTGGCCAAGGTCTCGCAATCAAAATTTAAACAATCATTTTCTCTCTTTAAGACTAGTGTTTGCTTGTTTGTTTCCAGAGCAAGAATTTTATAAACACCTGACCTAAAAATTAATTGGAAGGCTACAAGATCGACATCCAGATGTCAGTCTAAATCTTTTACACTACAAAAGAGAGCTCTGTAAGGAAATCAGGAAAGTAAAGCTATTTACAATACCTGCCCAAATACAAAATACTTAGGAACAAATATAACCAAAGAAATAAAAATCCTAAAAGATGAAAACTATAAAGTAATATTATAAGAAACAAAAAATACATATACATGAAAAACATTCAAGCTACTCAGAAGACTTAACATGTGAAGAATCTCAAAAGTAAAAGTAGTCTCCTGAGATACAATGCCAAGACAAAAAATACAACAACTTTTAATAGAAAGGCAAGAGAGCATGGGAAAGCAAAGCACTGATAAAGAAGACCAAAGCAGGAAGCGTCTTACTTCCTCATATTATCAATAACTCCCTACACAACCACAGAAGTCAACACAGCGTGCTACAAGTAAAATGACAGATATATAAACCAATGAAACAGAACTAAGGAATCAGAGGGTATTCTATCTACCTAGGGGTAGCTGAGGTGTGATAAAAGGGATGAAACACATTGAATGGAGAAGAAATATTCTCATTGACTGGCAAAAACTGGGCATTTGTTTGCAGAATGAAACAAGGCATATATCTCATGCAAATATACTCCAGTCATATCCACAACCTAAATATAAAACATAATAGGAAAAAGACTTCAAGGGAAAAAATAGGGACAAACTTAAAGTCCCTAATGCGTGGCATTAATACGCTATCAAACAAAACTGAAAAAGTACAGACCACAAAATGAAACCTATCTGAACCGGATCTCCTAAAAACAAGACACTTAAGTGCATCAAAAAATTTTCCCAAGAGAGGGAATTGAAGACCCAAGGACTTGGGAAACCTTATTGGTAAAGACACTTCTGTCAAGGGACTGAACACTAAAATTTATAAAGAACTCACCGCAATGAGAAACAACTCAATATGATTCTTTTTTAAACATTGCAAACAGTTTGCCAATAAATGAAATTTTGTCTGGAAGCATGGAGTAGCCTGGGTAACAGTCTTCAGGCTGGGTACTTAAATAAATGTATCTGCGTGTGAGTGGACCCGTGTGGAAATGGCCAGAGAGTGTTTTCTGATGGTGTTAGGTCACCACAGTGAAAAGGTCTTTCAATATCCAAAGGGGTCGTGACCCACAGGTTGACACCTGCAGCTGCAGGGTCTCTGAGTTGCTGCCCATACAAATGACCATGGGTTTGTTTTAGCTTTTATCATAATGTGGATTGCAGGGCAACTCTTTTTTTCTTTGTACTCCTCACATGTTTATTTTTCCTTACACAGATATTTTTTTCTACAGTCATAGCAATGCCAGGGACTTCTTTGTCCTTTATTGAACAGAGCGTATTACTGGAAAATATTTTTTTGTAACCTTGTGTATTAGAACAATGCAGTTTTTCAGTTGGCAGGTCATTTTTATGATCTTACCTAAGCAAATCAGACTGAGTGATCATTTTTAAAACCTATGAGCAGAACACATTTTTTAACCCTATCCCTAACCCTAACCTTAACCCTCCTATGAGCAGAACTTCTAATGTGCATTCATAATCCTTTCGTGAAAGCATCTTGTCATCTGTATGGGAACAGTTATCCTCATATTTAAAATTAGGTGAAGGAAACAGGGTTCTATTGATTTTTCAATTTTTGTAACACAAAAAGAAAAATAGCATTTTCAAGGGACTGAATTCTAAAGTTTCTGCATAGTGGCAAAATTAGTCTCGAATTTGACCTTTTGAACTGGCTTAAAATTAAAAAAACTTTAAAAAGACTGCTCTGTGTTTCATTTACTCTGGTTAGTAATAGTCAATAATAGAGGTGGTGGTGGTAAATAATAGAGATGAGAAGAACTCCACCATGACCTGATCTGCTACTGAAGAGAAAATACGACACGTTTTGAAAGAAAAATGCTTTTAACTACTGAAAAGCTACCTTCCACTCTTATTTTTAGGGTGCAGGGGAAAAGGGGAGCTAGGCTGTTTTGCTAGAATTGATTTAAAACTCTTCTTAAATATTCTGCTTAAAAGTACTCAAATTCAAAGCATATTTATGATCTGACAGTGGCATATCACCAAGAACAGAAAGGAATCATACGGTACCACCTAAGTGTATCAACAAATGCGTCTGTACATCTGTCTCCCAGCCTAAATGGTTTTTAAGCAAATTTCATACATCAAACTATTTTATTGGTTTAATATGCTGAAATATTTTAAGGCAAATCTTAGACTTGACATTGCATCCCAAATTCTTAAGAGTGCCTCTCTAAAAAGTAAAACCAAATTTCTAGTGCTATAAAGGTACTAACCCAATTCATAGTTTGCTGATAAAATTGTGTGCATATGCACATGTACATTGTATATGAGAGATGTGCTCCCCCCCAAACAAACAAACAAAAAAATATCTGCTGGGCAGATTTATTGTAGTAAGCATTTTTCCTGCCAGATGAGCATTGAGCAACTGTGGGCTGAGTTAGTGCACTCAATGGCATTGCCTTGGAAGTTTCTCTGGTCACAGTGAATTTTTTACTTAAAATAGTTTCACTCAAACCTCATTTTTTTGTGATGACCAATTTAAAAGAAATGTGAAGCTGTGAAATTTTGTGCCTTTTATAAATGGAAAAAAAACTAAAATAATTCACTTTAAAAATTGGCAGACAGCATGAACAGACATTTCACCAATGGAGGTATTCAAGGAACTAGTAAACATACTAAAAATGCTCACCATCATTAGCTATTAGAAAAAAGCAAATCAGAACAGCAATAAAATATCATCTCATCACAACAGTATTAGAAAAACTCAGAAAAAATGGATAACAGTGAACGTTGGCTAGTGTGTAGAGAGACTAAAGCTGCTTGAAAGAACTTTAAAATTGTACAGTCACTGTGGAAAGTGGTATGGACATTTCTCAAAAAGTTTGGAATCAAAATACCATATGACCAAGCAATCCTTCCACTTGGTCTACATCCTAGAGGAATAAGAGTCATGACACAAACAGATATCTGCACACTCATGTTCACTGCAGCCTTATGCACAGCAGGAAAGGATGGAAGCAACCTAAATACCCACCAGCAACAGAAAGGACAAATTAACCTTCGTATAGACACAATATGCAAACTTGCTGTCATTAAGTCAGTTGCAACTCATGCTAACCCCAGAAGACAGGCTAGAACTATCCCTGGGGGTCTCTGGGATTGAAACTCTTTGCAGGAAGAGAAAGCTTTGCTTTTATCCTGAAGAGAAGCTAGTGGTTCCCAACTGTTGATCATGTAGTTCACAGTCAAAGGTGGAAGGAAGCCATTGTGCCTCCAAGGCTCACATCATTAAAGAAGAACAATAAATTTGTGAAACCAAATCATAAAATAGATGAACTTGGAGATCATTATGCTGAGTGCAATTATAATTTAGTCAAGGACAATATATTTTCCAAAGCTACTATCATAAGAAGTTAAGAAAATATTTTCACCATCCCCCCAAACAAACAAGCAAAACCCCTCCTTGATGGTTACCAGGCATGGAAGGAAAAGGGAGGGCAAGTCACTAACTAGAGGATATACAAGTATCAAATTAAGGGGAAGGGAATATACAATGAGCAGAAGACTGGCACAAATGATGAAGCAGGGAAATATTCTGGAAGTTTGTAGCATTAAAGGCAACAGAGGTAAATACTGTCATAGCCACAATCCTGCAATAACTGTGTTTGATTAGTAGATGTGTGGATATACACAGAGGCTGAACAGGCATGAAAAAAATATAGGTCTGGAAAATATATACATAAATGTGATAAAGCAGACAGAGCAAAATTGTGAGTATTTCTTAGATAGAACAACCCCTATTGCCCAAACAAACCCAAATAATAAACTCATTGCCATCAAGTCCATTCTTATTCATCATAACATGGCCTCTCAGGACGATATAAATTTCTCCCCATTTGTTTCCAAGACTGTAAATTATGATGGTTTTCTTCTTCTGGAGGTTTTAAACTGCTACTTGATGGTTAGCAACACACCTTAAAAAAGTGAATCACTGGGCCTGTGGGATCAGGATCACAGTCTAAAGGGACATCAAGGTTAATTGTTTAAATATAGTATATAAAAACAATACTCCACATCCCAAATTAGTAGTGACTACTGTCTTAAACATTCTTCAATCACCATCTAAGGTAGAACTATTGGTCTTCCTTCAGTGGAAAAAATAAGAATGATAGAAATAAGGAAACAGACTGAGCTCCGGTGGCGTAGTGGTTGTGCGTGGGACTATGGCACACTGGAATGTAGATTCAATTCCAGCAGTGGCTCCACAAGAGCAAAAGCTGGACCTCCTACTCCCACCACCAGAGGGCAGTGATGCCAAAACAAACAAAAAGAAATAAGGAAACAGTTCAATAAACCAAATGTCTATGCAAATATTATTCTCCACAACCCTGAGACCAGAAGAAGCAGATTATGGTGGGTTATTAAGTGGTCTGGAAAAGATCACATTAGAAGGTCCTGGATTGAGTCGCAAAAAATTATGGAACAAGACTCAGAGACCAGACTTGTTCATTGAGTAAAGACTGGTGGAACGTCCAAGATTATGGGACGTTTGAAACCAAACTCATCTCTGTGACTCACATTTCCAGTCAAACAGCAAACATGTCTATATAGGGGAACACAACTCCAGTGAGATGCAAGCACCTTAGCCTAAAGAATTATTACGATCAAAATGGCAGCATTAACCCAAGGACAAAGTTCACAAAGATAGAAAAGAAGGATGAATGGAAACAGAAAACCCTTGGAGAAAGTGGAATGAATCATGATTCACTGAGGGGAGTGTGATGAATGAGAAGAAATAAAATGTGTATGAAGTGAAATATAAAATAGATAAGCTACTTTTTAAACCATCACTCAAGTCAAAAAATAAAAATATGTAATGAGAATAAAATAAAATCAATCTTTATATATTAACCAGCCCTACATATCAGAATCTGTAGAGTTATAGGCAGAGTAATTATATCTAAAAAGTCCTTAAAGTGAGTCTTATGCACAAAAAGCTTTGAGAAGCCCTGCTTTATATCTTGACATGATATTATATATGTGATGGGTAGGTTTGTTATGCTAACATGGCCACAGAAGATTGGTAGGTCTGTTGTGATGGCACAGCCAATGAACACACGGGATAAATTGAAGGGCAAAGATAGGAAAGTCTCAGCGAGTCCCACCTTCTCTCTTGCTTTCAGTTCTGACCAGAGAGCTGCCTTGTTTGTCCTGTGCCTCGATCTCCAAGCAACAGGGACACCTAATGGTGGACTGTGGAGCTGTGAGTTAAGGTTCCTTCAATCCCTACTTCGCTGCGCTCCTGGGATATACATCTCTTAAGACGGGGGCTGTTGGACTCTGTCAACTGGCTGACTGTTGGTGACCTGTTCTGCTGTTTGCTGCCTGTGACCTGATAGCCTGAATTGCTCTACAGAGGACTACTCAGCGGCCCTCAAGACTTGAAGGACTGCCAGTCTTCTAGCTGTCTCAGGCAAGTGAGTTGCACCGAGCAATCTGTACTGCTTTATAGATAGTTAACTGTTTCTTTTTTATCTTATATATCTTTCTCTATATATAAATATATAAAAAAGAATTGCTAGTGTCCTGATTTATTTCTCTAAGAGAACCCTGCCTGACACAATATATTTTTCAAATTATTTAGAGATTTTTTTTTTAGAAATACCAAAGACTTCATTATAATCTTAAAAGTATAGAATCTGGCTTCAGTCTGGAAACCTGGTTCTGTTATTTGCGCATTAATTAAGATTTATGTTGCCTTAATTTTCTTATTAGTAAAATGGGTTTGTTGTCATAGATGGTGGCTTCTAGAATCCACCTGCAGACTTTCAACTATGGGGACCATAGCTGACCAAAGGCTCAGGATGTTGTGCTTTGAGATCCATAGTAACATTTTTAAGGCATCATTGCCCTCTGGTGGGAGTGGAAGACCTTTGCTCCCAGAGAGCTGCTGCTGAATTTGAACTGCCAAGCCAGTGGCCGCAGTCCCACACTCAACAATTACGCCACCGGGGCTCAGCCCCATGGTAACATTTTTATCAAGGGCTATCTCACATGGACTCTCACCATAAATAAAAGATTATAGGACAGATAATAAGGCTGGCCTATTTCAGGAAAACATGGTAGTCAGTATTAGCCAATTTAACCTAGGGACTCCCTGAAAACTTTGCCCAACCTCCCTCAAACTGATGCTTCTATGTAACCTTTATTTCCATTCTCTTTGATTCAAGAATAGCATGCATTACTATCTGATGCCCACCCTCCCCCCTCCCCTGGGTTTTCTGGGCTCCTCCATTTACTCTCACCAAAGTTCTCTTTAACAAAATTCCTGCAGGTTTACTCTTGTTTTGGCATCTCTTTCTCAGGGCAGTTGCTTTAGTCCATGAATTTTATGTAAGGTAAATCACAAAATGTATTTACTATTTACTACTTACTAATAGATAGTAAGTAATCAATAAATGTTTTACCTATTGTTAACATTTCTACTACTACTACTATAATAATCATAGGAGAATGGGTCTGATTCAAATTGTAATTAACTCACTCTATAAAACATGGTTATGCAGTCATTCTTAGCAAAGCACAGAGACATGACTTTTCTTTATAAAACTGTATTTACAAAGAAAGGCAAATGACAACCTCTAACCAGTGCAGAATGCCAATCAGTGAGTCCATCTGCTTCCTCCCTCCAAACCTCATCATTACGGGCTGTGCCTTTTTCCTTTCACAATTCAAGAATCTCTCACAGTTGTTTGATCATGGTGGGTACTCATAAACATTTACTGAATTGCCAAATGTGGTAGCCAGTTTTAAAAAGGCCATATAAGAGAAAAAATACATGAGAGGGCTTTTAAAAAGTTCATGGAAAATAGAATTAGAAAATAGCAAAATTCTTTTGATTAACTTTTTGAGGGCTCCTCTTATTATTGTATTAAAGGATGCATTTTCCATTACAAAATTTAAAGTTCAATGAAAATGAACACACACTTGTATGGATTAAGTGCATCCAGATCATTTTACCCAAATGGCCATGGATTTCACAATTATCTGTCTGCTAGGGAATATACAGCAATGAGACTTGATCTCCAATTGATGAAAAAGAAAGGGGAAGAATTGAATATCAGCATACTTTTCATTTGCTACAAGGAAGGAAATACCTTCACTCACAATTACTTATGAATATAATATATGACCATGATCTCAAATAAGAAAATCAGAGAGAGATTAAAAAATATATAAATCTTTATTTAACAGAGGAGAGAGAGAGATGTCTAACTGAAATTTTCAGACTGGAAACCTTTCATGTCAAATTAGATATGGTAGCTGGAAATGTTTCAAAGGAAAATAAAATATATTCCTAATGAATAGAGCAAGTGATGATGCCAGTGACTAAAATGCTCTATCCTTCCAAAAAATAATCATTCATTGACCACACTCTTTCATTTCATAGTCCACAAATGCAGAAGAAAAATCAAGGAGCAAATGAAGTGTAAGTACTGAGGAGTTTAATTAGCACTTTGTTGTTGTTGTTGTTGTTGTTTTTGGGGGGAGGATCACTGCTCTCCGGTGGTGGGAGTAGGAGGCCCAGTCCCACTGCTGGAATTGAACCTCCGTCCCAGTGGGCCGCAGTTCCGCGCACAACCACTACGCCACCGGGGCTCAGCCCTAATTAGCACTTTAAACTGCTGAAAACACATTTGAGAATCCGAAATGTAAATCCCTATCTAATTTGCAATTTTAAAATTGCTAAGATTTTCTAAATAATAAAACAATCATTTATTACCATGATCAACAGAAGGATTTGAAAGAAAAACACAAATACAAAAATTAGTATTATGGTGGATGAAACAAAAAAATTTCTGAGCATCAAAGCATTGTTCAGAAGCTCAAGTACCTAAGCTGGTCGGTAAAATGATCTGTGGTGACCCAAAAGCTCTGTGGTTTGAAGCCACCGTCTGCTCTGCAGCAGGACAAGGTGGCAGCCTGCTTTCATAAGGACTGCAGCAGCCTTGAAAACACCTTGGGGCAGTCCCCCTCTGACCCACCAAATACCTAAGAGTCGGCCTGAGTAGATGTCAGTGTGTTGTATGAGGGGGAGAAAGTGGAGGTTTTTTTAAAAAGCATGGTTCCATCAGGCATTCTGGATTTTGAAGAAGATAGCCAAAATATACAGTTTTGATCTTTCCATAAAAAATACTATTATATGAAATCACCAAAACACTAATTGCAAAATTCCCCAATTTTATTTCATCACCTGGTATTTGAAAAATACTCATAGGCAGCAATGCAGAGTGTAATTTCTGCGTTAAAACCAAAAATACTTCTCCGAAGATTGATTAATTGTATTTGCAGAGGGAAAAGTGTCACATGGGAAGGTATGAAGTGAAAAAGAGTTCTGCGTCAGAAAATCTCCCCATAAAAATCCAGGAAAAGACCTTTGCTATGTTTGTGCTGACCTCATAAAAATAAATGCTTGGTACAACTTGGAAACAACCCCAAATACTCAAAGTCACTGAATCCTAAAATATACATTTAGGGTAAATATATCTTGTACTAAATCCTTTGTTTCTGCTCAAATCTGAAATTTAAAAAAAGAGCCACCACAGTGGGGATTGTAGTGCAGTGAAAATAAGGACGACAGACAGAAGAAAATGAGGGAAAATAAGGTTTTGAATAAAAGGGACATTCTCAGATGCTTCAGACAGTAAAGGGACCAGATGTCTCATTTTTTAACAATTTAGCAATGTCCTGCAGCATTTTAAAATTAAAATAAATACATTACAATGCTATTTTTGCGTTCTATGAAAATTTTTGTTGCTCCATATAGACCAAATTTTTAATCAAGAACCATCACCACCACCACCCACGCCCCGGTCAATGGTATCCCGCTTCAGATCTGGTCACTTTTAAAAGAATCTAAGGTCATGGAGTAGAATAACCTACTACTCCACATGCCATACTTGGAATAAAACCTTAAAGCACTTGCTCTGTGATTTCTTTTCTCTTTCTTCTAACTGAAATTGTATTGAGGATTAATTTTAGGCTCTCAGATTTTCCTCAAGTCACTACATAGGCACCTGGACATTTGGAGCAACCTGGGAGATTTGCCCACATTCCTGGTCCCCTTTGGCCCTCAGAGACACTTGCTTTTCAACGCAGCTGTTACAGTCAACAGCAGTCACATATGATGCCTTGCTGAGACCTTTTTCCTACCATCCTACAAACACTCTACCCTAATGGGTAGAGACTAAGTCTTCAGTGAAGCAATTGGACCTGCAAGCGCTTCACCTTCATGTTTCTGTTGGCGGCTGAATCATGGTGGCTTATGTGAAGTGCTTCTGTGACAGTGTGGTTTGACAATCCCTT
The DNA here is from genome assembly GCA_004026705.1 of Nesogale talazaci. NCBI lineage: Eukaryota > Metazoa > Chordata > Mammalia > Afrosoricida > Tenrecidae > Nesogale > Nesogale talazaci. The sequence goes on along the minus strand of PVJH01001869.1, from coordinate 145,029 downwards.
AGGGATGCTGGCTGTGACACTCAACCCTGAATCCTAAGTAAACCAGTTTATGGTGAGACAGATGGAAATGCTAGCCTATAGCATTACTACAGACATGCTTGCCTATCCTCTGCCCTTCACAACTCTCCCTAACCAACATTCCACTTTTTAGTCTTAATACTTTCTCTTCCTTCGCTATAAAAACTTAGAAGTAAATAATATATTAATTTAGAAACAATCTTTTACTTGATGCTAGTTTACTACATTTTTTTAGTTTACTACATATTTTTATGTCACAAAAATAAGCAGGAAACAATTTGTGAACAGAAAAGAGGCGTGGTCTGTCTTTGTACATGCCATTCAATATTACTAGAGAACGGTGCTAACTGTGGTTGTCAGTGCTCAAGTCAGTGACTACAAAAACTCAGGACAATCATTTATTCCTCTGGATTCAAAAGGATTGCAACTATTAAATTTTTAGAAAGTCAGCCTGTGAGATTAGCTTCTCTCATGAAACAGGCTTCTTAGTCACACTGTGAGGCAGCAAAGATTTCTATTCATAGCTTCCATTCTCATCTCTACACACTGTACATAGTAGATAGTTCTTGCTTTGCCTCTCCAAGATCAATGCCCTCTTCATATACTGACAGGACCTCACATCTGTCTCTGAATGTTAGCCTAGGCTGCTTGTGGGGTTATGCCCAGGTTTCAAATTCAGCCTGACCAATCAGAAGAGTAACTACTCGTTTAGAGCTGGGAAGAAAGTCCAATCTGATCTAATCAATGTGAATCTTTAAATTTCAACTACAGCTTTTGAAAAGAAACACTTTTTTCCTGGATCCTCAGTGAAAGCAGATTATAAATGGAGAATTACTGGTGACCCTGTCACCTCACGGAAAGACTCTCCCAAGTGAAAAACCAATAGAAAGCTAAACAAGCGGTAAGATGGGTGAAGGCAGATGTTGGGCTGAGTCACTGGAGCCAGCAATTTCTGAAGTCCTAATGACTACACTTGGATTTTAAATATACACATTTTAGCTTAACCCACATATTGCTGGACTTCTGTAATTTAATTTACATAAACAAATTTAAATAAATAAAGTTAAAAACAATATCTAATAACTACTTTTAACCAGCATTATTCTATGACCATCATTGACTGAAGAACATATAGTTTCAGGGTCTATAAAACCCTCATGTTAAAAAAAAAATCAGCTAGGATATCTTTATCATTTTCATCAAAGAATTTTAGTGCTCTGCGTTTGTTCCTATTATCCCTAGGTAGCATTCGATTCTAGCTAGCTATCAAACTCGTTCTGTTGGTTCTGTGAGTTGCTGTAGTGTTTAACCTCAACTCACAGAGATCTCCTTCCCAATGGGGTGGAATGCTGTCAGGCCCTGCACCACATCCAGGATTAGACACAGACAGTCCCTTGTGATACATCGGGCTTTTAATTGGAGGGTTTGTCATAGTAGATTGCCAAGACTTTCTTCCTAGTTTAACTTAGTTTGGAAGCTCCACTGAAACATGTTCAACATGGTCGCAATACTTAAGTTTCCACTAGAAGGTGGATGTGGCTATGCCTGACATGGACTGGCTAAGATTCAGGTCTCAGGCACGAAATGGGAGAATTCTCTCAGTGAGCCTTCAGTTAATATAACCAAGTAAAAATTGCTTCCAACAGCTGAGCACTACACTTGTTTATCTTACACACTTTAAACATGCCATATGTGTGGGAACTTAGGTATAATGATGGGGTGATGGGGAAAATATTTTTGAACAAGTTAAAAGAGTAAGATGTAAGTTCTCAGTTGTCCATAATAAGACGTGTAAAGAAGATAAATATGGTTTATGAGGTTCCATTTTAAATAAATGAAGTAAGGATACTCCTAGCTATCTCTTGCACTGATGAATTAGAACTAAAAGTGCTAGGCAAGGCATATAAAGTTACTATTTGATAACTTTTAGAGATGCATAACAGATAGTGGTGATTTCTAAATTATTATTATGGATTAAGCGAGGGGGCTACATTGTCAACCACCTCTTGGTCATTGCATATGATATCTATCTATCTATCTATATATATGTATATATATAACTGATAAAACAAAACTGTAAAAGCTTTCCATTTATTTTTCAAGTGTGCTACAAAAATATCCAACGTATGGAATACATATGAAAATTATAAAATAAAGGATAAGAGTAAAGCAAAGTATATAATTTGAGGGTTTGTACATATCACTTGAAATGTTGAAATTTTAAGTCAAATCAAGAATTGCTTATAGGGACTTCAATCACATTCTTCTCTCAGGAACCAAAAGACCAAATAGTAAATAAATAAATAAATAAATAAATAAATATATAGCATTCTATCTACCTACTTGACATAATTTGCATTTATGAATCACTCATAATAACTCATGTTCTATTCAAGAGCCTATTTAACCAAATAAGCCATCTAATGGAAAAAGAGACATACTTTAACTTTCAAAAAATGGAAATAATATAAAAATACATAATAAAAATTAACTAAATTAATAGCAGAGAGAAAGTATATATGAATAATTTCCTTCTCACAGAAGTGTTTTAAATTCTCCATCATTGGCTAAATCAATGACACTATCAATGAAGTTATTTTATGCCCCAGGAGAATGATTTATAATGTTATTGCCCATAAAATTGTATGTCTACAAAGTGAATTAGAACTATATAGAACATAGTTATATGAATGGTTTTGTGATTCACACTTAATTCTAGGCCCACTCTAAGAACAGTGGTCTTGTTGATGCTCACCCTCATGAAGAGATCACTGAAAATATGGGTGATCTGGCAAAGTGTGGTGAAGAAACCAGATGGCTTCCAGCTTTCAGAACCGCAACCAAGGTCTTACATACTCATCTTAAAACAAGCAGCCATTTATGTGAGGTGTCAACTAAGTCCACAGTGCATAAGCACACCAGCCTGGTCTGTGTGACCTATGGGTTATAACTAATAAATCTGAAGGAGGGGATACTTTCAGAGCTAAAATTGTGGACATCTGGTTTCCAGAAGGCTAACATGACAGTAGAAGCTACCCAAAACCTATTTCCATGGTCCTCACATGGATTGAGCCTATGCAAATCCCCTCAGCCATAGATAGGGACAAAAGCATCCTTTCTCTCAAAAAGCTTTGCAATATTGATTATGGCTGATATAGTTAGATTAAAATGTAGCACCTTATTTTACTTCCCCTTGACCCATTTTAAGTTGTTTGAGTCTTAAATATTTTCTGTTGTCTTTTTTGGTTGAGTTTTTCTCTCTGCTTTTTTGCCAGAGCCATTCCAGAATTATTCACTGAACAGTAATTCAATTAACAAAGGGGAAAATAATTTCAGTCATATCAATGGAGGTGGGAGGAAGTAGCAAGTTTCAATACCTTTTTAAAAATATTCTTGCAAAAGTATTAGGAAGGAATCATCCATAAACAATTAAGATATACACCATATAGGTTCAATATTTTGCCTTCATATCCTCAGGGTGGTCAATATATAAAATAAAATCTTAATAAGAATCCCAACAGAATTTTTGAGTCAATATTGACAAGGTTGTTCTAAGATTTAAATCAAGTGGCAAAGGAACTAAAACAAAACATGCTTGAAAAGGGAGAAGATGACTGAAGAACTTATAATAACTGCTTGTGACATTTACTATAACAAAGTCATTATAAAATATTGTGATGTTTGAGAAAAGAAAGATGTGCATTAATAAAACAGATATTCCAGATATTGACTCATGCAAATTGTTTTTTAACACAGTGCAGAGGGAATTCAATTTTTTAAAGTTTTCTGAAAATAATGTTAAAACATACATTTGAAAAAATCTCTAATTATATGTGGAATAAATGAAGAAGAACCCAGCAGCAGAAGTGGAGGAAGGCTCATTTAATAGCCTGTGATGGAAAGATGAAACAAGCTATGCTTAATGAAAGTGAGGAGGACTTGAAGAACTTAATGATGAGGATCAACAATTACAGCCTTCATTTTGGATTACAACTCAGTTAATTTAAAGAAGAAGAAAAATACCCACAACTGAACAAATAGATAAAAAGCTAAGTGGAGAAAGATTGAAGGTGTCAAGAACTTAATTTTACTTGGAGCTATAGTCAACATTCACAGAAGCCAAAGTCAAGAAACCGAATGGCATGTTGCATTGGGAAAATCAGCTGCACAAGACTTATTTAAAATGTTAAAGCAAGAAGGCTCTCAAGTAGAAAGACAATGTTTTGAAGATGATGGCAACAGATGTGCAATTGTGCTTGACAAAATGTATGTGTGTGATAAGAGCTGTATGAGTCCCAGTTAAATGAATTTTTAAAAACGTTAAAGCAAGGGCCAAGATGTCACTTTGAGAACTGGGAACACCTAGCCCAAACAATGGCATTTTCAATCACCACGTATGCAGGTGAAAGATGCACAATGAATAAAAAAGACTGTGAATAAATTGATATATCTGCATTATGACATTCGCAAAGAATATTGAAAGTACCATGTACTGGCCCAATGTTGAAGCACCTCTATTTTAGAGGATGTGCAGAGAGTCAGAACATTTCTTAGAAATGAAAAAGTGCCACTTCGTCTCATGTACTTTGTTTGTATTATCAGGGGAAAGGGACAGATTTTGGTAAAATCCAAAAGGAAGACCCTCAATGAGTTTAACTCATATCAGCTACAACATAGGCTCAAAAAACAATGATTATGAGTAGGTACAGGACTGAGCAATTTAGTTCTGCTACACATGAGGTCAATTATGAATGGAAAATGAAAATTTAGCAAGCAGAAATGTATTCTCTCATGGTCTGAAACCTAGAAGTATGAATTCATGCCATTGGCTACAAGCATCCTCTCAATATCTGTGAGACCAAGGTTACTAGGAGAGCTCCATGTGTCTTGGTATCAACCTTCTACAAAGTCTAGGAGGATCTCAGCACAAGGACTTAACATCTAAAGGACAACTCTTCTTTCTTGACTATATTAGTCTCTCCAACACACACATCTCTAGGCTCCATTTTCATTCTGTTTATCTCTTGTTAGACAAAAGATGCTGCACTCCAATGAAATTCCTATTACACAGGCAAATCAAGAGTTCATCCTCAGTAAAAGTCTTGTGCCACCAAACCTTCAGGTGGGAAAAAGGAACCAACTTGCCAAGTTCACACAGAAGCAAACCAAGAGGGAAAAAGAGAAAGGGACAGTCAGCCTTGAATCCATATTGGCATCCCAAACCCAAAGAATGAAGTCCCTGCATGGAGCTGTTAAGACATGGAAAGAACAGTGGGACTGTCAGCAACTCAAGACATGTTGTCCTCTAACTGGAGCATATGAAACAATAATGGGGACACATGGTGAGGAGACAGTGTGGGAATGAAGCGTAATAGATTAGCCGTTGGAGTAAAGCCAATTTATATAGCCCCTGAATGGGCTTCAGCCTAGGAAGCGCAGCCACTGAGACTTCCGCAGAACCAGGGAGGAGGAACCCTTTGGGGCCAGGGAACAGGGCTGGTCCTATGTAGGGTTTTTCTTGTTGTTGTTTTGCTTTCTCTCCTTTTCTTTTTTCAATACTGTGTTTTTCTTATTGATCAGAATAGGGCATAGCTGGTTGGCCTACTTATATGGGACAAACATGGGAGAAAACTCAGAGAGAAGGGAAAAGGGTCAATGGCCCTGGAAGGTCTAGGGCAGCGGTTCTCAACCTGTGGGTCATGATCCCTAAAAGAACCCAAAGACTCTTTCAAAGGGTCACCTGATTCATAAAAATAGCAAAAGAGTTATGCAGTTGCAATGAACTAATTTTATGGTTGGGAGGGTCATCCTAACATGAGGAACCATATTCCAGGGTCGTGGCATTAGGAAGGTCGAGAACCGCTTGTCTAGGGGGTAGAAGAACGCAGGGAGAAGGGTGTGGTAAGCTGATGACATCACTTGCAGGGGAACAACTAGGGAATCAATCAAAACCAAAATCTAGGAGAGGGTAGTTATCCTGTGTATATTAGAGCAACAGCAAGCTAGCAGAGAGGAAGCACTAAAAGATGGAAGAAGAGGAAATTAATTGAAGGGCAGGAGGAGGAAAAAGGAAACAAATAAGCTCTAGGAAGGAAGGTATATACAAGGATATTGATAGAGGTGTTCACTTATGGGAATATATTAATCCACAAAAAATAGTGCTATTGGTCTATGTACATATATTCATAAGGCATTGTACTGAGGCTGCAGATGGGTCTTGGGCCTCAGCTTGTACCTTCAATACAAGAACACTTTGTTCTAAAAAACAGGCATTCTATGATGTATAGCCCCCTCTCCACATGATCATTGAAGACAAAATGGATGCATAAACAGATGTGGTAAAGAGAGAGGATGGTGCCCGGCTTTTAAAAGATATAGTGTCCGGGATCTTAACAGCTTGAAGTTAAACAAGCAGCCATCCAAGAAGGAAGCAATAAGCTCACATAAAAGAAGCACATCTGCTGATGCGATTGTGAGATGTCATTGAGACTGGGCAATTGGCCTCAGAACATTGACAACAAACAATATACAACCAAGCAAAAATGCATTAGGGAGAATAGGGGTGGGGTGGAGCAGAGACCCAAAGTCTATCTGTAGCCAACGGTACATCTCCTCACAGAGGGGTCACAGGGAGGGGTTGAGTCAATCAGGATATAGTAGAGGGCCAAAAGATTATGCAATATACCTCTGATCCTTTGAGGCCTCCCCACCCCACCCCTCCACTGTCATGACCCCGGGGCTGCTTCCCACTCTAGACTAGATGGAAGCAAATACATAGATATAGGCAAAGGCTAAAACTCACAACGCATGGGACCCAGGAACCAGAATGGGAATAGAGATACCGAAAGGGCAGGTGGAAGGGGGAAGAGGTAGGGATCAAGTGGTATTGATAGCAATGAGTGACACATAACCACACATCCCATCCAGGGGGAAGAACAACAGCAACCAGAGGGGAAGAGAGACAGCAGTAAGTGTGAGAAATGAAAATAATTAACCATCTGTAATCTATCAAGGGGTCACAGCACAAGGTAGAGGAGAGAAGGATAAGAAGCTGATCACAATAAAAAGTAAATGTCTAGAAAAGGACGACGGAATATATGTCAGATATAATTAACATATGATTGTAACAAGAGTTGTAAGAGCCCCCAATAAAGTGATCAAAAATAAAAGTATTGTTTCACATTCTTCTGCCATGCTATTTAAGTAAATAAAATTAGTGATTATAGATAGCTAGGAAGAGATAAAGATAGATGATAGCTAGAAAGACATGCATACAATATATACATGTATATGTATATACTGTAGAGAAAGGCATGTCAGGCATCAGACTGAAGCATTTCCTTCAATCACACAGCGGTAGCAGTTACTGAATCCAGGATCAGGAGGTCAGATGACAGGTTGTTGATTTCTAGGTAAGAAGGCTGAGGTGTCTTGAGAACTGGAAGTTCTTGATGAGCAGGATGCAGCATTCAGGGTAAGCAGGTGAGCTTTCCTAGAATATCCACACCAATATTTTGGATGCAGGTCAGCAACCCACTCCTCCTGTGCCTCCCCAACTCACAAGAAAACTCCTGGAAACGTGATTGGCTGATCTAATAAATTCACATCTTGGGAATGAATGCATCACTGTAAAATTACCAAATTGCATAACTGTCAAACTACTAAGAACCGGGGTCCTGCCGAGTAGACACATATTTTAGGGTGATATTGTCCAACCAATGACAAAGTATTATGAATAATCACCAAAAAAATGGAAGCAAACCAATTTTTCTCTCACTGGGTGATTAGATATACAAAGTAGAGTGTTTACAGCACTGGAATAATATTAAAAAATAAAAAATAACAAGCTACTCTCACTTAACTACATGCATGGATATAAAAGTACATTATTGAAGTGAAAGCAGTCAGATGTAAAAGTTGAATACTATATGCTTCTTTCCACGTAAATTTCTGGAAATGGTAGCATTGTTTTGAAGCTTGGTGGTTGCAAGGAGTTGCAGGATGTGGGAGGATTTGACAATAAAAGGGATATTCTGAAATGACCGAACTGTTCTGGGTTCTAATTATAGAAGTATACTTGCTAAAAATTGCAAAATGGTACACCAAAAGATGGGAGAGACTACTAGATGTAAATTTTAAAAGATAAGGTTTTAAATCTGACCATTAATGATGATCCTGCCTCTATGTTGATAAATTATTTGGCACAGGGTATATCACCTATGTGGGATCCAGATTTCTTATATGTAACATGAGAGTCTAAATTCTTTTCCAATTTGTATGATTCAAATCAAACCGTGAAAATGCCTGCCTATTCTTTAACTTAGCATGAACTCTGCAAAAGGAACCAGCTTAACAATTTGAAATGGCTTTCTTTAGTTAGCTTTCGGATTAACTCTATCATCATCAATTTTGAGTTAACTACCTGCCTGAAGCCACCAGAAAATTCAACATTTCCAGCCCATCAGGCCCAGCACAGAAGACAGAGAATGACACAGATGCAAAGTATTATTATTTCTCCCTTAATGCAAAACCTGCAAAGGAAATTAAGGCACCTAGAAAAATACAAAGTGAGTTTTTTAACCCGCAAGAAGGAATAGAACTCATGGATATGCTATAAGTAGCACAAATGATGCTAACTCCATCACTCTGAATTTTCTTTTAGACCCTGACATTTCTGTTATGAATAAAACACCAGCTGTCAATATAGCATACTTTCTTGTAATGTTTTTTATTACACAGACAATGGGATATGGTCACAATAGGGAACAAAAAAATCTCTTCTTCCCCAAAACAGAAGTTTAAAGGCAGAAAGGATGACTTCCTGGCCTCTGCCAGCTGTCCTGGGAGGAGGGAGGACACTTCTAGAGACCATAGCATGGTAATAATTCCAACTCCTAGTACTTTCACTAACATAAATCACATGCAGAGCAAGTCCCTATAGCATTTTTTGTAAAGGTGAGCAATGTGAGTAGGAAGTTACTTAAAGATGTACCATTAAGGACTTGGTTAAATAAACTGCCGGATAGAAGTGTGTTTTAATACTAAGAACAAATAAAAGAAGTGCACCAAAGCAATAGATGTCAAAATCGATAATCCCCTAAAATATATTTCTTGAGAGACAAAAATCATATTGCAGAGTGATGACATTTTCTAAACGCATACACATGCAAACAAAAACCAATTTTATATAGTGTTCATGGGTACAGATTGTCTTCAAGGGCACAAACCAAATTTGTATTAGTGGTTGATTCTGGGAATGAGAAATGTACTGAGACTAAGGGTATTGGGCAAAAAAAGTCCTTGAAGGAAAATATATGCATGCATTATTTGTATAATTATAACTTTTAAAAACACATAAACCAGTAGAAAGTGTCAAAGTACTCTTCAGTAAAGGTGCCCAGGGCCACTTTGAAAGGTACTGTAGACAGGATATCTGGGGAAGCAATGTCAGAGCCAGAATACCCCCCTCACCAAGAAAGAACAAAACCTTCCCTCAAAACACTATCTGTTTGAGGCTATGAATCTGGGAGACACAATTTAGAGACTAGGAGTCTTTTCTCCACTATTCCTAAGACATTGCATATTATTCTTGAACACTAAATGCTCCGCTTTTATTATCAGCTCTTCCCTTCCTTATTTAAGTTCATTCCTATCACCCTGTGCCCATAGCTCACAGTTTTCATCACCAAGTGAGCCTCAAGCCTCAGAATGGCACCACATCTTTTAAAATTCAGAGTGAGTCAATACTAAACCCCTTGGAATAATGACTAGCACCACCGCACCCCCTCCCTCCACGGTGTCACAAAAGCAGAGCTGGGAAAGCATCTTCAGCTTGTGCTATTGCCACGGGGATCAGTTCCTGTAACATTACAGCTCTTGAGAAAGCCAGAGATGGGGTTTGGGGGTGGGGTTGACGATCTCTGAAGGACTGTAACTAGGACAAGGCTTCTTGGCAAAGTAAATAGAGCCTGTCAGTCTGAAGTTTCTGTCTTTTCCTGTCTGGCCAAGTTACATTATAGTTAAAGGAAAAAAATATACTGTGTTAAATTGCTGTGCTTATCTGGTTGGAGAGAGTCCATTCTGCTCAAATCCATTGAGCAGAATTAAGTGCAGACACCTAAAAGCATGTGGGTGGTGGGATTGTTTCCCTTGGGGGTTATCCAGACCTCAGTACTGATCATGTGAGTGATAGGAGCCTAAAGCCCTGCCTTCCTCTCTGCTGTTAAGAGCATCACCCCCTCTGTGGAGGTGTATTATCTTTCCCCATTTTAATTTTAGCATCTACACTTTGGCAATTTGCATTTAAATCTGTTGTCAGAGAACTTCCAGAAATCTTTAATAGGAAGAACGATTTGCATTTTAATATGCTGTTAAAGAATTTCAAAATATCTTTTCTATTTTTTTAGTGTGAACACATATTACCAGAGGAATGGCCATCTTTAAAGAAATTATAACTATCCAGATACAATTTAAACAGAGCTGGATTTCAGAAGCACTTTGGTTTTGTTGGACTTTGTTAAAAGTTCCTTGTAAAGCAGTCTGGAAAAAAAAATCTCCTGACGTGGGGCTTTGAAGTTAAAGTCAATATGGTCAATGCAGAAATCCAAGCAGAAAGGCACATGTGTACACATGGGCTGGGGCAGGATTAGTTGTAACAAAGAAAGTAATCAGGAGTAGGAAATGGGAAAATAGAATTTTCTGTATCATTCCTTATCAACCCGTCTCACAAGCTCTCAACTATTAATTTTTGAAGGTGAATGTCCAAAGCACTTATAGCTTGTCCACTAAAAGTTACTTTTCCATCCTTCACATGCAATGCTTTCACAAGAGTAGAGTGATATTGAATATGACTCTTAAATTATTCTAGATTCTAGAGAAATACTAATTTGCATATTTATCACACAGATAGATGGAAAAATAATACTTTCTGTGCTTTAAAGCCACCTTTACATTCTAGGCTATAATCTTTTTTAAAAATCATTTTATTGGGGACTCGTACAACTCATCACAATCCATACATCCATCCATTGTGTCAAGTACATTTGTACATTTGTTACCATCACCATTCCAAAACCTTTGCTTTCTACTTGAACCCTTGATACCAGCTCTTCAGTGTCCCCCCTTCTTCCCCACTCCCCCATGCCTAGGCTTCTATCTTCATGGACCATCACTCATCTGTTAGTTTGTCAAACTAGCTTGTATGTTACCAGGACACTGGAAACTAGGCCACCAGGATTTCAAATGTCACCAGAGTCAGCTGGGATGCAAAGATTTCAAGGCAGTCCAATTTAAGACAAACAATAAGAAGGATATTGCTATCTCTTTCATAAAAACAATTGGCCAGGTCTCGCAAATTTCACCATTTGGGTAGAGTACATCTACTGGGGGCCTGTCCTCAATGTAGCTTGACTTTTGGTAAGCTACACTGCTTGGTAAACCTGCATTCTTCCTCCTCTTGGGGCCAGGGGGTGTCAGTGGAATCTATAAATAGCAGTCAAAGATGGGTCCCTCAGATGTGAAGCTACACAAAATAGAACTGAAAGAGAGATACCTCCTTAAATTGGAATCAACCTAATTATGCTAACCTTTCAGGAACTTCATTTGCTGATATCCATGACTCAAAATGAAAAGAAACATTGCAAGCCATCCATTAATAGACAGAAGATGGGATGTGCAAAGAAGAAATTAAGGAAAATTGACCTATCAGGTTGATTCCATGACACAGTGACGGTGAGGGCAGAGTAGAACTACTCGTTTCTGAAACAGTAAATATTCACAAGAGTAGACTGTCTAATCTTTCTCCTAAGAATCAACAACTTTGCGACTAGAAATGCAAGATTTAATGCGCTACATCACCAGGGGTAAAAATTAAATAGATAACTTTCTAGGCAGCAGTAAGTTGAACTGTACTGGTGTTGGTCATTTAAAATTGGATAAATGCATTAGTTTTCTTTGTCCAGAGAAGCAAATTAAAGAGCTATGTCATCACATTCACTGTCGAATGTATATTTTATGATCCACCCTCAAAGTATAATACTGTCAGTGATAGAATGATGACAATATGACCAACAAAAATGACAATGAAATATGACAATTATTGAAATTTCTGCACCAATTACTAATGCCAAGATGAAGAAATTAAATATTTTATCAACGTCTTAACTCTATAATTAATCAAACACAATCAAAAAGCAATAATGGTTAATGATGAATCAAATATAAAATTTGAAATTGAATAAGGCTCTGTAGCCACAAAATATGATTCTGGTAGTACAAATGACATTGAAGTTTACATGGTAGAAGTTTGTAAAAACAATGACTTATTCTTTGGAAATAGCCTCTCTCAACAACAGAAATGGTGACTATACACATAGAATTCGCCAGTTGAAATATACCAGAATCAAATAAGCTACATCTATAAAAAGAGATGATGGAGAAGCCCAATATCTTCAGTCACAGCAAGGCCAATGGTTGACTGTAAAATGAACCATCAATTGCCCACATGCAAGTTGAAAAAAATTTTAAATTTCTTCATAAAAGTCAACAAACAACCTTGAATATATCCCTCATGTCAGGAAGAAAGTAGACCCAAAAAGACTAAGGAATGACTAGATATAGAATGACTCATGAACATCACACAGGAAGAAATGAAAAGGTCATCAAAAGAAGGAAAGAAAGAAAACTATAATTTGGAGTTCAAAGGGCCTATGAAACTTACTTTTGTTAAAAAAAAAAGAGTAGTTATAAGAGATGAAAACAATGATGAAGTAAAGCAGCTGAACAGAAGGTTCAATGGAACAATGGCTCCAGCATAACTAGTGTGATGGCAAAGTATTTGGCAGTGTTTTGGTCCATTATACACAGGGTAGGTATGAGTTGGTATTGGCTCATCCTACAGCCTAACAACAGAAAAGTATAAACTGAATCAGAATGTAAACTTCTGAATAATAAAAAGTAATGCACACCTCACAGTCTCTGCTTACTTTTCCTTCAAATTGGAGGTTACCATTTTGAATTCTTTTCAATCTGTCCTCAAACTATTTATGATTCTGACAAAAAGAAACAGATCATAATGAATTTAGTGTGGACCCATGGATTGCCACATCTAATTCTTAAATAAGTGGTATTTTCCAAAACCACTTAAGATCACTCCATAGCAAACCTAAGTCATCTTGAGATCACTCCATAGTAAACCCAAGAAAACTTGTATCATTTTCAAATGGAGAGACCATATAGGCCAATCACAAATTTGCTTTCATTGTTTAAATGACCATTTTCGATATATTCCTTTTTTCTCTTTAACATCCTCATAACTTCTTATAAATGGAGACCACTATGTTTCTCAAATCAAAGTCTTTGGTATCCCCTCTTGGGTGTCAGCTTCCTTGCTTCAGCAGTTTGGTTTACTCTCAAATAAACCTTGGTGAGTTTATTTTTTATAACTTGACTCCAGAATCTGTCATTTAAATTATGAACTTTCCTCCCCTATAAAGTAACCTTTATTGTAGCTGAATTGCATAATTTACACAGCACATTTCTCTGAGACCATCCTAGCATACCACCACCGACTCTGAGCTTTATTGAAGAAGATGAGGAGGAGGAGGATGAAAAGGAAGGAGAGATTGGGGAGCAGGATGAACTCAAGGTCAATGTCTATGATATCAGGGAAGAGGAAGAAGAAGAAAGAGAAAGAAAAATCATAAGTAGAAGGCAGTGTATAGTATGAGTAAAAGAATTAAAACAAAAAATTTAAAAGTACTAGATAGAAATTAGAGAAACCATCTCGAAAACCTTGTAACCTTTTTTTGTAGAATGTTCATGTGGTTCTATCATGTTTGGTCTTACCTATGACATATTATTTGCTCCTTGGAGACACAGTGATCTGCTAGGTCAACAGTTGGAAACCACAAACTCCAGGGTAGGAAGACAGGGATATCTACTCCCATAAAGAGTTACACTCTCAGAAAGCCCCGGGAACAGTGCTACCCTGGCCTATGGGGCTGGCACCAATCGGATGGCATTGAAGAGTTGTTGTTTGTTTGTTTCTTTCTTTGATTTGCTTGCTCAAATGGTTTATTCAGTTATTTGTGAGATGGCCATTCTGTATCTACAATATGCCCAGTGATAGAAACTGCCTCCATCACCGAGAAAAAATGTAAAAACACTCCAATTAAGCACTGAGAATAAGCTGAAACTGGCGCTTGACAGTTTCTAGTCGTCTGGGTTCCTGGACTTCCAGTTCTTGTAGAGTACTAGAGTGCTACCTAGTTTTGATTTGGAAAACTACGCATGTGTTTCTACATAACTATATATTTTTCTTATTGAGGGAAATTATCTTTAGAAGTCACCAAATGAGTTGATTTTTCAAATGATGCGTTTGCATAAAGAGGAACCCAAACAAGTAGAGAAGTAAAACATCAGAGGGATATCAACTCAAATTGATCCACTTAGATTTGCCACATGAGGGAAGGAATAACATCTCGCTTGCCAAATTGCCACTTGGCTTTGAGTGTCCCTCACTCATTGATGATGCAGGTTCTCTATGAGATGCTCGTAGGGAGATTCAAGATCACACAAGGAGGAAAGTACTGACCCCTGTATTCACCTTACAGTGATGGAAAAACACAGAAAGGAAACTAGAAATGTAATATGGACATAGCCTTGCATGGACAATCCAGAAACACTCATTTATTCATCCAATCAGTTAATCAGTCAAAGAAAACCCTATAGACATAGAAGATGGATGGTTACTCCTTCAGCAACTCCTACTGAACTAATAATAAAAAAGTGCCTGCTTGGCAAGTGTTTAAAAAAGAAACAATACATAAAGACTGTGCGTGCTTAGCTGGGTCCATAAATTTTTGTGTACATTGCCTATTATGTATAACAACGAATCTTAAATTTCACACACGAGGTGGGCAATTAAAACAAACTCATGGATGTGTTACAGATTTTTCTTCAAGAAGGAAAAAATGCATGCTGATATTGAGACTGTTTGGTCAAAGGAAAGTTTACTAGAATCTCAGGTTTTCTAGGACACTGTGTATTTCTTGGTGAAGCATTACCCAAGAAATTATTTATAAAGCTGATGAAATGACAAACACTGGAATGGCAATTATTTCAATGTCTTCATCTCCTGGAGGGCAGTTTGTTGTCCCCGCCATCTGCTTACTTCTGCAGATATTCCAAGTTCATTGAGTAGGAGTCTTCATTGTAATACTAGCCTTAAAGGGACCTCAAATGCAAAAGAAAGTCAGGGAAGAGGATGTACATGTTCAACCAAGACGCAAAAGAAAATTGAACACAACAGACGCGCACAGACACACACACACCTGTGTAATGTCTGTTATGCCTTCACCAAAGACTCCCTCCAACTACTTAACCCATGTAAAAATAGCCCACTGGAAAATCTGTTTCACATAATTGAGAATATACTTCAATTCCACTTAAAAATTACTATTATTATCCTATTATGATAAAAAAAAACCTGATTCAGAATCTGTACTATTGTAGTTTTCTTTTTGTTACTACACAAAACCCTATTTGAGATTATGTGACTCCAGTTCTTTAAAAGCAAAAAAAAAAAAAAACTGACTTATCTGCATTAGACACACCCGCTTTTGAAACTCAGTCCCAGCACTGTGTGAACTTGGCATTTTTGCTGACATTTCTAAATATGTCTCTTCTGTGAAATAGTGCAAGTAATAAGAACACATGTAACAATTAGGAAAACGAAAATCTTTATATGAAATCAGTCAAATATATCTAGTATTTTTAATAAATAATAGTTAGTATGATTATTTACTGCTTTCCCATAACTTTATTGTGTGATGCGTTTGCATAGGGATATAAGCCACTGGATATTTATTATAAGATCACCTACATTGGACAAGTTAAAATGAGTTTCCAGACTAAGTCAGAGTAAGAAGAAAGGTCTGGTAATTTCTTCCCCAAATCAGCTACTGAATGCCTTATGAAATATGATAAAACATTGTCCAACTCACTTGGGACGCATCCGCAGCGTCATCACTGAGGCTGAGCCCTGAGCTTAGTGAATCAGAGTGCCGGCAGGGCTGAAGAGAAGCCTAGGTGAAATGGAATGGCCTGGTGGCTTTAACAATGGTACTTGTGTCAATGATGGTAAGAATGACAGAGGACCCTACATGGTAACATTTGATCTGTTACACACGGCCTTGTCATAAGAGTTGACTGGAAAATGGCTCTATCTATTATGATGATAATAACATCATTATCATTATTAACACAGTTATTTATCAACAGTGTTCAAAGAACCAAACATTTTTCCAGGCAGAGGACATACCCCACTGCATGGATTCCTAGTCTTCATGGAGACTGCCATTGAAACTTGCTTTAACTTAAAATTGGCAGAACCAGAGGGCATGAACCGGAATTTGTTTCAGGACCAGAAGTTGCTCCTTCATGCCATTTGTGTTTTAAACAATGTGCTGTAATGAAAGCATATCATCCCAATTTCTCTCATTTTATTAACATCAAAATTGATGTTAATGCATTTTCATAAATAGAGCAATCCTCAGTGGGAGATGTGAAGTAAACTGTCAGTGGAACAGCAGACTATTACACTGGTGGAAACTGGCTGTTGTTGTTGCTCTTTGCCTACTATTTTTACAAAACATCTTGCCTGACTACTAAGGATTGATGCTGTCTTGCTGATGTTCCTCTGCTTTGAAAAAAAAAGTAAATAAACATTTTCAACACCTGCACCATTCTTATAAATAGATAATTATCTCTCTACACCTGTCAGATTGATATGGCAATAGAACCAAAGCTGTGTCCTCTCACTGTGTCCTCTCACTGAAAGTTGGAACACAACTTAATCTACTGTGGGTTTTGTCTTCTGCAATAAGGAAGTCAGTTTTCTGTAAGCCAGAAAATATATTTTACCAGCAAGGAAAAGGAGCAGAGGTCTAAATGAACCATTTCCAAAGTGAAGTGTTAATCACTCCTCTTGCTCTCATCTCATTATAAATGAGTATAATGGAATGTTCATTTTATTTACTAAATATATACCTAAATTATTAGATTAGTATGTTATGTAAATTCTGAATAAATTAATCTTTTACACTTGATCTTAGCCAACAGGCCGAGAAGCGACGCATGAACTAATCTTTTAAGTACATTAGGAAAGGTTTGATACTTCAAGCAATTCTATTGTGAATTGTTCTTAGTAATGCAAACTCTTTTATTTCTCTTCCATATAAATCTATATTTACATATATATTAAAGACTTAAGATTCAGAAACATCACTTTTCTTTAAAAATTTTAAAGTAAATAATGAAACCATCCACATATTAAATATGGTGTTCCTTGAATTGTGGCTGTAGGGGTTTTTTTTAATTTTCATGATTACAGTGTTACATATTCTCAAGGATAAAAAATATTTGCCAAAAAATAGTTCTGAGAGTTGATTTCAAAAAATAGTGGCTCTAGGAAAGGGAGCAGAACCTCACCACAGGGTCCCCGATGCTGCCCTCTTTACACACTCAAGGTAGTGCCTCTTTCTTCCACGGAACAGTGCATGAATTTCCACAGTCAGTCTTTCAGTTCACAGCTGAGTGCTTTACGCATGCTAACCACTGGACAGCAAGGCTTTCTTCAATAATCTTTATAATGGAAACAATTTTCAGATAAAAATTAATATATATATGTACACATTGTTATTGTTCTTAGATGCCAACCATTCAGTTCCAACTCATAATGATCCTATGTAAAACAGAACAAAATTCTGCCCAATCCAATTCTGCTGTGTGAGTCCATTGCTGAAGCCATGGTGGCAAACCACTTGGTTGAATTCCTCCCTCTTCTTCCCTGATCCTCTCCTTTACAGAGGACTGGGCAGAGATCTGTTCTGTTGTGCATAGTACAGTAGGAAGATACTCCATGCCACCTAGCAATAAAAACAATACTTGGGAGCGGCACCAGTGATACTGACTGCAAACACAAATGTGAATAAAGCATACTTCGCTGGCCCCAAAGAGCTAACCACTTAATGACATTATAGAGAGAAGGTTCTCACAGATGTCTATGCAACATACTGACTAACGGTGATGTGAGAATCTGCTCTGCTAAGGCAGGTCTTTCTTTCGAGGATGTTTTCAGTGCTTTACACAGTTTCCTGCTGGCATTTCACCAGGAGCTAGAAGGCACTGGAAAACAGCCCTTGGTGAATCCTATCTTATGTACAGGTAGATAAAGCATTTACATTTATATTATGTTATTATATTCGCCAAAGTTTACTAGTTGCAACACATAAATCACATCATGGTACCTCCCTGTTTAAAACCCTCACAAGCTAGTCCTTGTTTGGTGAATGAAATTGAAATTCCCTCCCAGGCCATTCATTCCTCTGCACTGCTTCAGCCCCTGCATTTGTCTTGCCTCTCTGAGAATCAGCCATCTTCCAAATACACCGTGTATTCTCCTTTGAACTTTTGCCTTTATCTCTACTGTCTACTCTGCCTGAAATGCTCTTCTCTCAAATATTTTAAAACCGAATGTGCTCTCACTCTATAGATCTCACCTTCAAATTTCACCTTCTTTGATATTTTCCAAAATGGTGCACCCTGCCCACCTCACCCAGAAGACTGCATTTGTCTTGCTGGTGACACTTACTGCAGGGTCTCTGTTCCTTATATAGTCTTTCCTTCGAAAATAGGAATATGTCTATTTTTGTTGACTGAGATTGTCACAGAGTAAGTGTTCAATAAAGTTGCATTGATGAATTTAATAGAAGAGTTTAAAGGCGGGAAGAAAACGTAGTTAAATTCTTGACTGATCCAAATAATTCTTGAATCCTTTAAAAAGCAATCAGGCCCTGTCCTCCCTCAGCTTTGGTGGCAGATAGGCAAAGTGAGGAGAAGGACTGACTTCTGAACTGCAAAGAATGCTATTTAGTGAGCCCGGGAGAAGGCCCACTCCCAACTCATTCCCCAAAACAAAGAAGAAATGTTATTTGTCTCACCAGCCATTCTTACCAAGGTTTTACATTGAGCCTGTAACTTCCGTGAAACTGTAAGGTATTTTTACACTTTGAATATCCATTTCCATGATACACAAAGAACTTCTCAGGTGACCTTGAATGAGCCAGTTAGGTAAGTTTCTCTGTTACTTAAATGAACCATCTCTATGGAGAGGAGTGATGAAGCTTGTTAATTTACATTTGTAAAACTCTTTGAAATCTCTGGATGACAGAATTGCTGCAGAGAAGTACAAAGTGTAAGGTAATATGTTGGGTCAAATTCTCCTCTTTTATTATAGCAAAGGAGGGCATAGGTTTGAGGACACTTAAGGGCAGCCTCTGGCACATTATTTTTTCAAATTAATCTTCTGAGAGAGTCCTCTCCGTATAGTGTGTTTTAATCACATGGGTAAGTTATTATTCTAGTAATTCCTTTCCTTGAACAAATCTCTCCTAACATCCATGCTTTGTGTAAAAGGAACCTTTAGGGGAATATGTCCTTGAGGTTTTCTTTCTAAAGATTTTTCTTTAGTCCAATTTTACCCTACATCAGTGATATGAGGTTCTTAAGCATGACAGCTTCTGTTGTTGAGCTGGCTGGAACTCAAACAGGATCATTTCATCAATTCTAGGAAGATGATTATAAGTTATAGACAGATATTAGAATAAACTCAGCTAGGAGAACAAAGATAGAAAGACAAAGAAAGCTGACAGTTCATGAGTCAATTATAGCCATTTATAAAAATGATATTAATAGTTACTTAAGAGATATTACAATAGAACATTTTCTTAGGATAATGATGTCTTTCAGAAAGATAGATACAGACACAAAGGTAAGACATTAATTATAAAATGTCAAGACAAAGGCCAAGTTTAGGAGGAAATGAAAAAGAAGAATTATGCACACAATTGTTACTACATCAAGCATACACTTTTATCTAAATGTATCGAAATGATCCTGTAACTTTCTGTTTTTCTTGACTTTAAAATTTGGCATTATTCAAGTGGGTGGAAATAAACAATTTGATTACTTGTGCTCAGAAGATGTCAGGAGTGTAAATTAGCCTTATCTCTACCTTTAACAAGTCTCACCTCATCACTTTCATAGATTTAGACAGCATACTTACCCTGGCCAGCTGCTCCTTCAGAAAGCTCCAGATCCCAGTGATTTTTCTCTGATCATCATAGTTCTCCGGGATTCACTATAATTGCCATGCCTTTGAAATTTCTTCCTCCTCAGAAGAGAGCTTGACTCCTTCAAGAGATCATGCATAGTTCTTCCCAAGACAGGTAATCCATGCTGTCATTGAGCAAGGACCAATGCATCCGTAGTGCATTCTGGACCACAGTCGTGGAGGCAGGTCAATCTCTGCATTGTGTCAACATTTTCTTCACTTTTCAAGTAACTATCTCAAGAACTGCCTCTCATTTCATGCTAGCTAAAAAGAGGCAATGCAAAATGCCTAAGGGGTTGATTTGTCATCTCCTACCCTACCCTGTGAAATAGACCTGGTAACGCATGAGTTTAGCATGCAGCTGCTAAGCACAAGGTGGAGTTAAACCCATGAGCTGGTCTACAGGAGAAAACTGAGGCTCTCTGCTCCTGCAAAGATCCTCACTCTCTGAAACCCTGCAGGGCGTTTCTACTTTATCCTTTGGAGTCATGATTGAATCAATGGCATGGGGTTTGGGTTGGGTTCCTTGTCAAGGTTCACCTTGACAACAAAGGATTGAAAATTATGACAGGATAAAAAACACTTATATTACTAGATCCCTGCAGACAAAACACCCTACACAGGCATTCAATACCATAAACAAACTGGTTAGTGTTTCAATAGAAGTGTTTCAATACTTGGTGACAGAAGAGTTTTCAGTAAATTCCATATTTGTGTATGGTTTAGGTAAAAGTCCGACGGTCTTGACTTGAATGTATCCCAGCCATTGTGTACTCACCCAACATCAAATAGTTATTGAGCATTCACTGAGTGAAACCATGTTCCAGTAGACTCCAAAAAGGCAAAGGAAGACACTTGGTAAGAGATGAATTCAAACAATTGGAAACACGCATTTTGTAGTCACTTATCTGATTATGGTGCAAACAAGCTAGTTTAAAGTATTAAGGAAGAATTTAACTAAAACATTTATAATTGGATATCTTTGATTTCAATTACTGGTTCTGCAAAGTGTCTTAGAATATTCTGCATTTAGAAACAGCATAAGACACCTGAGGAAAACATAAAAGCTACAAACCTAACTCACTGCCATTGAATGGGTGCAGACACATAGTGGCCCTCTAGGATAGATTAGAACTGCTCCATAGGTCTACTGAGAGTGTAAATCTTTGTGAGGAAAGACATACTCCTCTTTTCTCTGTGGATTTAAATCACCACCTTTGTGGTTATCGGCTTAATCATGACCACAGTATGACACAATGACTGCTTATTTGTTCAGTGTCTCATTTTATTTATGTTTCTAACTCATTGTTCTCAAATGAATATACTGAGTATCTTCTCTGTTGGCTTAGTAGAATCATCAGGTGGTAATGAGGTATAGTGAAAAGAGTAAGAGTATAGTCCAGATAGACCTGGATTTGGAGTCCAACAATTTAGAGCTTTGAAAATTATCTAGAGTTATCTCCCTGTAGGTAAATGAGTAAATCTTGATTCCATTCCCTGATCTCTAAAATAGGTATAATAGCATCAACATCAATGATACACTTATAATCAATTAACCCATGTTATAATACACTGTTTCCCTAAATGAACAAAGGATCCTTGGATACAGGTCTTCCTTTAGGAGCTTTTATATATGCTCTTTGAAGACAAATTTATGATTTTTAATCTACATGTTAATGAATACTTTGAATAATGTGAAAACGCATATGATCATACCACCACACTTATAATACATACATAAGATTTTAGAGAACAGGAACTGTGGCGCCTAGGTACTAACTATATGCTCAGTATTTATAGGACACCATATCCCTACAGAAAGTCTTCCCACTTCATTGACCACCATAGTGGGCTAGACACATGGCCAGCCATTTAAAACTGATGAGCCTCTCAGTGGGAGAAAGATGAGGTTACCTGCTTCTGTAAAGAGCTAAAGTCTTAGAAACTTATCCGGGCGTTCCAACTCCCTCTACAGGGTTGCCGTGAGTTCCAATCCAGCCCGTGGCAGTGAGTTTGATTTGACTTTCATTGACCGTCAGAGTCTTGAGTTGACTCATGTAGACATCTCTGAAACCCAACCTACAAAGTGGGTGTGGTCCAATGATTAAACACTTGGCAGCTGATGAAACAAATACGTGGTTCACACTCACAAACTGCTATATTGAAGGAAGTCATGCCAGTCTGCTGCCGTAAAGATTACAGTCTTGACCACCTCATGAGATAGCTCTTTCTGTCCTACATATCATTATGAGTCAGACTAGACCTGACAACAATGGTTTATTTTGATTTCAGGACCTTACAGATTGCCTTCTTTCCCATGAAAAATGCTTGGTTAATACAATGGTAGCTTTTTATCTTAATAGCTGTCAATTGTGGTGAAGTTGAAATATTGTGA
Source organism: Nesogale talazaci (assembly GCA_004026705.1). Lineage (NCBI taxonomy): Eukaryota > Metazoa > Chordata > Mammalia > Afrosoricida > Tenrecidae > Nesogale > Nesogale talazaci. Next base: position 122,443 of record PVJH01001869.1, on the reverse strand, counting down.
TAGCACTATATAAACTAAAAGAGATGTTTGTTTTACTAAGAAAGCCATGCGACTAGATGTAACACTTTCAGGCCATGTAGGTTTTGTTGAGCTCTTCAAACTTGGCGGGACTGGTAAATGACGATGTGCCATCACAAATTAATCTAGCTCCAAATGTTGTATCATCCATCTTGATTCAATAACACTTAAGAATTGAATAGGAAGTGACTCCTAAACTTCTACTGGAAGGACAAGAGCATAAATAGTTATCTCGAATAACTAGGAAGAGAAAGCTCAAGCCAAATCTGTCTTTCTTATTGCTCACTAACTGTGCCAGCTTTCTGTTGGACTGGGCTGACTTAAAAGATAAAATAGTAGTTAGGTTTACTATCCATAACCAATAAAAATATTCAACTTCTGGGAAATATAGGTTCCTCTGTTATGGTGATGACAGGAGTACTATATAATAAAAATTATTACTTTAATTCAGTTATTCACATGTGCAAGGTGAATATATAAGTGCTTTGGGGATATATAAGTAAATAATGAACAGATTTCATCTAAAATCTCACAAATTAGTCAGGATGTAGACACATATACAAATCACTCACTTATAAAGTAGTATAATGAAATACACGAAAATCATTGATTATTATAAATATGCATTAGTTAACAGAAAATAAAGCTGATATTAATTGCTACATAGATGGCCTTGAATACTCTGGTTTTACCTTACTCCTTACTTTCAAAAATATTACTTTTAGCCTAGTAATTACTATTTTTAAGATAATGCTAAGAACTTTCTCAAATTCTATATGAAAATTATCGATCATAATCATCTATTAAGCCTCTACTTAATGCATACACAATTCCACTTATTGTTCATGGCTGTCATGTGCAATATTATTTAAAGTCCTAAAGGTTCTGTAAAATAATTCTTTTCCTCTAGCAACATGATGAAACTTCTCATCAATTATAATTTCGTCACTAGAAGTTCTAAGACTTCTTGTTGCATTTATAATATTGTTAAGGAGACACTTCATTCTAACTAACCCGCAGAGAAGTTGGTATCTTTGGTGTTAAGACTGACAATAAGAGGAATAGAATAGTATATTTGCAGCACAGCCAAGTAGAGTAAGTATTTTTCATGTTTTGTTTTATTTATTTCTTGGTCTGCCCCAGTCAGTGAAAGGTAGAGTGAGGTTTAAAAATGGAGCCAGCAAGAGCCCAAGTCCCTCGATTTAAACCTTGATAATAAAATGTCACGGCCATCATCTAATTTTATCTGAAGGAGGCCTGAAAGCATCTGATACAATACAGAGAAGATCCAAAACTGATATAATACTGACCTGGCACTTACAGTATTAATAGTATCTCCCTAGGTGGTTATTGTGTGTGTGCCAGAATCCCGTTTCTAGATATACTTCTGCCAATAGCTAGCTGGGTAGCTTCAGCAAAGTCACTTAATTTCTCTCAGTGTCCATTTTATTATCTATAAAGCAGTCAAATATCCTTCTAAGTTTCTATCTTCTCAAGAGCCCTATGATTTTTGCATTGCATTAGGGAGTGTAGTTATTTGAAAAATGCTGGAAATGTTTCCCCTTTATAACTCAGAAGGTTGTCTGGGCTAAGATGATGTGATTTTTAAATTTTAACTCACTTTCAATTCCAGGAACTAATTTTTTCCACAATTAAAAATCATTTAATCTATCCTCTCAAAATCATAGGCAGTTGGAATATGAATCAATGTAATTTAAAACAGGAAAAAGGTCTTCTGGTTGAGTTGAAAACTATTTCGTAAATGCAAGGAAAACGTTCCTTAGATAATGTAGTTTTGTAGACTATGAATTTACCAACCAAGCTGGCTTTCCCCAGAGACGTACCCACTCTTTAGATGAAGAGGTCAGTAGACAACTGATTGTCACCCTAGAGACAAAGAAATCCCGTGGGAATCAGCGTGATCGTGATTTCTGAAGAACATTGCACACAACAATCTTTTCTTTCCTGATAGCTAAAATGGAAACTTTCATACATAAAAACCTGCTTAAAAATAATCCAGGTATAAAATTTCAGATTTCGGGACTGAGCCCCGGTGGCATAGTGGTTGTGCGCAGAACTGCGGCCCACTGGGATGGAGGTTCGATTCCAGCTCCACGGAGCAAAGGCTGGGCCTCCTACTCCCACCACCTGAGGGTAGTGATGCCAAAAAAAAAAATTCAGATTTCATTAACATTTAATTTGGGTTATATGGATAAAGTTCCCTCCACCTCTTAGAAACATTTAATCTCTCACAGGTAAGTATCTTCCGTCATTTGAAATTGAACTTAAAATATAAAAGTATTTTTTTCAGGTTGAGCCCCGGTGGTGTAGTGGTTGTGCATGGAACTGCGGTCCACTGGGTTGGAGGTTCAATTCCAGCAGCGGCTCCACAGGAGCAAAGGCTGGACCTCCTACTCCACCACCAGAGGGCAGTGGTGACCCAAAGAAACAAAAAAAAAGTATTTTTTTCCACGGAAGGGGTGTGGAAACAAGACAGAGCCCTGTTATAAGTCCCTTTTCACACAGCAGGTCTGTTATCTCTGGTCAATAACAGAAAGATGATTCCCTGTTCTGCTGTTTTGATGTTTTTTTAATGATACACTTCTATAGCAATGGGTCTATAATGAGTCTATTTTGAGAAATGAAAAAAAAAGAGCAGTGGAGTGTGATGAAAAGAAACAGTAAAATTACACAAAGGTTTGAAGAAAGAGTACATTTTATGAAAGACAAACATCTTGATCAACAAACCTGCATAAAACATCTGTATATCTGCTCGTGACAGGACTAGAACTTATGATGATATGAGGAACGATGTAGCACTCCCACGAGGAACTGAACCTTTGTTACATTAGTGTGCCTTGTGTCAACTTGGTCAGACCTGTGGGAAGGTGTACGTGTGTGTGTAGTGGGGGGTTGGGGGGAGTCCAACCTTTCAATCAGCATCTGCCTAAGGTAGCCCCTTGGGGGGTTGGCCTACTTAAAAGAGACACCGCCAAGAACTGGTATCTCCCTTGCTCTTCTTCTTGCTTATTTAGATCTTACATCTGACTTCTGCAGCTGGCAGCCCACGTGGCCAGCTGACCCTGGGAGCCGTCAGTGAGCTGCTACATTCCCATGGACTTGGACCCCTGCCACCTGCACTTACAGCCGTGTGATTTGCCAACTTCCCACTTTGCCTTCCTGGTTAGGGTTGAAAATGACAATAAAATGAGGTTAAATTTGAAAAAGATGAAATAACCAAGGGGCCTTTAGCTTAAAACATCCTGAATTTTGATCACTTGCCAAGTAGAAATATCTAGATTATAAAACTCTTAAATACTGCTTATTATAGAAGGCTGAGAAATGATGGCAAATAGGTCTGACTTTAAATAATAGATTTACTGATAAGCCTACTCAGAGTAAGAAAGAAAAATAGGGAGGAAAGAAAAGAGGAAAGGGCAGAAAGGAAAAATTAAACAAGGCAAAGAACCAGCCACAGGCCTTATAAGTACAGCCTAGCCAGTGAATGAGAGCTGGAACAAAGCCTCATTGACACACAACCCCATCCTCAGCTTGATGCAGTCTGATCTAGTGGCATAGCTATGTTCCATTAAGGTTCTAAACATGAGCCTCATTCTTTCCTTGAAATTCAAAGAATTTTTGTATTCTTTTGTATTCTTCACTGAGGAAAAAGAAAAATTCACCTATGAGACCTCGGATGCCAATTGTCACTGTTGTATTAATCAAAGGTGAATGGTTTGAGATCTTTCTTTGGAAGTAGCAATCTTATTTATTATTCATGTACTTGAGTTTTCATGAAAGGCTCTAAGGTTACCTGTCAAAAATTTGCACCTAAAAGTGACTGACACACTGAAAATTAATAATGGCAAGTGAAATATCTGTATTTTCTTTGCAAATACAGAAAAGAAAAACAAAGATTAATTCTGATTCGGTATTATAATCCTATCCAGAGTACTATTTATTTGGTACAATTTATATAGTCTGGGTCCACCAAAATAAATGAACATTTGGATTTGAAAATATGATAAACTGGGTGGTTGTCCTTTTGTAGTTTAAAAATAAATGCATGATAAAGCTTTCCTAATGAAAATCTCTCTTTGGGTGCTTGAAACACTCAATTTATGAAAACTAATGTTCATACAACAGGAAGAAGACTGGGTGCACATACTAATAAAAAAAGATAAAACTTTCAGCATGAATTATGCATGAACATAAAGAAAAAAAAGTCCTCACCTTGAACAAATAAGCAACATCAACATAAGCAAGAAAAAAAATTGACACTATCAAGAAGTTTACTTTATGCGGACCCACAATTAATGCTCATGGACGAAGCAGCCAAGAAACGAAAGGGCATATTGCATTGGACAAATGTGCTGGGACAGCAGGAGGTGGGGCATTCTCAGGAATTGAATCCTCTGGGTCTCTTTCTCTTATACAGAATAGCTTTATGATGACATGGAGGTGTCACCAGCTTTTACATCATTGCTAGGATGGGCTCCTAGTTGATGTTATCCTTAACCATCACGAGAACTAAAGTGTATCTGATCCAAACCATGTTATTTTCTATTCCTCCTATTCCCATATGTATGTGAAAGCTGACAGTTAAGAAGGCAAAAATAGAATTGATGCTTTTGATCTATGATGCTGGTGAAGCACTATAGACTGCTAGCACAGGTAGCAAGTCTGTCTTCTGCTTCTGTAAAGAGCGACAGCATCAGAAACACAGAGGCAACTCTATCCTGTCCTGGGAGTTCACTATAAGTCAGCATTGACTCAATGGCAGTGTTTAGTTTGTGCTTTTGTGGTTGTTCTTCTTGGAAGAAGTACAGACAGAAAGCTTCTTTGAAACAGATAGTAGGACTTCTCTCACTTATTTTGGACATTTTATTAAGAAGCACCAGCCCCTTGAGAAAGATATAATGCTTAATAAAGTAGAGCGCCAGGAAAAAGGAGGAAGACTCTCGATGAGGTGGACGGATAGGCTGACTTCAACAATGGGTTCAAGCATAGCAACAACTGTAATGAAGACATAAGTAAGGCATATTGTACGTAGGGTTGCCATGCATCAGAATGGAATCGATGGCCAAAATACACATACAATTTTCAGGAGTAGCCTTCAAAATACAAACTGCTACTCTATGAGAAGACTATTAATTTTTTAAGCTATACTAATTCAAGTTATTTACTTATTTGATTCATATTAAACAATCGCACATTCAGTCCAATTCTACTTTCAGGGCATTGATAATTTTACTTATCTCCTAATAGTTTTGTCTATTACAAATAAATATTTATGTGAATAAAGTACACTATTTCTAATTCAACATTTCTCAGGTATATAATTAGCATGATATTATATTAACATATAATTGCATATTAAACATAATTTATATTACAGTTATATTAATCAAGTCATGTCACAGTTGCCTGTAGCAATTGCATAATTTACAATTATCACAAACAAATACTCATTAAAGAAAAACGGTCCTTTTACCCACCTCCTCCTGCCTCTGACAACCACTAATAAATGTTGGTCTTTATGCATTCACCTATCCTTATCATTCCATGTAATTGTTCAAATATAATATTTATCTTTTCATGATTGATTTCACTCAGACTGTAGCATGAATAATAATTTTATTTTTCTTTATGCCTGAGTAACATTGCATTGGATGTATGAATGACATTTTGTTTAGTCAGGCCTTCATTGATAAGACACTTGGGTTGCTTTGGTCTTTTGGTAACTATGAAGAGTGCTGCAATGAATATTGTTATACATGTGCCCATTTGAGTTTCTTCTTTCAATTCTCATTTCTATGCCTCTGCATAGAAATTCTGAAAATCACCTCTAGCCAGAATATATTGCACAAGTGGCAACAAAACCTCATGGAAATACAAATATTTTGTGGTTCGTGAAGAATTTAAAACTGTCACATTTTAATGACTTCCATAATGAAAATTAATTGCTACATCTATTTTAGCTTTGTAAATAACTCAAAAGTCACCTATCTCTACCACCTACAAACATGCTACTTGGGACTGTTCAAATAAAAAAAAATAAACCAAATCAAAGTCACTACCATCATGTCCAAGAGTGACACTACTGGCCTGAGTGGAACTGATTCCTAAAGTTTCCTAGAGTATAAATCTTTTTATCTTTAATTTATTTTATTTAAAGCTCTTAAAGATATTTTAAGAACCCATATTTTAATTAACTCAAGCATAATTTAAAAAATGCTATCATCATCAGTTTCAATAATATTTTCTTTATTCTTGAACACTTTGATATAAGCTATCCTTTATCCCTTCCCTCCCCCAGTAACCCTAATTATTATATTATTAATATTATTATTTGCTGTATCTCCCACTCTATCCAATGTATCAGTTCAGCTGCTATTCTGTTATTTGTTCCCTTAAGTGTGTTTATAGACCATTATCATTCCCAGAGCTTTCCCTTGCCCATTTCTTCCCTTACTCACAGGGAATCCTCATGCCCACCACTGTTTCTGAAGAGCTATCTATTGACTTTCATGATTGATCACTCTTAATTGTACAAATAAACTTACACAGATCTAATGAAATTAATGAGGTAAAACACAGGGGAGAAAATATTAAAGAACTAGAGGATAGTTCTCTGTTTCTTCAGTGGTATATAGCTGCCTAGATTTATTACCCCTTCCAAGTGGTCCTTCTGGGAGACATGGTTCAATTTTCTTAAAGGAGGATTTGGAACTCTACTTTGTACACACTCCTTCCAGTCAATTTGAACTGCTCATTTTTTGAACCTCTGATACATATTCCCAATGACCTCATGATCACACAGTTGATGTGCTTCTTCCATGTGGATTTTGTTGCTTCCCTGCTAGATGGACTGTAGTTTAACGTCAAACCTTTAAAGACCCCCAGATACTATATCTCTTAATATAGCTGGAATCCATCAGTGTTTAGACTGAAAAACTTTATGAGAGCAAATAGTCTCACCTCTTCCCATGAAGGTGAGTCTAAAAGGTTAACCTCGTGATTACCATCCCAATGTGGAACCCTCCATGTCCCCAGTGCTCCTAAATAGTAGCAATAATCAACTCAAATGCCACTGCCATTGAGTCAATGCCTGTTCACAGTGACCTTATCAGGCAGGGTGGAAACACTCCTGTGAGTTTCCAAGATCGCAACCTTTTAAAAAAATCTTACATTTCTCTACTTATTTTTCCCCTAAATCATTTTAGTAGGCGCTAATCTAGACATCCAAGTAGAAAGCCCCATCTTTCTCTCACCCTCGAAGCACCTGGTGCTCTGAACTGTGGACCTTGAAGACTAGAGGAACGTGGAGCCACTAAGCCACCAGGGATTCTCACATAGCCATGACAGTTATCATTTATGTATGACTTCGTCAAGTTCTCATGTACAGAAAGTGTACATGAACTAACAACTGTTTGTGTATTAACAAGTATATTGTTATTCTCATGCAACAAATTAAAACCTTAAATCTTAAGGAGATTCAAGCGTCTTGCCTCAAACCCCATTATTACCTGGTAAAGTCACATTTTGAGCCTAAGGCTAATTTCATAGATTGTAATTTCATAGGTTGTAATTATTACATGAATTAAGTTACATTTATTCTAAATTATAATTTGCATTGCTTGTTTGAAAGCAAGCTTTGCTCCTCTTAAAACAATGGCTAGATGCCACCTCTCTGTCCTGGTAGTACGGTGGATCAGGCATTGAGCTGATAACTAGGTTGGCCTTTGAGACCTGTTGGTCTCTGCCAGGGAGACAGAGGCAGCAGTTTGCTCCTTTGTAGCTTTATCCGTCTCAGAAACCCTGTATGTACCCTCAGTGAATATCAACTAAATGGTAGAGAATTTCAATTCTCTTTCCTATTTTGTGACTCCGGGATTATAAGAACTGTGGGAGGAGGACTCCTTCAAAGCACAGGCTACCATAGATTTGATTTTGGCACATGGTGACTCCGTGTATGTTTTCTATGGCTGTTTTCTGAAGTAGATTATGCAGACTTTTTTGGGGGGGAGGTTGTTTTGTTTTGTTTTGTTTGGAGATGACTGAGTGGACACAAACATCCAACTTTTCAGCTAGGAGTCAAGTACACTGAATGTTTTCATCAGCAAGGGACGAACCACTCTGAATGCCCCACCTTGGCTAAGTGTCCATTATTTGTATCCATAGGCAAATTAATATGCAAGCAAATATCCACTTAAAAGCCAGTGGGCGGTGGGTCTTCTTGTGGGCATTTCCGGCAGAAATAGCTCAAGGTGAACATAGGCCACATTTCATTTCCTCACTCATGTGGGAGCTTTGTGTGGCGTTGGGGAAATGTGTTGGAGCCATCCATTAGTCCAGGCATCTCAATGCTTACAAAGACCCCAGAGAAAGCACAATTAGGAAAAAGTGTATTTAAATAACACAGTCTCGGAAAGATTTCTTGCGTGCCCAGCTACATTGCCGGTGGCAGAATCTGAGAAATATGAATGTAAATTAAAGAAGGTTATTTAAACTCACCAGAGTCAGAAGAGAATAATAAATCTGATTTGGGATCGAAAAATTGGCAGACTTGAGACAGCAAAATTTGAGACCACTTCTAATTTTATCTGAGTTATTTGGTGACACGCTGCTTCTTATCACAGGACCAGAGTCTGTTTTTCATGGAGACCTAGCATGGCCCTAGGGAGAGTCCAGTACTCAAAGTGAAGAGATAAAGGGTCAAAGTCAGGTCAGACCCTGCCACTTAAAAGCAGAGTAACCTTGAAAAAGTCATCTGCTGACTCATTTTCAAATGGAAAATGGGGATAGTCTGTCCTATTGGCTTTGTGTTGCTAGCCCAAAAAGCCACACATAATTGCTTTGCAATTTATAAAGCACTAGACATATGGGGTCTCCATGAGTCACACCACAACCCTTGCAATTAACAGTCCAACTCAAAACTGATTACATCACCAGGCCACTTTGCAATTAAACATAAATCCATTAACTATTCAATGGAAGCAAAATTATAGCCAGCATAAGAACAATAATTGATATATATTTTATTTGATCCTCAGATAGTTGTCCCTTTTCACCTCCTCATTTCCTTCCTACCCCTATTCATCAGTTTAATAAGTAATTACTAATGAGTGACTAATACGTGATGGGAACTCTATGAGATGCTGGGAATAGAGTGGCAGACCAGTGAACAAAGAACTCCATCAGGCACAGAGTTGGAGAAGAAGGTGGGGAGTGACAAACTGTTAGCACTAAATTGCAGTATCATGATTGATATATGGTTCTTCTAGCCATAGCTGCTGTAACTCCAACCAAAAGAATTTTCCCTGATATGTTTGGACTGAAGAAAGAAAAGGGACTATACTGATAGAATTCAGTTGTGAGTGACTCTGACTAAGACTCACGGTGATTGTCATCCACCTGAATATCAGGTGAGTGATTTGAGAAGCAGGGGTGAAGGAATCTCTCTACCAATGAGAACCAGGAGTGCAGCATGTCTTTTAGTCCTGAGCTGCATGTGCAATGAACACCTTTGAGATGCATGAAACAGCTTTGGCAGTAGACATCTCAGAGAAGAGCAGCACCAGCAGAACCAGGGGCCACATTAGGAGAGAAAGAGGAGAATTCCCAGTCCACAGAGCAAGTCAAGAGGAAGGCTTTAGGACAGGAGGCTTGCTTGTGGAGAGGAGTGTTCTGGGCAATTAATTCAGTGAGTTGGGTTGGCTGCACCATGGAGCTGGAGTTGAAAGCATTAGGGTAGTGTGTTAGCCCGGGGAGACTAGAGAAGCAAATTGATAGACACATGTAGATATAAGGGTATGGTTTATATGCAAGAGGAATAGGACATTAGGAAAACATCCCAATCCACTCCAGTTTAAAGTCATGAATCCAATATTAGCACATATGCCCAATACCAGTCTATAACATCTCCTTCCAACTCACGAAGTCACAGGCCAGTGGGTGCAGAATCCCAGCACTGGAAGGAGTCTCCCCATGGCTCCTTGATTCCAGGACTCAGGGGCCATCAACAGTATTCAGTAGTGGTAGAAGCAACTCAGCGCTAGCAGGGCTCTCCACATGGCTTCACCAGCTTCAGAGGTCTAGGTCCATCAGGGTACGGCCGTGTAGCTTCTCCTCCGGTGGCTTCTCAGACGCTGCCATCTTGTCTTGTCCATAATTCATCATATCTGAGACTAACTCTCAAAATTAGGGAAATAGCTTCTCATCTCCATGAGGGAAATATCGCAAGATTTCCCAGAAGCCTCAGGAGAAAGCAATGCCCACACAGAGGCCTCACTGGCTACTCAATGGCTATCTCCAGATTAACAGGCTAGACTCCACCCCTACATCTCAATCATGAAATTAACATAAGCACATGACTGTCACAGTCCGGATAGACTAGAGAAACAAATTTATAAACCGTCATATGCGTATAAGAGTTTGACATACAAGAGCAACTATACATTAAGAAAACATCTGAACCCAACTCAGTCCAAGGTCAGAAGTCCAATATTAGCCCATATGTCTGATACCAATCTATGAAGTCTTCTTCAGACTCACAAAGCACATGCAGTGATACTAGGACAATCACAGGCCAGTGGGTGCAGAGTCTTGTGTATCCAGTGGGGGTAGAAGCATCTTAGCGCTGGCATGATTCTCTCTATGGCTTCTATAGATCCAGGTTTGTAGCCATATCAGTGTAGTTCCATGTGACTTTTCCTCAGGGATGTCTCACAAGGAGTCAGTCTTGTGAGAAGAGCCTCTCCAAAGGACTGAGCAGTGAGCCTCTTACCTCCAAGGGGGAAATACAACCGGATTTCCCAGAATTCTCAAGAGAAAGTTATGTCCACACAGAGATCATATTTGCTATCTCCAGATTGACAGGCTAGAATTCACCTCTACACGCTTAATCTTCAAATTGACACCAGATTAGGTGACTGCCACAGGTGGGTTGAGGCCTACAGAAGGTTAGCCATTATTCATTCAGGATGTACAATATTCTGAATGAACAATAATTTCAAAGTTCTCAAGACTTAAATATGAAATCTGGTTCTGCAATGGGTTATGAGTAAGGCTACTAACTTTAAAGACATCAATTTTACCCAACGGTTCTCCCTGGGAAAGGTGAGATTGTCAGGTCCATTTGAAATCCAAGAGGATATCTTTTTGTTTTAGGCAAAAATGAGTTTGTCATGTTCAAAGAAAAGCAATGAAGCCTTAATGTGCAATAGTATAATGAACTTAGAGAACAGGGTTGAGCTGTAAGGTGGGAGAAATGATATATAGTGGAAGTACTTGTAGAGTATGGTAACGAATCTGGATTGTATTCAAAATACCACAGGAAGTCATTGCCTGAAGGAGGAAAATGGATTTTTTTCTGATTTGCATTCTCAGTTTAATTTTCAAGATGATTGATAAATGATATATATTTTAAAGTGGTATAGGAGCAGAGTATTTTATTAAGACCACATACTATGTTTGTCTGTGTGCAAAAAGAGACAGGCAATATTTTGCTTACTATAATAACCCTGTGTGGGAAACCTTCCACTCTCATAACAGTATCTTGATCACCATATACCCAAAACAAAGATTGTTTCTCATCTTTATAGCTTCTTTAGTCTTCCTTCCTTTAGAAATGGCCTATTTACAGCATGCTTCCTGCTTTGAGAACAAAGCAGATGAATGCAGTCTTGATACGTATATGTCCATCTGTTTGTCCATCTTTCTCGTGCATAGTTTTACACATTTATATCTCTCTACTTCCACAGCAAATGCAGATATTATTTATCGTGGTCTTCATTGCCATCATTGTGACCCAAGTCATATTTACCCCCATCTGAATGACTGTAATGGCCTCCTTATTAGCCCCCCTCTCCCTCTTACAACTTCAGCAACCTTGGGTCTATTTACAGCAGTTTTTAAAGGAGACTCTATGAAATTGATAAAACAGATGTAGTTATTGCTCTGCCCCAAACCCTCCATTTACCTGCAGTCTCAGAGGCAATAGCAAATCCTCAGTGTTTCGTAGACGTTTGACACCATTCAGCCCACAGTTCCTATTGATTTTCTCCCCATTCACTCTGCAGCTGCCACTTTTGTCTTTCTACCACTCCTTCCACGTTCCAAACTATATGAGCAGTCTCACCTGAAGTCTGCTCATCCAATCCAGTTACATGAAATATTTCCTCTAATATCCACAGTGGACCTTTGGTGAGTCGAAGCTACCCATTGAGCTGGTATCCACAAGGTCTGCAGTTTGAGACCATCAGCTGTTCCTTGGGAGAAAGACAGGGTTTTCTCCCATAAACAGTTCCAGTCTTGGAAACTGATAAAGGCAGCCCTATAGAGTCAGTGTGATGCAGTCTTGGCTGAATGGCGGTGAGAGACATATCTAAAAGGAGTTTTTGCATCCCTTTCAATTTTTTACCAAAACTCACCCTAAGTAAAATGACAAAATCTGTATGTGTCATGCCCTTTCTCAATGATCTGCTTGATTCTCCTCTATAGCACTTAACCCCATCTGTTATTCTAGGTACTGGCATGTTAATCATCTTGTTCATTGTTTAGGGGTGCTGGTGACATCTTGGTTACACATTGGGTTGCTAACTGCATGGTCAGTGGTTTAAAACCGCCAGCTGCTCTGGGGCTTCCTGTTCTCCAGGAAACAGTTCAAGTTTCAGAAACTCAGAGTGGCAGTTCTGCCGTACTTTATACGATGTCAAGGAATTGGCGTCAACTCCATGTCCATGAACCTGCTTTGGTTCGTTTATTGCTTAACTGACCCAAACTAGACTGTAATGTTCTCAGGGCAAACGGATCTCTCTGTCTTCTTTGTTGCTGACTTCAGTGAAAATGACTTCTTTATTACGGACTTTAGTGAAGTTGACTGTTGGCTAAGACTTGAGCCACAGACTGTCTCACTTTCACCCCATGGAAGATCTCCTCAGCTTGAACTGTTGGCTTTGGTAAGCAGGTGAGCATGTTAGTCACTGTGTCACAGGGCATTCTTCAGGTGCACATGGGATGACAGGAGTAAGAACTCTATACTCCAGAAATGTACATGACATCTGGGCTGAGAGTGGATCTTTCTAAGCCTTCCTAGGACCTTGTTGAGCTCTCCATTTGCCATCAATATTTTAAAAAGAAGACTAGTTTAGTTTGAACATTTTAATATAGCACTGCGTTTGAAAGTTCATGCCTGGGAGGGCATTATCATAAAGATAGTACATATAATTCTAGGTAGCATGAAAAATCATTAGACTATGTCCATTTGCTCAATGAATAAATAGTTCTTTTCTTCAGAAATCATTAGGATCAAAAGCAACATGAACTTGGCTTAAAGTTATACCCACCAATCACTTATTTAAGGAGCAAAATATAGGGAATTGACAAACAATTGAATTCCTTCTCTAAAAGGTCTAAAATCTAATGGAATAAAATAGATAACAGACTCTTCAGGGTGTGTGCTTTTAAAATAAGATGTTAAACATTCTGTGGGTTAGATTGAGATAAATTAGACGTGGTGTGTTCTCTAGATTGTTGGAGCACTGGTTAAAGAGCTTTTCCACACTGATTAGACAGCTAAGCACATCCTAGATTTCTGAACTTTTCTCTGGATAAATAGATGTCTTAGGTGGCAGCTCCAGGCTCCAAGAACAAATGTCCCAGCACACAAAGCAGAAACTGCAGAGCCTCTTATGATCAAACCTGGTCTGTTGCATACAATCATTCCCATCGGGGTGACCATATATCACAGGGAGAACATAAGAGCACTTTCTTTTTGATAAGGAGGCCAGGGCACAGAGGCAAGGAGAGATTTCTTCAGCCATGTTGAGAAATATCTGATGGAAATGATGGTAAGCACCTATATGAAGACCTAATGCAACAGCTCTCAACCTGTGGGTTGTGACCCCTTTGGGAGTCAAACATATCTTTCTCAGGGGTCATCAAAGACTATCAGAAAACACATTTCTGATGACCTTAGGAACCAAGACACCACTCTTCTATCTCTTCCCAGGGTAGTCTGCCCGTAAGCAGATACACCAAAATACCAGTACCCCATGTGAAGACTGTTCTTCAAGCTACACCATGCTCCGAGACAAATTTCCATTTATTTATAATTACAAGTAAATACCTCACAATATATTCTTATATACGTTTTGTGATTAATCACTATGCTTTAATGATGTTCCATTTGTAACCATGAAATATATCCTGTATATCAGATATTTACACTATGATTCATAACAGTCAAAAATTACAGTCATGAAGTAGTAACAAAAATAATTTCATGGTTGGGGGTTCGCCACAACATGAGGAATGGTACTACAGGTTAGTGGCATTAGGAAGGTTGAGAGCCACTGAGCTAATATCATGGTTGCAACAACTGCTTGAGGACATCAGCATTATTTCCCATTTTGAATGAAAGCACACTGAACTTCAGAAAGGTTGAATGATTAGCTTAATGTCACAGTACTGACAACTGAAGCTGTTGAAAGCCAGACCATTATATACAGTCCATTCTAAGTCTATGCTATAAGCTAATACATTGGTCTCACCTCAAGGAAAAGAAATTCTGGATGGACTGAAACATCAAAGATGTAGGTAATAGACAAAAGCATAGATTAATCAGAGGACCTAAAAAGAGCAGATAAATAGGAAAAGAAATACAAAGGCAACAGGGGCTGATGTGTCCATGTGATAACGCGTGGACAATATTCAGTTACTATTAAGTGGTATATTTTATTTGGGAGGATGCGGAGACAAATCCAGAGCCTTCTTACTCTCTAGTGGATTGTAAGTGAGAGTTGAACTGTTTCATAGGGTCTCCAGTTGGTAGATCTGGATGTTAACCTTTCAGTTTCCATAAAAGCTCATTAATCACAGCTCTACTACTATGGACAATATAGCATACCTGATTTATTCTAAACTAACCCAGAACAAATATTTAAAATTTTAGTTGAAAAGCACACACCCTTAAAATTCTGTTGTGTCTTTATTCCATTAGATTTTAGACCTTTTGAGAGAAGGAATTCAATTATTTGTCAATTTGCAATATTTTTCCACTTTCCATGGGTGATTAGTGGGTGTAACTCTAAGGCAAATTTGTGTTGTTTCCCATTCTAATGACTTCTGCAAAATAAGCCATTTATTCATAGAGCAAATGGACATAGCCTAATAATTTTTTCATACCAACTAGAATTATATGCACTGCCTTTATGATAATATACTCTTGGACACAAACTTTTAAGTGCAGTTTATATTAAAAAGTTCAAATTAAATTAGGCTTCTTTATGAAAGCAATAGAAACCAGCTCAACGAGGTTATGTGAAGGAGAAAAACTCCTTTAAAGAGCTTCAGCCTCGGAAACTCACACGGGCAATCCTACCCTGTCCTTCCAGGCTTGCTATGAGTCAGTGTGAACTTGTTGGTCGTGAGGTCATATGAAGCTTATTGAGGATCGACTCTCAGCCCAGTGACACACACACATTTGGAATGCAGAGTTCTCACTCATATCATTTAATGTGCACTTCAAGAATCTCTGGTGGCATCATGGTGAAAGTGCTCAGTTCATAACAAAACTACAATGGCACAAAGCTACTTGGCCTTCCCTGAGAGTGTGGACAGTCTGCTTCCGAAAAGATTCAGAGCTTCGAAAGCTCCAGCAATAGTGTGCTGTAGAGAGTCGTCACGGGAAAGCATTGGCTCATTTGCAATTGGCAGAGATAAATACACTTTAATAACTTCCCTTTATCCTTCAGATGAAGATAAGACCCATGAAGATCTCTGATAACATCCTTTCAGGTCTCTATGTCTCTTGGTCCCCATATCATATTCCACTTCCTTTCTTTTTCCAGTCACACTATGCTACTTTGGGGTCTTTGTCCTTATCAGTTTTCTTCCACTCAGGGCTTTTGCAAACGATGGGGGTTTTCTGCCTGGAATACTCTTACTTCCTCCACTATTGTTAACTACACCTCTTCCAAGTTCCAGAGCAATCATTGTGTCTGTAGAACCATTTACTTGATTTCTGTGACCAGTTCAAACACTCTATTCCTCTATTAGATAATGCTTACAGAAACACAGCCCTCTCCTTCAAAAACCTTGCAACAACTGTGTGTGACTCCTAAGTAAGTTTGTGTTTTTATGTGTCTTTATCCCCCCTAATTAAATTGCAAGCTCTTCAAAGACAGAGTGTGTGCATATTTATTCTTGTATTCGAGTTGATCCTGAGCACGCTGATGTGTTGATCATTAATCAAGGATGTAGAAAAGCTTTCCCCCTCTATAGTCAGCCTAGGGAGAGGGAGTCTTTTAGGGGCTTACTTACATGAAGCCTTCTTGGACAGTAATGGGATTTAATAGTCATGAGTCATGCCTTATCAATCAACTCCCCACTGGCATGGTCAGTGAGTAGGCCCAAAATCAATTTGGTAAGCTCTTCTATGCAAAAGTGTACACATCCCAATCATGGCCTGTTCCTGCTTCTGTGGTCCCACTAGTTACTGTGATGTACTGATCTGTTAACAGTCATGAAATTGTGACCGTTCCATCTCTTATTCAACTAGCGTCCTGATGGTAAATACTCAAACACCATTTTGATCTCACGGTTATGAACATCCTTATCCAGATGATGGGTCTGTGTCTTTTAAGACTTAATAAATGCTTTAAAGTTATACTGGACATGAAGGTACTAATTTTACCCTAAAACGCTCCTCAATGTATCTCCCAGAGAACACCACAGTGGGTTTATTGTGCCAACATGGCCAATAGGAGCATCTGGGGCTAGTAAAGCTGCAGTTTGAAACGAGGGCAAAAAGACAAATGGCTTGGCAAGCCTCACCTGTCTCGCTTTTGCTCTCTGGTATGTGGTTGCCTTAGCGAGTTCTCTGCCTCAACCTGTGTACTACATTACCCATGGGTCATGTCGCTAGAGCTTGAGGTTCCTTCCAGACCTGCTTCAACATGCTTCTGAATGTATGCATCACTTAACCTTAGGACTGTTGTGTCCTATGGTCTGGCTGACTGTTGGTGACCTACCCTGCTGTTTGCTGCCTATGGCTGCACTGCCTGCTCTGTTATATAGAAGGCTCAGCTGTCTGCTCCCTTGACCTTGGATCCAGCAGCCCTTGTGAATTGAAGAACTTCCAGTATATTAACTGTTCCACAGAAGTGAGTTGAACTGAGTGCTCTCTACTGCTGTGTGGACTTATTAGCTGTTATGTTCCTTAATGTGGTGTATAGATATGTATATATATACTCTATCTATATATACATATATATTTCTATTTAATCATATGTCCTGGTTTTGTTTCTCTAGAGAACCCTGTCCAACACACACAGCGATTATTTTTAAATAGATACATGCTAAAATCTTTTAAAAATGAAAAAATCATGACCCAGATTTTTGGTGGTCCAAGCAGATTTTAAAATAATAGTCATTATTTGTGTCCCATATGCAGAGCTTTCTAATTTTGTCATACCTAAGGTTCACAATTTAATAACATGTCAAAACAATATGAATAGGGAATAATCCATAAGTGAATTCCAGTTTTCAAGATGTCTTCACACTCACTATTACTTTTCCTCTCTTCTTTAAAACCACTTGATATAATAATTTGTCCCTGGACCCAAATTATTGACTGATAAGTGATATGCATCTCAAAAAGTGTATAGATGTTTATAACACAAAGCTTATTCTGAAAATATCCAGGCTCCTGGGAAAACTGAGAAGGGAAGGTGTGTTAGTCCAAGTTGACTAGGGAAACGAATAGAGAGACACTCACATGTATGTAAGAGAGAACTTTATATGAAACAGTAATTGTATATTAAGAAAATATCCAGACTAGTCCAGCTCAAGTCCATATATCCAATATTGGCTAATATCTATATGTGATACAGGTCTATAAATTCCTCTTCTGACACAAGCAACACATGCAATGGCAACAAATGCGGGAAGATCACAAACCAGTAGGTGGAAAGTCTTTTTAATCCAATGGTGGTGGAAGTATCTCAGAGGCTGGGGTGGGTGTCCTGGCATGGCCATTGGCAGAGTTCCATGTGGCCAGTAACAGGAACGTATATGTCCCGACTTCAGTGAGGAAGACAGAAGTCCCCAGAATCCTCAGAAGAAGGCCATGTTCACACAGAAGCCTCATGACCTGATGGACAAGCTAGACTCCATGCCTTCACTCAAGTTGACAGATTATGTAACTGTCACATAAAGTGCAGAACTAGAAGTTGAGTCTATCAATAAAAATCTCCAGGGGTGTGTTTTGAGGAGGATGAGGTGGGACTGGAGAGGGTATAGAGGTACTCGTTCAAAAGAAACATTCAGATTTAGTAGTATTAACAAGGCTTATTTTGTGGGGGAGAAATGAGATATTTGGTTACATAGCAACCTGGCAAGAAAGTATACCTAGTATTATCTGACTCCATAGAACTAGTTTAAATGCAACCTTTACATATTCCTTTCATGAAACATGTTTTGTTTTTATTTATATTGTAGAAACACCAACTTAACACACTTAATTATTGTTTATTTACACAATAAATTTTATTTTAAAATAATAGAGAATATGGATAAGAGAGCTAAGGGAAATTCTGAAAATAAGTAACACACATGTCAAGATATAAATAAAAATAAAATAAAATAAATCAAATCAAAATTTGATGAAATAGTTATAGAGAAGATTCTAAACATTCCCGATAAAGAACAAAGATTCCCTGCATACCCCAACAAGATGAAAAAAGAAGACCACAACATATAAATCACAGCAACACTGTTGAGAGACAAAAGACCAAATCTTAAAAGCAGGCACGGGTAAAGTGCAGCTAGCATACACAAAAGCAACAATTAGACTAACAGATGATTTCTCAGCAGAAGCAATACAAGCCTAAAGATCCTAAAGTCCTACCTAAAAATCCTAAAAAATATTAATAAAGAACCTGAAATTCAGTACTCAGAGATAGCAATATGTATACTCAAGAATAACAGCAAAATAGATCAACGGCATCACTAGTAGCACTGTCCTAAAGGAAATGGTAAGGTAAATACTTGAGATAGACGATAGGTAGATAGAGATATATTCTTGCAATAAAATCTATGGGTAGATGTGTATGTAGTCACACAGACTGAAGATGCGGGAGGCAAATGGGTGCACACCAATGAGAATACATCGATTTGGCAAGGATCTTCCTTTTTATTTTTCTTATATATATTTTTACTGTGAACTAGATGAAGATACATACATTTCAGACTATCTATTGTGATCAAGGATATTTCAAAATATGAAATATATTTCTATATATAAAATATATCTGCATGTTCTGCAAATACAGAAAAAGATATAGTGGAGAAAACAGGTACAGAGTTCTGAAGACTCCTTACTCATAATTAAGTATAGAGAAGGAATCAGTCACCGGATTGCAACCACAAAATTTGAAGGATATCTAATTCAATTGGCATGATATAATCCACAGATGATTATTCTATATTCTACTTGGGTGAGTAGTGACTTAAAGCCTGTAAATACCCTTCTAAAACACAATTATTGGTCTCTCCCATGTGGAACAAGCGGAATTATGAAAATGAGACTCAAGGAAACAATGAGCTCAGAGGACTAATAGACCATATGAACCACAGACTCCAGAGCCCAGAGACCAGAAGAATGAAATGGTGTCCAGGTCTGACCAGATCAGAGCCACACTCGAAGATTGAGGGAAGAGTAGGGGTGTGGGGAAGTTATAGTAAAATTCAAAATCATAAAAATATACTAGTCTTAATTTCTGATGTAGACTGGTGGGTCCCCTGAGACTGTAACCCTTAATCACTCAACACACTTAGAATGGAACCCATCTTCTGGGTCAACTTTCATACACATAGGTAATGAGAATACTATAATAAGAATACTAAAACTAGTGGGGGGTGTCCTGCTTAGTACAATCTATAGTATGCATGACCAAAAGGGTAGGCTTTTCTACAAAGCAAAATTCAGAGGGCAGCAAGGAGCAAGAAAGAAAATGAATGGGAACTCAGGAAGTGGGGAAAGTGTCATTAGATTAAAGGAATAGCGAGTTTAATAGCAAGATTAAAGGTCACAGAATAAAATGTGTCTGAATGGTTGAACAGGAAAATTATTTGCTAGGCACAATATCAACCAAACCACAATGCAAACTTCAATAAGTAAAGGAAATATTGAATTGTGATCTCAGTCAGAAGAATGGTGAGCCTAGGTGGACATCCAGAAAAGTACAAAAAAATGAGCAATAAAAATATGTTTCTATGGGGTGTTCATGGGATCAGGTATCAGGCAC
This sequence comes from Nesogale talazaci, assembly GCA_004026705.1. Lineage (NCBI taxonomy): Eukaryota > Metazoa > Chordata > Mammalia > Afrosoricida > Tenrecidae > Nesogale > Nesogale talazaci. Next base: position 102,113 of record PVJH01001869.1, on the reverse strand, counting down.
CAAAGACCCAGAAACAAGATATCACATCCATGTGAATTAGGGAGAGTACAGAGTGGAGAATCCAAATTCATTTGTGGACACTTGGAGAACCCCTCACAGAAGGGGTCACCAGAGAGAGGAGGGCCAGTAAGGGTGCAGTGCAGCACCGATGAGGCATAGAACTTTCCTCTGGTTCTTTGGTGCTTCCTCCCCACCCACCCCACACCTAAACTCATGGCCCCAATTCTACTTTGCAGGTCCACTAGACCAGAACATTTACGCTGAAAGAGATAAGAGCTGGCAGCATAGGGAATCCTGGACAGATAACCCCCTCAGAGTAATCTCTCAGAGTAATGAGAGATACCAGGAGGCTAAGAGGAGTGTGGGGAGAAAAAGGGAGAGCTCATCACAATATTCTAATTATGGCCTCCTCCCAAGGGGATGGGCAACAGAAAGATGACTGAAAGGAGACTTCGGTCAGTGTAAGACATGGGGGAGAAAAAGATAATTTGTAGGTCATTGGGGGTCATGAGGAAGAAAGGGTGGAAGAGGCGGAAAGGTGAACTGATACCAAGGGCTCAAGTTGAAAGAAACATGTTTTGAAAATGATAATGGCAAATTATATATATATATATATATATATATATATATATATATATATATATTCTACACAATGGATGTATGTGTGAATTGTGATAAGAGCTGTATGAACCCATAATGGAATGGTTTAAAAAAATTTTGTGAATCTAATTAGTCTCTTAACAAATCAATTCGAATATCATACGGGACTTAAAATACATGTAGAATTAAGGTATTTGAAACAACACCATATAAACTATGCAGTTGGTAAGTGATCTACCTACGAGCAAAATATTTGCTGTTCTATGGTTTATATTAGCCATTATAAATAATAATAAGGTATACAGTGATAATACGGTTATTATTTCCTATAGTCCTTCTCTAAAATCTATGCCTTTTTATGTACTAGCATAAAAGTTGGTGGATAATGTTCTTTATGTAAAGAGCTTCATTTGTTGAAAATCCAAGAAACTGAGTTTTGCTTAGATACTTAATGTTTCTAATCAACTCAACAAAACAGAAAGCATTGCTAAAATAACTTTCCTATACGTTAAAATAACCCATTAGCTTGTTAGATCTGCTTTGAATGATATATTTATAATTCCTCAACCTAATACATATGGCTTGAGATAAATTTCCATATGAAAACACATTTTAGAAAAGGTGGGCATGGCATGTCTGTGTGCCAGTGTACACTGTTCCTCCAAAGGGACAGAAGGAGAGCCTCAGATATCTCAACTCCTCAGCTGCCCTGTGGTCGCCATATTGTATTCTAGACATGGTGCCAATTTTAATGCCACAAGACATTGATATGAGATTCTTTTTACATTTCAGAGAACACAGGGATTTGTGTGTGTGTGTGTGTGTGTGGTGGGGAGGTGGGGGGGTGTGCTTCCTTGGGGTAAGGATTAGATGCAATATTTCAATCATACCAGAAAGAACATGAGTTAATATTTCATAACTACTTAATCCACTCATTCAGAAATGGTAATGCAAATGTTCAAATATTTATGCTTCGTAGGCAAAACATAGTGCGCTGAAATCTTGCATTGTGCTGTCTTCTACACTGACTTACAATTCATTTCAGATCAGGTAACCAGAAAATCACTGTATTCAACAGGAGCAAGATAGTGAACGAGTCCTTCTACATACACTGCTTTCATTTTTATGCACACATGCACCCTATTTGCCTCTTTGAACAGGATTAAGATGTCCACCAAAGTCAGCCATGAGGGATGAATGCAAAAATGAGAGAGCCTACCTTTAATTGACCAGATTGCAGTCCCCAAACTGCATTACATGTAAAATGAGAAAGCACTTGTGATAAGAGTGACAATTATTACCAGACACAAGGAGGGTCTTCAATAGACATTTTCCACTTCAGCCAAAATGAAAGTGATATGACAGGTTTTCAAAGTGTCCTTTAATACTACTGAAAAGTGCTATAAGGACATGAGGAAGGTCAGGAGAAAATCACTTTTTTTGTAATGCTTTTTATTCATTGAGTGCCCTTCTTTATATTACTACCTCCAGAGTGTCGAAAAGAAAATGAGATTCAGAACAAAAATTCACGAGTGAAATTCTAGAGTAAAGAAGTCTTCAGGTACCAAGTATGACTTGATAGAGGAATTCCATCCAGTTCTACATAACAGTAGCTTCATTGAAGTGCTGGGGAAGGAGAGGGCTGGCCCCTTCTCTAATTTTTAATCACTTTAAACCTACCCATGTATTCTCTTTTATCCATTTATTACTTTAAACCTTCTGGAGACCTTATGATCTTTTAAGATCACAGATTGTGACTCAGAATCCCCTGATCCTAAGCAGTGAGAGAAAGGTACAATTCCTTTCCTGATCTCCTTCCCAATCTCCAGTCAATGATTAAGACAAAAAGTAAAACAAAAACAGACAAATCCAAATTAATAAATAGTCAACAAAATAACTCTTGAAAAAAATGCTCTTCAAACATGTCAAGGTCCTGAATCACAAGAAATAAATAGGGAATTGTCACATGTTGAAGGAGACTATGACAAAATTCAATGTGGGATCCTAGAACAAAAAAAAAAAAATGACATGAGGAGAAAAAATTCCTAAAATCTAATTAATTCTGCAATTCAGTCAATAGCATTACATATCTCAGTTTTGATAAATATTCTAGATTTTTGTGGGATGCTATTATAAGGAGCAGATGGATGACAAGCATGAGAGAAACCAGCACTGTTTATTCAGTTTTTCTCAATTATAAAATGATCTTTAAAAAATGTTAAATACACTGATTAAAAAATACAAAGAAAAAAGTGCAAAAGTCTCTGGACTTTAATGTAATACAGTATGGAATTTCTAAGCAGGGAGACAAGGAGAGGAATGAGGAAGAAGTGGTTGGAAGAAAGGAGAGAAGAAAGAAAACATAAAGGCAGCAGGGTAAGAGACCAAGGGAAGGAAGGCGGATGAGAGGACTAGATGAGGCAGATTATAAGATGTGCTTTAACCACCCCACCTAGTGCCATTGAGCCCATTTTCGCACATAGCAACCCTATCTACAGCTTCAAATCTATAAATTTATAAGGAACCAGAAGGCCCGTAGAGCAGCTGATTGGTTACACTGTCAAACTGACTGTTCGCAATCCCACACATACTGACTCATCTCTCAGCACATCTGAGTTACTCATTTGGGACCCAGAAGCATTTATAGTCAGATAATGCTATCATGATGTGGTTTTATGCATGATTTTGCCACATATTGGCTACACATTTAAAGACACATTATTTAATATCTCTGAATCTCCATTTTTGTCTGTAAAATGGCGACACTAACAAATACCACTTAGCTATAAAGATTAAGTGAGATAATATATGCAAAGCTCTTAGCACTTGTCTTGGATGTAGAAAACATTTGCTAAATAGAAACAATTAATATTAGCTCAGAAACCAACATTATTTTGTCACTTATTTGTAAAGTTTGTGCCTTTCATTTAACTTAAAACCACTAGTAATGCCTCATTCCTTTCACCCAGATTTGCCCATCCTTCAAATGCAAATAGTTTTCTCACTGCCTTCATAAACTCATGATAAGCTCGCTAGCCTATAATTGTGTAATTGCGAAGTTGTATAGATATCCTTAATTGTAATTTATAAGTTCCCTCATCTTTCATCAATTAGACTATACAATCCTAGATGGCAGAGACCATGTTTGTTTTCATCTCATAGCTTCTTTGCAATCAATGCTGGACACATAGTTGTAGTTTAAAAGGAATGAGAGTATATGATTATGATACTTTAAAAAGTTACTAGGAGGTTCTGTCAACACCATACATTGAGTTATTGAAAATTTAGAGACCTGTCAAAACATAACTTGAAGAAGCAAACATGCTTCTAAAAGCCCTTTAACTAGAAGTAAAAGTCACTCAGAAACCTTTTCACTCCAAATGCATAATAAATTAGATTATTTGGTACTGTCTCTGAGGTCTATGCCATGTTTGTTTATTTTTTATATAAAGAAGACATTTTAAAATAAGGCCTTTCAGAAACACACAGAGATACATTTTCCTGGCCAAAATCCATTCTCTCTGGAAACTAACTCAAAATTCCTATTAGCTTCCAGAGCTCTACAAAGATATCATGGCCACATACAACATCAAAAAGAGCACATCATTTCTTTTAACAATTCCCTCACATGGCATTACAGTTTCTTAAGTGCTTTTAAGTGTATTGTTTCAATTGAATCTCATAAAAGTTCCAAGAGAATTTCTGGAAAGTATAATTAGCTCCAGTGTGCAGAAAAGACGATTGAGGTTCGCACTTGCCAAAAATCAAACAACTAATAAATTGCAAAGTGAATATGCTGTTGTAATCCAACAAATATTTATTCAGAGTCTCCCATGGTTTCCTCCTGCATGTTCTTTGAACCCCACATTATTTTTTAATTAAAAAAGAAAAGTTGGTCTTGATTTCATTTCAGCTCAAAGAAGCCTCATATGTCTCAGAGTAGAATCTTGCTTTGGTGGGTTTTCAAAAGCTGACTTTTTAGATATAGATATACCTGGCCTCTTTTAGAAGACAACTTTACCTGGACTAAACTTGCAAGTTTTTAAGAAACAAACAAATACACCAATCATTCTCACAGCCCAAGGACCCCGCCCTTATCCCAATATGGTAAAGACCATGAAGGATGATAATCATCCATTTACTTGTTTATCTCCTTCCCTGGACTATAAGATCATTACAAACTAGTATGTGTCTTGTACTACTTGTATCTGTAGTCACTAGCACCAAGTAGACATTCAATAAGCATTTGTAGAGTAGATAAATAGAACTAGTTTAAAAATGATGCGTAAAGGTGTAGCAGTGGGCCCCAATTGGCTGTTTTAGGTAAATAAATATGGTTGCTGTGGGTTGTGTATCTGATTCTGCCTCATGGAAATCCCACTTGTGCAGAGTTTTCAAGCTGCAGTTTTCAGAAACAAATCAGTAAGCCTTTCTTTCTCTTTCTCTCTCTCTCTCTCTCTCTCTTTTTTTTACTTTAAGCCCTCTCTCTTGCAATATTTTGCTCTACAGAGTCTTCTGAAATCTCTGGGTAGGCTCAAACCACCATCTCTTCAGCCAGAGGCTGAGTACTTAACATCAAGATCACAGTATTTTATAGCCTAGTTTCTTCCAACAGAGAAGATGGCTGTGGAAGACATTGAGGCACTACCCTTCATCAAGGGGAGCAATGAGGAATCATGGAGACCAGTCCATAAGGATGGTGATTCTGGAGGCGCATGAGTCTGTTTACCATCCCATTTCTCAGACAAACCTTTTTTATCTGGACACGTTTCAATATCATCTGTCAATGCCTAAAGTTACACTCACTTCCTCCAAAGACGAGGAGGGGCATGATCAGCACTGATCCGACCCTACCAAACTGAAAGGAGATCATGGTCCTAAGTAAAACCAAGAGAAGCTCATCCCCAGATAACTGTAGTAGGGATTTTTTTTTTGGGGGGGGGGGGATATAAGGGAAAGGTTTATATACAAGAGGAATGCAACATTGAGAAAGCATCCCAACTCAGTCCAGTCAAAAGTCATAAGTCTGATATTAGCCTATATGCCCAATATCAGTCTCTGAAGTCTCCTTCCAACTCATGAAGTCACAGGTCAGTGGGTGCAGAATCCTGGTGCTGGCAGAGGTCTCCCCATGGCTTCTAGCTTCCAGGGCTCAGGATCCATCAACAGCATCCAGTGGTGGTAAGAATCAACTCATTGTTTGCAGGGGTCTCCACGTGGCTTCTCCAGCTTCAGAGGTCTGGTTCCATCAGGGTAAAGTTGTGTGGCTTCTCCTCCTGCTCCTCCAGCTCCTGGGATGCTGCCATTTTGTCTTGTCCATGGTTCATTGTCTCTGAGACTAACTCCCAACACTTGAGGAGATAGCTTCTCATCTCCATGAGGGAAATATCGTGAGATTTCCCAGAAGTCTCAGGAGAAAGGCATGCCCACACAGAGGCCTCATTGGCTACTCAACGGCTATCTCCAGATTAACAGGCTAGGCTCCACCCCTACATCTCAATCATGAAATTAACATAAGCACATGACTGCCAGTGTACACCAATGTTCACTGCAGTGATGCTAGCAAACGGAAACAAGCCAAGTGTTCTTCAGTAGATGAATGGATAAACAAAAGGTGGCATATACACTCAATAGAAGACTACTTCATCATCAAGCGAAATGAGATTGTGATACATGCTATGGCATGAGTGAGTCTCGAGAGAATCTGCCATCCAGCAGATTCTGATCCCGAGGGACCTTATAGAGCAGGACAGAGCTGCCCCTGAGGGTCTTGGTTTCAAGCCTGTCACTCTCTATCAGAATAGAAATCCTGACCTTTCTGGTGGTAGTTTTGAACTTCTGTCCTGGAGGATAGCAGCTCATCATATGTATTAATTCCGACACAGAAGAGCAAAAAGTACTGACCTTTTGTGAAACAGTGAACACGAGCAGAAACAGAGATCAAAGTTTTTAGTGGCTACCAGGGGTGAATAGAAATGGGGAGTTACTGCTTGAGAGGTTCTGAACTTTTTTTTTTGATAATTATAGATATAATTTATACAGTTTAGCCTCTTCCAGTGACAAAATCTTTCATGTTCCTTTATATCCCTTTATCTATATTTAAACTTTTTTTTAAATTTTATTGGGGGCTCTTATAGCTACTACAACATTCAGTACATCATTTGTATCAAGCACTTTTGCACACATGTTGCCACATACATTTCCAAACATTTTCCACTTGAGCCCTTGGTACAAGCTCCTCTTTAAAAACAAAAACAAAAACAAAAAACTCCCCTTTCCCCTCCCCCCCTTTTTTTAATGAATCATTTTATTGGGGGCCCATACAACTCCCATCACAATCCCTAATAACATCCGTTGTATGCAGACCACTTTTACCATTGCCATCATCATTCTCAAAACATACAGAAGGGATTCTTAATGGAAGCTAAAAAGCCTGTCCTTAGACTTTCCCAAGAAAACAATCGAAACCTTTCTGAAAGGTTTTCCTTCTTGAGGCTCCTTTGACTATAGCATCCTCTAGGCTATGTCCTTTACCTTCAAAAAGAAGCCGATTATGAGCCCCCCAGCTCAGTCACTGAAACCAAATCTCCTTTTAGCCCATGGCTATCTGATCACAAAAGCCCTCTCTTCAAACCCACGACACTGAAATGGTTGTAGATCTTGTGGCTTTCAGAAAAGTTGGCAGAAGAAAATTATTCACCATAGTGTTGGCATCATTTTCTCTATGTGGGAAAAGCGCCAGTCACTAGTATCCATATCTAATGCTCCACAACTGGAGTCGTTCCAGGAGGCCATGCAGTGTGTAAAAAGAACACCAAACATGAATTGAAAGATACAGTTCTGGCCTTGACTCTGGCACACGCTTCAATGCCACCTTGCAATCTGTGTCAACATTGTAGGGACATATGGAATACTTAATATTAAAGACTGTCCACTAAATAAATATGGAGTAAGACAGACTATTTGTAATGAGTAGAAAACATTTTTTCTAATTGCAAAGGGAAAAAAATGCTGCAAAGTCATTTATGTTTAACATGCCCTAAATAAAAATAACCAACAGATAAGTTCACTATTTAGACCATCTGTATCTGATAAACATAAGTTAAAATCCTGGCACCATCTGTTCATCTGGAATTTAGCACTGTATCACTATGCCAACTCATAATTAGGAGAGCACGGACAGAAGCCTCACTCCTTAAGTTGCAACCATGCTTTCATGGAATGAAGCAGCAGAGCCAAAGCAACTTGGTGGGAAATTATTTTAGTATTTAATATTCAACCTGATTAAAGCCAAAAAGAGGCATCAAATTAGCAAATTCACAAGTAACCACACTTCCAGGATAGGAGAAACATAGCACTCCAAAGACCTAAGAATCCGGGGAAAATAAAAAGGAACAATGTAGGACAAAATGGAGCAGGAAATCTATAGCATTTCTATCCATGCCATAAAGATTTCTAGTCTTGAGAACCCACAAGCAAGAGTCTACTCTGTCCTATTGTGCCACTATGAGTTAGCATTGAATCTAGGGTAGTGAGTTTGACTGTTGCATTTATACAATCAGCTTTATCTAAGGCGGTCCTTTCATAACATTGAGCTTTAAGCAATAGAATAAGGGTTGTTTATGTTTTAATTACATCTACACTTGTAGTAGAGAACTATATCCATATCTTTTTTTTCCAGGCCTAAGTCCATATCTTTTTAGGAATAAGGTTAAATGATAAAAAAAATAATTTGGCGGTATCACTGCCCCCTGGTGGTGGGAGTAGGAGGCCCAGCCTTGCTCCTGGAGAGCGCTGCTGGCTTTGAACCTCCAACCCAGTGGGTCGCAGTCCCGCGCACAACCACTACACCACCAGGGCTCAGCCCAAAAATAAATTTTATTGCCTTTCATTCTTCAAGGTTCTCTGTCTTTGAAAATGCTGTTCTTTCTTTAAACTCTATGCTGAAGCCCCTATCCACTAGGCCAACTCCTGTTCATTTTTGAAACCCCAGCTCAAATGTCACTTCTTCTCTATAGTCTTTCATTAATTTTATGCAATAAATAAAAGCCTGCTGCTTTCAGGTTGATTCCAATTGATAGAGACACTACAGGACGGAATAATATTTACCCTATGGGTTTCTGAGGCTGGAAATATTCCCAGGAACAGAAGGCCTCATCTTTCTCCCACAGAGTTTGAACTTCTGACTTCAAAGTTGAAAGCCCAACACCTAACCCACTATGCCACTAGGGCTTTTTACATAGCCAATAGGCAGAACAGACTTTAAATTTAGCATTTTAAATTTGCCTAAAAGCAGCACTCCTTAAATTGTCTGGTGATTATTTGTATTATGCTTACACTAGTACCCTACAAACAGACTGGATTTAGTGTATCTTCAACATCTAATAGTGCCTGGCATGGATGTGGACCTTTGAAAATGTTTTTTGTGTTGTTTTTAAATCTAATGAGGCCAATGTTATATAAAAGAGTGACTACTAAGCTCATTTTCTCATTTTGCCATTTCCCAAATTATCATGGCAAGCATCGAATCTGTACCCACTAAACTAGATTAAAATGATGAGACTTGAGGTTATAGAGAAAGAATGAGGATGTTTAGACCTTTAGACATAAGAATTTGGTAACAGAAAGTCTCCAATAAGCATAAGGCTAATTTTCATAGGTAGAAATCCTAAAGAATGAGTCACAAATACATGTTTGACAGCTGCAAATGAATGGAATTTACTGTAATATAATTTTTATCTAAAAGCTAATCATATTTTTATAAAATTAGTAATTCCAACAGTACACACTAACAGCTATCCAGGGCATAACTTGCTTCAGGAGTCCTGGGTAGTACAAGCAATGAATCTGGTCAACTGCTAAAGCAAACTGTTGATGGCTGGAGTCCAGCTGAGGCATCTTGGAAGCAAGGTCTGCTGATGGGTTTCTGAACAAACATTCATAGAAAATTCTAGAGAGCAGAGTCCTACTCAAACACATTGATTCTTCTTGAGATGCAATTGACTTGACCACCATTGCTTTCTGGTTACCTCGTTTGGACATTAGCTAAGCCCTGTGAATTCACTATTTCATTTAACCTTATCAGCGACACCCTAGAGTAGATGCTGTCATTTTCCTCATTTTACAGTGGGTGAAATTTGGCATCTGATATTCAACTGGCACACTCAAGGTCTGCAAGAAGTATGCATTCGAACACAGTGCAATGAACAGTTCATGATCGATTTAGACACAGCCATGAAAAAGCTCAGCACACTGGTTTAGGAGCGCTGGCTCAAATACCAGAGTATTTTACATCTTTCCCTCATGACTCGGGAAGCCACACTTGCAGGAGAAAAACCTAAGACCCTCCAAAGGAAGGAGGAGTCTGAGACATTAATGAGTATCAATTAAGAGGAATGGACTCTGCAAAATTGAAATCACTGAACGCCTATGTCAGCTTTGTGCATCCGAAACAAAATGATCACCCATGCAAGATGGTTCCATCTTGAAACACAAAGTGAAACCAATCTGTCTGTATTCCATCAGCTTGGTGGGATGGTGTGTTTTCTCTCTGGGTGGACCTGGAACTCAGCGAGAGTCAGGCTACTGTGTACGCTTCCCAGCACTCATTTCCTGCTTGCTAATTGGGCACCTTTTAGCTTCCATCCCACACAGACCAAGGGATCGATGTTGTTTGTTGCTTCTATTTTCTCCAATTTCATTAAAGGAGAGAGAAAAAAGCTAGGGTCCCTTTAGGGGAAAAAAAATTCTTGGTCCATCTCAAAAACTTTCTTTTTTTCTCTCCACAGAAACATCTGTGAAAAGGGAGCAGTTGTGATTTGCATGACTCAATAGCCTCTTAGCTGCAGTCCTTTGTCAAGTAGTTGGCTATGCACATTCTTAGAAGCCTCCCTGTGTCTCCCTCCCCCCCACCCCCACGCCTCAAGTTCCTTTTTTAAGCTTTACAACCATCAGCACTATACAAAACAACATTACAACTATTTGCAGCTCTATATGCGTGTTGTTCCCCATTTCCAAAGCAAAATTAAAGCAAACCCTGAGACTCTATCTCTCCTGTGACTGGCCCTAGGTCACAGAGCTAGTTAGCACCAGCAGAAGGTCTGAAACCCTGGCCTTCGCATCCCAAGTCCAGAGTCTCCCACTAAGCAGTCACTGTGTTCCTGCGTCTTGGACACTTGGGGAAATTAGCTTACAAATGGCTCCATTGATTCAACCTCTCTGATAGTCCTTAACTTGGGATTTTGGAATGGGAAACACATATATGGTGAAAGTATTGCTATTGGGCTAACCCTGAGAGAATGAGGAAAAACTGTGTAAAGTTTTTATGTAATAAACTTCTCAAAAGAGACTTACAATGTGAACTTTCTCCTGTGGAGTGAGGTTGCAAAGAATGAATTTTTGAGAGAGATAATCTGGGCTTCTCCAAAAAGAAAAGTTTGAACAATTCATCTTGACTTTTGGGTTTGGAACATCCGAAGGTAACATAGAGAGAAAAAAATAAACTCATTTCTTTCCCATTACTGTGACTTGACTATTAATACAGCACCTGTTTGGCATAGCATGATGGGGAATGCAAATGCTTCTATACAAAAGCAAAATACAATAATTAAAGATTATATTCTTTACAATGGACCATTTCCTCCTGCTGTTATTTTTTTTCCCCTAAGCAGAAAATATTACAATTGGGTTTTAATCCTAGGAGACTTTTGTCTCGTAAATACTATGGTTTCCTAGGTGCAGAGTAGATACTGCAGAGATTAAATGCAGAGCACTAATTAGTGTTTCTTGATTCTTCTCTCTATTCCCTCCCCTTCCTTAGTACTGACTGCCAGCATACAAGGGGATTTATCACAACCAGATAAAACCAGTCAGCACAATTCAAACACCTGGGCAATTTTGCCTTATCTTGCTAGGTAAGCTGTGTTCTTTTATATCCATTATCTGTCCTGTTTATGGGAGATCTAAAGGGTGTAAAACAAGAAAAACCCAACTGTAACAATGGGTTTCATTTAAAGTGAAAATAATGCAATCGCATGGTCCTTTGGGAATGAGAATATGATGGACAGAACCCAAAATCATTATCACTAAGCGCTTTGTCTTTTACAATAAAAATGAAATAAAATGGAAGTGGGATAAGAAGAAAAAAAAATACATTGTGTGGAATCCTCGCATGTAAACCTCAGAAATCATTTTTTTATTTTTCTTTTCCCAGTTAAAGAAGAAAACTATAACAGGCAGGACTCCCTGTTGCTGGCTGAAATGAATATGAAAATAGAATTGGTTTTGACGATATCACGTCCTCACAATGTAGTTTTTAACATAATGAGGCGATGAGTAAGGGGTCCTGGAGGCCCAGTGATGTAAGTATTGGCTGGATAAGCAAAGCTGGCTGATCAACCCCACCATCCAGGGGAAAAAGACAAGGATCTCTGCCCCCATAAAGACTGACAGCTTTGAAATCCCACATAGGTCTGCTAGGACTTGGAGTCTATGGCAGTGGGGCAGGGGGAGGGGGGACACAGAGGGGAGATCAGGGAAAGGTATTAAGGCAATGAATTAAAAATGATAGGATCTGAATTACTCAGGGGTTGGAGGAACTTATAAGGACAACACACCTTCATCTCCACCTGTCTCTACCAGAACCCCTGAGAAAGTTGACTTTCATCACTGGAGTCACTTTTTTTTTAATGGTTGATGCAGCTTCCTTTAATGAGCTCGAAGAGCCACTTAAGCAGAATTAAGCCGGATACTTTGCAAAGTGCTCGTCCAAATCTGGGGGACACAATCTACAAGAATAGAGAGAAAAACGCTTTATCTAAATAAAGATCCCATGGGATCTGACTCTTAGCCACCTTATGCACAGCAGAAGGAAGCACTGCTCCGCCCTGCGCCTTCCTCACAATGGTCCTGATGTTTGAGGCCATCAATGCAGCCACTGTGCCAATCCATCTTGGCGAGGATGTGCCGCTTTTCCCCTACCCCTCTACCAAGCAATGTTTTTCCTATAATGAACTTTAATAATGATAATAACACCCAAAGCTCAGGATCTACTGATAGTTCTATCCAGGATGCTGCTGAGTGACTTGAGGCCACTGGAAGATTAGGATCCGAGAAAGGTGTGCTTCCCAGAAGAACAGCTAGTAGCTGCTAGAAGCTGAACTGATACCGGATTTTCTAAACTGTGTTGAATCACACTTCTTTTCAATCCTGTCATGCATGGAGTCACTATTGAGTCAGAACTGACTCAATAGCACCTAGCAATATCTTAAATTCAAAATGGGGCAGGATAAGATAATTGAAAATATGTTCATGTAATATGCATGCTGAAATAAAGAAAATATTCTTTCAGATGAACTTGACCTATTTCTTATCTTCAAATGTGGCTTCCTAAAAAAAATCTTAAAATCACATGTGTGGATAACTTACTCTACTGAACAAAGCTGCACCGAAGACTGCAGTACCTAAATCTAACTTAGGGAAGAACTTTAGATGTTAGTCATCAAAAGGTGGTTATTTTGAGCACCCCCAACCTGTAGAAATAACTAATCGTTCGGCTTTATGGACCGTCATAGATCGCATAGAGGTTGGAGGCGCAGACTTTGGAAACCAGTGAGTCAGAAAATAAAAACAAAAACCCAGCGCCACTTCTTACTTGCTGTCTGGTCTTGGGCGAGTTGCAAGCTGCTCTGAGCATATTGCTTTGCAAGCTCAGGGGAATTGTGGATCTAATGTACTCAACCCACTAATGCTCACAAACCATTAGCTACTACTCTTGCTGATATCATTAGAAAAATCTTTGTCATTTGAACATTCTTAGGAGAGTTTCTGAAATTCCAACTGTGAGTTTGATTATGATCTTATCGGGTTTTTACTAAGGAAAATGAGGCTATATTTTTGGAAAACTATGAACTAGCTAAAAAAAAAAGTCCAAAATTGGGGATAACTCCCTCTTCTAATGAAGAGTTAATGATATGACTGGAAGCCTTTATTCTTCCTTCGTGCAGCAGTTTCATTTCCGGAACACTGTGGACACAAGAGGAGAACAAAGAAAAAAAGCACAGAATTTGTCACCCTCACTCTCAAGCCCAAGGCCAGCCTCATAGGGATTATTCGTGAATAGCAGTCTATACTAATATTATCTGGGACCCTTTGACTTACCTAGTAGGAATTAAAGGCTATGGATGCTATTGCATAGTTAAAATCTATCTGGAAAGATAGACACAAACAGGAAACCATAACATTAGCATTCTGTAGCAATTTAAGACAATAATATATTTATGCCTCCATCAGTCTGTAACCCACCAAATACAACATAAACTGTACAAGGAGGAGGATTTCTTTCATCCTGTAATTTCAGTTACTTAGAACAGAATCTGGTAAAGAGCAGATGCTTAATGGGTGTTTGCCAAATAGCTGAATGAAGAGAAAAAAAACAGTAAGTCATATAGGCGAAAGAGCAATTTATGAGCAAGGTTCCGGGAAAGTGCCCACAGAGTCAGTCACCCCATGAGCTATCACAATGTGTTACATAACCCTGTGGAATGGATTTAACAGTAAGTTAGCCATGAAAATGGAAGAAAGACACTAATCAAGATGCTTTGTGGTGACTAATTAATTGCAGTTGAATCAATTGCAACACACAGGGACTCTGTAGGATAAAGAAGAAAGGAGCCATAGGGTTTTCATTCTTACAGAAGCACTGCACAGCTTTCTATTCATGATTAACTGGTAGGGTAGAACTGCTAACCTTTCAGTGAGCTTTGCAATGTTTTAAAATTAACCCTGTGCCAAGAGGGCTCTATCTGTACTTACTAGATACCTGCAAGTCTCCCGATCATTCAGCACATAGCACAAGACCCTTTGCCCTGTGCCTTCTATTTATTTCTCTGAACAGAACTTTTGTGTACCTGCTTCTTTCTTGTATGCATATTGCAAATGTGAGGCTAACATAGCATGCCAGGCTCCACTTGATTTCCATATCTCAGGACATTCTTGTCCTTCCACCTGGAATGTAATTCCCTATATTGTCTTGTTGTCAGAATCCTCCTTATTTATGATTTTGTTCAGGAATCGCCTCTTCAGGTAAAGCATCCTTCAGATTAGTTATCCTTCCCTAATCATGCAGAGTTAAGTCCCTTTCTAGTCTGTCAGTATTTATTTCATTTCTGAATTATAAATGTATCTCAAGTATTCATATAAGGTGCCTCCTTTCAGTTAAGTAAAACGTTCCAGTTGTATGAATCAAACCATAAATGTATACTGTACATGATGGGCATACCCACTTTAGGGGAAAGAAACAACAATAAGAATTATATCTACCTTTTACACAGTATCTGAAATATAGATCCTGCATTCCAGAAGTTTCATTAGCTGTGCTTTTGTTCCCCTTCCTAATTGAAAACTCACTCAACTGGCTTAAATCCAATAACATCCACTTGAGGCTAAGTGTTTGCCTATTTCAGCATGCCTAAAGATTTCCATCTTTGTCTCAATTATATTAAATTTATGAGATATATGTTTCTTATTACCAATATAACCATTTTCATTTTCCACTCTCTGCTCATTTTTTATGAAACAATAAGGGCAAGCTGCAATAAAATATTCAAATAATTATACAAACACTTTCATACTGGCAAAGATTATAATGCAGCCAAAAATGAGTTCTCAATTGCATTTTAATATAGTACCTTTCAGTTCATAATCCTCACACTTAGTAAGTAATCTTTTTAGTCTATACTGGAATAACAGTACATTGAATCAGGAATTAACACACAAAAATTCTAAATTCCTGAAATCTTTAACTGTCCATCAACTAGAAGTAGTAAAGCACATGCTATACACAAGTTATTGTTCTTGGTAGATAAGATCCAATATTTCACTACACAGATCCAATTCCCAGTGCTATCATCTCCTTGCTTTGGAGTCTTGAACTTTATTTACCAAAACTTAGCTTTCATTTTTCTCCATTAAATTAGTATAATAGAGTTGTTTATGAGGATAAAGTATATAACTTTTGGTGCTTTCAAAATTCACACAGATGATTTTTTTAATATTCTCACCTTTTCTTTTCCAACAACCATGTCTTCCATCCTCCCACAGACACTTTAATAGTTACACTCTGTACTTTGCCATTGTCTACTTTCACCTCCACATGATCAATTTCAAAAATTGCAATGTGCTTCTAGATTCTAGCATATTTACCCTATTAGTACTACTACTACTACACTATATAACTACTACTATATAGTACTACTATATAGTAGCACTATAACTACTATACTATACTATATAACACTACTATAACAACACTACTATAACAACAACTAGTCTAGTTGCTATTGACTTGATTCCAGTTCATGACAACCCCATGTGTTCTCCATGTATGAATTTTCTGAAGTAGATTCCAGGCCTTTCATTTGAAGCACCTCTGTGTGTAATCAAAACTCCAGCCCTAGAGTTAACAGCAGAGTGTGTCAACTAATTAGACCATTCAGGGCTTATCACTGACTCCTGTTAAAAAGAAAAGAAAACATTATTATCAAGTTGTTTCTGACTCCATAAATGGTGTAGAACTATCCCTTAAGGTTTCTGAGAAAAGAAATCTTTAGAGGAGCAGAGAGCCTCATCTTTCTCCATCAAAGTAGCTGATAGGTATGAAACACCAACCTTTCAGTTGGTAGCCTAATGCTTAACCCACAAGGCCTCCTGGGACTCCTTCAAGTCTACTGACCCTGTACTTTCATATTGTCCATCATTGCCTTCATGTTCTCCCTGTATCTCTTATTCAGCTTAAAGGTCACAATGACTTTAATCACTCCCTTGCATCTATCTTCACCATTGCAAAATCCTATGTCTGCTAGTGAGATGAAAGCCAGACTTCCTCCAGACATGCAGCTTCAGATTGAAGAAAACTGTACAAGCATGCGTACCATCTCACTGTGAAGTCATGCGCATTTGCTTCAAGAGACTCCCTATTTTATTCAGTGAACTAGGATGCCGTGCTGGAAACAGTCACTTGTGTATGTCAAGATATTCAGAAAACAGCTAGGTGGATATGGAATGAAAGAAAGGTGCCAACGAAAGGTGATCTACCCAAAGCAGGAAGCATAAAACAATACCATTAATGTCACATAGAAATCAACTATTTCTGAAGAAAGTTTTAAAATATTGAAGGCATACATAGTGAACAGAGAACTTCAAGTTGGATTCAGAAGATGGACATGAAATAAGGGATATCATTATAGATTTCAGATGGATCTTGGTTGAAAGCAAAGAATACCAGTAAAATATTTGTCTGTGTTTTATTGACTATGCAAAAGGCATTCAAAATATAAGAAATCATGGTTAACATTGCAGAGAATAGCAATTCTAGAACACTTCTTGTGCTCATGAAGAAACTCTACGCAGTATGAAGAGCAGTTTCTCAAACAAGACAAGGGAATACATTTGGCTAAAATTTGGGAATGGAGGGGCTGAGTGGCATGAGTGGTTGAGTGCAGGACTGGGGCCCGCGGGTTTGGCAGTTCAAATGTAGCGGTGGCTCTCAGGAGCAGTGCTGGGTAGCTCCCACGACCACAAGAGGGCAGTGATGCCCCCCTTAAAACAACTGGGAAGAGTGTACACAAGCATTATATTCTTTCTCGATTCTTTTCTGTTTGCCAAGCAAATTATCTGAGAGGGTGGACTATATGAAGAAAAGCACAGCACCAGATAAGGAGCAAGACTCATTAACAATCTGTGACTCATAGATGACACAACTTACTTGCTGAATGTGAAGAGGGCTGGAGGCGCTGACTGATGCATATTAGATTGCATCCTTCTGTACAGATTAGCCTTAACACAAAGCAAACAAAAACTTCACCATTTGACCACCAAACCCACCATCATTAATGGCGAAACGATTGAAGTTCTCAAGAATTTCGTGTTACTCGAGACAATATCAAAATTCATGGAAATAGCAACCATGAAACCAAATAACATATTACATGGGAAAACACATTGCAAAAAAATCTCTGTAAAGTAATAATAAGAAAAAATATCTCTTTGACATCAAAGGCACACCTGACCCAAGCCAGGTGCACTTTCAAGCACCACCTAGGCATGCAAACACGGGACGATGACTAAAGAAGCGCAAAGAATACAGTGTGCATTTAAATGATAGTGGTGGCAAGATCCCAATTAAATCAAAGAATGACCAAATATGTCTTGGTACAATGAGAATATTCCTTAGGAGGAGGACAAGACTTCATCTCATGTACTTTGAAAGCAAAAACTATGTGCAATTGTTCACTTCTTAGACTCACTTTCTTGTCTTTTTGGACTACTCCATTAATAGGCTTATTTAACAATCTCTTGGATGAAAAGACCATCTACATGCTGGTAACTCATGCATTTCGGAGTGAATAAAGGTGACTCTCATCCCTCAATTCCAGATCTAGCTATCCAACTCCCTACTCACTATCACCATGTAAGTAAACATCTATTCAACATGTTCAGAATCTGAGACCCTGTTATTGCCGCCCAAATTTGCTCTTCTCTTGCACATCTTGATTAGTACCAATTTCACTCTTCCTGTTTGCTTAAACATCTGATACTTATTCTTGAGACTGCTCTTTCTTTCACTTCATCATCTATTTCATTAGCATATCTTGAGACTACTATCTTCAAAGTGTTCAGGGAATATGATCATGCTTATAACTTACTATTATTAACATTATCGGAGGCATCATCTTCTCACAACTGGTTTATCCCAATTATTGTTGGTCTTTTCCTACAATGCTATCTTTGGTCTTTTCCCCAGCCTTCTCAGTCTTTCCTCAAAAGAGCAGTCAGAGTTAAAACTGGCATCTAGCACAACGTCTCCTCTCCCCACCAGTAAAGCTCAGTATTATTCCACTGGGTTTGAGCCCATCGCTGGGTCCTTGAGAGAAAGAGGAGGCTTTCAGCTCCAACAGAAGGCTTAGTGCCTCGGATGTCCTAGGCGGAAGGTGCACTCTATCTGAAAGGCTTACTCTGTTTCAGAAATGATGCAATGGCAGTAGGTTTACTATCTCCCGTTTCTAAATGCTTTATAAATATTAGCTCATGGATATAAAAAGTATGTAGTCCATGAACAATTCACTATAATTTAGCAATTATAAAACCTTTCTAGTCTTTGGACACAGGTAAACTTGAGAAGAGTATGCATAATGATTATATTATTTCCTAGCAATGAACCTGGGTAAAGATATCTGTATCAGTTTCCTCATCTATAAAATGGAAAACAAAATCAACCCACCTCTAATGCTATTTTTTTTTCCTATTGCTATTTTGAGGACAGGCAAGAGATATTTAAGAGAAACTGGCCAGTTTTTAGAGAATCAAATTTTCTTTTGTTTCATTGTACCTAGCTGTTGCACATGGCCAGATTTCCAAAGTAATGAAAAGTTGTTCTTAATTTAAAATATGTATGCCAGAACTATGTTTTCAAAATCGCTACCCAAGTTCAAAACTAGTCATGCTGACAAAGAAAAGCTCATTTTAGTATATTTCATGACTTTGTGTGACATTTATGTGCAATTCTCACTATAGTTTAAACTTTTCACAGTTCTGTAACACACAATTGTGCTCGTGAGCTACATATTAATTGACCAAGAGTAGGGAATTCAGGATAGATGTTCTCTCAGGACTGTTGATGGGAGTGATGATACTGGGAAGGTAGAGGGATGATGGAGTAGAAAAGGGGAACCAATTTCAGGGATCTACATATAACCTCCTCTCTGGGGCATGGCCAACAGGAAAATGAGAGAAGGGACGCAATGGACAGTGTATGATATGAAATAGCAACTTGTAAATTTTTAAAGACACATGGGGGGTGGGGAAAAGGGAAATATGGGGAGCTGGAACTGGGGGTCTAAGAGGAGGGAGGATGTTTTGAGAGTGACGATGGCAACAAGTGTGCAAATGAGGCCTGCATGCAATTGATATATGTATGTGTTGTGAGGGGAGGTGTATGAGTATCCAATAAAATGATTCATTAAAAGGATGGGGGGAAGAGGGGCTTATACCAAGGGCTCAAGTGGAAATTGTTTGGAAATTAATGTGGCAACATGTCTGCAAATGTGCTTGATACAGATGACATATTGAATGTTATAATAGCTGTAAGAGCCCCCAATAAAATTATTTTTAAAAAGATTTTAAAAACAAACATTCAATAAACTCAGAATGTTAAATAAAACCAAAAAAAGGGGGGATAGGGCATGGCTTTATTTCAGGAAAAATGTGTGTTAGGACTGTCCTCTCTCACCATAATATTTTGCTGATCAAATAGTCCCAGGAGCAGAGTTATGTGAAGAACTTGGCATTAGAATTGGAGGGTGGCTTAGTAAAAGCCTGCGCTATGCAGATGCTGAAAAACAAGTAGGACTTGAAGCCCATGTTGATAAAGATTAAAGACTAAGCCTTCAGTATGAATTACACTTGATCATAAAAACAAAACAGAAAACAAGAATCTTCACATCTTGACCAATAGACAACATTATGATAAATAGAAAAAATATTGATGCTGTCAAGAATTCATTTTATTTGGACCCATAATCAATGCTCATGGGAACAGCAACAAAGAAACGAAGTAACATATTTTACTGGATAATATACAGTCCTGGGCCTGGTTAAAATTTTAAAGAGCAAAATGTCACTTTTAAGACTAAAGCCTGTCTAATTAAAGCCAAGATCCATTCAATGGACTCATATACATATGAAAACTAGACAACTAACAAGGAAGGCTAGATAATTTATATGTTTGAATCGTGTTGCTGCCAAAGAGTATCAAAAGTACGATGGATTGCCAGAAGAATGAACAAATCTTTGAGGCTGTACACTCAGAATATTCCTTAGAAGAAAGCTAGCTGCGACATCATTCCGTATATTTGAACCATATTATCAGGAGAGACCTTGGAAAAGGACACTGTGTTTTGTAAAGAAGAAGTTAAGTGAAAAGGAGGAAGACTTTTGACAAGAAGATTAGCACCATGCTTACAACCATGGATAAACCCCAGCAGTGAGTGTGGAGATGGCAAAGAGCTAGACAGAGCTTCCTTGTATTGTTCATAGGGTCACTGTGACACAGAAACAACTCAATGGCACCTTATAACACCACACACATAGCAGACTGGGAGAACAATGCTATTTTAAAGCAACTATTGTTATATTTTCTTTATTCCGGTGGTCTGGAACCATATCAGCACTCTCTGAGGTACGCGGTATGTGTATTATGTGGATGTGTCACTTATATTTATATCTCTATATATATGTACGAACCCACTCCTCATTTCTTAACACGTGTGTCAAGAGATGTATTTGTATATATACAACTACCCCCCAACTTACCAACATGGCTATGTTCTAAAGAGCAGGTCATCACTAAAAAAAAAAAAAATTATGTAAAACCAATGATGACCATATCTGATCACAAAATGGAGAATGATCACATCATGATATAATTGCCCAAATCTATTTATGGCATAAATGCCAAATCACTGAGAATCAAGGCCCAGCCAAATTCATAATGATTTCATCTATTCTCACCTTATATGTGGCATTGTTTATTATTGGAATTTGGAAATTGACATTTAAGATAATTGATCTTTGACTCTTGTTGTATAGATGAAATGGTAGATGAGAGAGTCAATAAGAAAGAAGTTGTTGTCGGATGATGCTGAGTCAGCTCCAGCTCACCGTGACGCTGTGCGTAACAGAAGAAAGCACTGCCTGACGCTGTGTCATTCTCACACACCTGTTCGCTGTGGGTGGCCCACCTGGTATTTAAAATTACTGATAGCACAATTTTCCACATTGCAGCAAGAACAAATTCACTAGAAAATAACAAAATGAGAGATGAGTAGGGAAGTTAGAAATAGGTGTATATAATGCATATTATACTTATATATATGGCGGCTTCAAAAAGTTCTACATAGATTCAATGATCTTTGGGGGGGTGGGGAGGGCATCACTGCCTCTGGTGGTCGTGGGCGCTACCCAGTGCCGCTCCTGAGAGCCGCCGCTGGATTTGAACCGCCAAGCCCGCGGGCTGCAGTTCCGCACTCAACCACTTACGCCACCGGGGCTCAGCACCAGATTCAATGATCTTTTAATTATACTTTGTCACAATATTTGAAGCCCTCTCATATATGTTCTATGCATACATGTGTATATGTTTACATAATTGTCATTATTTTTGATATCATTGGGAATATACACAACAGAACATTCTAAGATAGGTAAAAATATTTTGCTTTGGAGAAGAGTCCAGCTCATATATGCATGTGTATATTCTAAACAAAGCATATTTAAACACATCTGTTCAATTAATGAACGGCTGCAGACAAGTTGTCTCAATAATATGCTTGTCTGAGTCTCATTAGAGACCTTCACAAAACAGCCCAAGCAAGGCAGCGGTTTCTGATTGGATGTGCTGGACCAGTTATAACTAAGCCAGCAAGATGAGTTCAAAAAGTTATGGTGTCTACTTAGGGAACTGACAGGTGAAATCATTGCAGATTTTCTCCAGCGACACGGCTTTATAACAGGAGTTTATAATGAATAAGTTTTAAGACAATCAAAATCTATATTTTTGAGGAAAGTAAGTCTGGAAATTTGATCCAACAAGATAGCTTTTCTTTTGTTTTGCTTTGTCATCAGAGCAATGTACTGGCTTATTCTTTGAGGGTAGAAAGAGCTGTCTTACAAGAATTTTGTTGAGAAAACTTATCATATCCACCCTATAGTCTTGATTTTTTTTTCCCTTCAGACTTCTGTTTGTTGCCCCAAACTCAAAGAAAATTGACGCGGAATACAATGCTATTATCCCCTTGAAGAAGTCAAAGCTACTGCTTTGTCGTGTGATAAAAAGTAAAAGAAAGGAGAATTCTTCTGGGAAGGGTTACAGAGATGGAAATACTGCCTTCAAAAATAAGTAGTCTTAGATGAAGATATGTCAAGAAACAATAGCTTCACATTTTAGTGATTTTCTTTAACATGGAGCTCTAAGATTTTATAGCATTTGTTTTTCACTTATCCTCATACATTACTTCAACAAGTCACACACGTACAACAGTGACAATTATGACATTTTTCAAGTTGTATGATGCTCACATTTCTTTTCAGAGCTATTCCTCCCCTTTAACATAAGCTTAGTGCCCCTTTAAAAGTCTTACCTAATTCTTCAAGTTTCTGTTGTTAACTTGATTCTATACATTGATGTTAAAATAACATAAGGCTCAAGACTAGAATTCTTTTCTAGCAGGCTATTGTTTGCTTTTAAGAGGACTCAGGGGGGATATTTTTGCTTTAAAATTATCTCAAGGCAATAGTTTCAGAAGTTCAGATAGTCTCCATGGCTCCAGTAAATCTGGATTCCAGGAGAACTTAAAATTCTGTTCTACATTTCCCATTTCAAACAGGATTCTTCTGTGGAACACATGGACAAAATGTTCAGCAGTCATAGTGAGCACCATCCGTTCCTAGATCCATGTCAAAGGTGGCACAGATTCACTGAAGCCATTAGGCACATATTCCACTTCCTCCTCCTGTTCTTAACTCTCCCTCTGTTCTGCCAGATAGAAGTAAAGAATTATGTTCTGAATGGTTGCTGGTAAGCATGTCAGATGGCAGGCACTACACACCGAACTAAGAACAGAAGCACTAACATGTCATTAAATCAACTCTCGGAGATATCCCACAAAACTACCACACCCAAATCAAGGAATTATGTCTCAGGAAGGCATTTATTTGTATGGATGTAGCCTAAATAGCTATGTTCTATTTTGGTTTTGCTTTTGTTGTTGTCTTTTTTTCCTGTCATTGATGTAAATATATATCTGCCAAACAACTTTTGCTATTTTCAACTTTTTACAGGTGTACAGTTTATCGATATTAATTCCATTAAGCAGATATGAAATAAAACTTTCCATTATAAATACTATATCTTATACACTTATTTTTGATTAGATATTTGGTTGAGTAAGAAAAAAAGAAAAGAGAAATGCTCCCTATTCCATTTCAAGTGTTTCTGACTTTTTTTTTGTACTGTGAAATCATGTGCTTTTTCATAACTGTGGTACCTAGGAAATTAAATTCTTAAAAATAATGATGTGTGGGAGTTTCTGGGAGATGAGAATATATCCCAGCAGTTCTGTGTGGGTAACTGAGGACAGATTTTCAGATTTCAGCCCAAGTTACAAAAGCCTGCCTCAATACCATCAAGACAATTTCATTTCAGTGACCCTACAGACAGAGTAGAATGACTCTGAGGTTTCAGAGACTGTAGATCACAGTGAATGGGAGCAGACGGCTTCAGCTCTCTCTGATGAAGCAGCTGGTGCATTTGAACTGCTGATCTTACAGAGAGCTGCCATATGTTCAAACCCCAGTACCACTCCAACCCCTTGATTTCAGCTTAATCTGATTTCATTTTTGTTCAAGCTGTACCAGGGAAAGTTGTATTTATGAGGCTTGAGATTTGAAATGAAAAAAAGAAAATGTTCTACATTCACGCAGAGAATGCTGATCCCTGCTCGGTGCTCCCCAGGATCTGGTAGAAGCTTCCCAGGGTGACCTCCATTCAGTCTTGTGAGGTGACTGCCCTTGAATAACTGCTTTGGACATTGTCCATGTTCAACTCCATGAGACAGAATGATGATGAAGATCGCTGCAAGGAGGGCGGGGGCAGTCCAGACTTGATTTCTGCTTGTACTAATTGTTGGGTACTGTTGTGAGGACTAGAAAACCCAGGTGGTACTGTCTGAAAAACAATGGACTGCTAAACCCAGGGAAGGCAATCCTAACAGGCTAGGGGTTGGGGGTCCTGAGGACTGATTGAAAGTAAACCCCATCACGACTCTGATTTCCATCAGTCCCCTCATACACCTACTCTCAATATGAAAGGATGCACTTATCTCATTCTTAAAGCAAGGCCTCTGTGACCAGCTTACACCTATCCAGCAATACTTAAACAGGTAACTATAATGCAACCTTTGGTGAATTAAGTTAATTTTCTTGAACTTTAATTTCTTAACAAAGAGATTTCATGAAAATTTTTACCTGGCAGAGGTTGCAATACAACCAAAACCAATTGTCACAGAGTCGAATAGACCTGTTTTCTATATGATTTCAAGGGCCAGGTTTTCTAAAACATATTGCCATAGATTTCTTCTATGATGCTTGATGGATGGACTTGAACCTCCAGGCTTCAAATTAACAACTGGGTGTGGTAATGATTTGCAACCTAGGGGCTCCTTGGTTCTCAATAAAGGAGGACAGTGATTATTGTTGGCATCTCAGAATTTAAATATATTATTCTATTTCAGTCAGTTTCAATGGACTTAAGTATCAAGTTATACAGCAATTATTTGGTTATATTGCATCTAGTTGTTTTGAAGAAAACTTGCATTGCCATAAAGGGAAGAAAATTACCAATGCAAATAACAGGCTATAAACAATATGAAAATATAGCTGTGATAAAAAGAAAATGTTCCTGCTGTTTTTATACAGAAGAATATTGCTGGTGTGAGGGACTATTTGCAAACACCCAGAAACAGACTTTCTGTTTATAATCAATTCTTCATGTCAGACTAGAAAGCACCACTTTAACCAGAGATTTTACCACAGTCCCTTCAGCTCTTGGGAGGAAATATACATCAGATTGATATAATAGAATAACATACCAATCTTAGGCTTTATTCACAATATAGAAAACAATTCCAAATACTGAACAGAAAGCACACAAAACAGGCTACAAAGATCATTTTCAACTCTCTCCTTCACTAGGAATACTTTTATCACTTGCATTGCTATAAAAAGTACAAACTCGATTACAATAATTTTCAAGATTTCCAAAAAAGGTAGCAAAATGTATTTATTACTCTTTATGTTTTCTAATTATTGTCCTTCTCCTCTTCACCTTTCACCCATCAGAGAAATAAACATAAGTTTAGTGAAAACAAGTAGAAGGGAACCCACTGGTGAAAACCTGGTCCCAAATGCAAAATGTTCTTTTTCAAAGGAAGAAAATTGATCTTTTGTTTTTTAATGTCTGGATCAGAGTTTTTCAGACAGCTCTGCAGAGTCTTGAGTTTTTCTGGAATTGCCTCGAAAGGCTACCAAAAAAAAAAAAAACAGGAAGAAGATTTCTTATTCACACACAACTTCCTCTTCACTAAAAAAGCTGTTTTGATGGGTTTCCTTTGTAGGCTCCCACCTGAGACTTCATCCAAACCCTTTTAATTCAGAGAGTTAGAACTGAATTTTGAAATCATGACCACTCCTTACCCCCCCCCCCACAGGGTATTTGATTTTAAACGTAAGTCCATGATCTGCACCCTATAAAGGATACACATCAAGCTTCTGTCCAACAGCACAGTCTACTGGGATTCAGCGAGGTATTTTCCCCCCATTTTTGGTTGGTACCTTCCCATCATAAATGAACAATTATTATACATGTAAGGAAGTCTAAATTACACCTGACATACATTTGATTGAGTGCTACCCAATCTCATAAAATAATGTTATTGCTGCAGTCTTACGAAAAACCTGTATGCTCATTTTACCCATTGGGATTTAAATTATTTAACAGCTTTCTAAAATAGCAGATTCCATCCTCTTCTTAGATGTAGTGATCTATCCTACAGGCATTCTCCAGATGTTCACTCAAACCAGGAACCATTTGCTCTAATAGTAGCCATCTGACACACACTGAAAGACCCCTGCCAGCCCCATGGTTACTCAGATGCTAACAGAAAGATTCACAGTTCAAATTCATCCAGAAGCTCCAGGGGATAAAGACCTGCATACCTGAAGATTACAGCTTAGAAAACCGTCTGGAATCGTGTTGTTCTGTCATATTGGGTTGCTAGAAATTAAAAATTTACTTGACTACAGATATCCGACAACAACAAGCAAGTCATCATTAGTTAACACAAATAATTTTATTGGTACGCAGTATTCTATGAGGTTCACTATTCCTGTTAGAAAATTGAGGGTAGGAAAAATCAAGTGATTTGCCACAGCAATTTTCTCTACTTCTTGGTTGTATAGTGAGTAAGTGCTCGGCTCTTAACCTTAAGGTTTGAACCCATCAACCCCTCCCTGAGAACAAGGTGAGGCAATTTCTTTGTATAAAGATTACAACCTATTTGAAACCGTTTGGGGACAGTTCTGCTCTGACCTACATGGTCATTATAAGTTGTAATCAAATCTAAGCCTCATAACAAGGGTCATGTCATAGTCTCTCTTCAAGTTTTAAGTTGCCCTATTGTGTCAACTCTCTTTCATTTCACTTCTTTCATTTTCATTTCTACTATACTAGCCAGTATATGTATTACACATAAGCACACACACTCAAAAAGGATTCTTTTTCAAATCTATTTTTTCATATTTATCTATGCATTTATTTTTTGTGGCATCACTGCCCTGGTGGGAGTAGGAAGCCCATCCTTGCTCCTGGAGAGCTGCTGCTGGATTTGAACTGTCAGCCCTCTGGGCTGCAGTCCCACACACAACCATTAGGCCACCAGGGCTCAGACCTTTAATTATTTTTTACAAAACAATCGTATCACCTTCAAAGGACTCTCCATTACATTTAATACATTTGTCATATCTGTAAGTCCATTGTTGGAAATATCTTCAAACTCATCTGTTTGATTCAGGTTGACAGTACCTTTCTCATTTGTTTCTTCACCTCTTCTACTTTGTCAAATCACTCTCTTTTATGTCTCCCTGCACTTGTGGAAACTAAAAGGAGTCACACGGATCAAGGTCAGGTGAGTAAGGTGTGTGTGGTGAGAGAGCCGGGGTGATTTTTCTGGCCCCAATCTGGTGCACTGAGAAGGCTGTGTGAGCAAGTGCATTACTGTGGTGGCAAAACCAGTTCCCTCTTTGCCACAAGTCAGGCCTTTTTGTTGCACACTGTTGGGCTATCTCTTCAGAAGCTCTAAAAAGAAAGCTTGATTAACATTCTAATCTGACGAAATGAACACCAAATGCACTTTGAGTCAACATTTTTGGCCATTCAAGAAATTGAAAGAAGTCCAGAATGTTTTTCATCAAACAACATTTTCCCTTTTTCAAATGAAAAAAAAAAAAAAAACATGACTCATTCACTTGAGTTTTTCTCATAGTGCTGTCCTTGTAAGCTGTGTTCAACCTTACAACAGTTTCCGCGACACTTTTCCCAAGCAGGAAACAAAATCTCAGAGTCACACCCTGTTCTCTTAAATAAGCCATGACAAAAAGAAAAAACAACAACACAATGTTTGAGCAAAACTGATTTTCCAAAAATATTCACTGTGACCAGAAAAATCCTTCCCAGGTGACGCCGCTAAGTGCTAACACAGAGCAAGTTGCCAGATGCTTACCTCGTGGGAGAAATGTGTACTACCAAAGCTCTACTCTGGAAAGGGGAGGATTTTTTTTTTGTTTGGGAGGAGGGGTACCACTCATGTGTATAAATATACATATACAATTTATGTACATATATATTCAGCTGGAGACTGAAAGTCAATTGCTTCTCCATGAAAGGTGATGTTAGAATTTAATTGTATATGGGTCAAGTGTAAGGAAGAGAGTAAAAATAATTCATTGTCTACAATTCATCAGACCCTGTGTTAGGTACTGGGAATACCGAAGGGCAGGGCAAACATAATTCCTTCTCCCCTTGAACCTAAGAATCATAAGAGAAAAAGACGATGGAGGAGGGAAGTGGGAGGAGAAGAGGGAAAGAGAGGAGGGGAGGAGCTGAAGGAGAGGGAGGGAGGCAGAGGGACAATAACCGAGCAAGTCAAACAATCTTTACATATGTGCAGAGTGCACAGCAGAAATAGCCACATGCTGAATAGACTATCTGAGGGGACATTGGCTAGTTCAGAGACAACAGAAGGAACGCCCCGACTTTTAAAAGTGAGCAGGATGCAGAAGGATGAAAGGTGAAAGAGAGAGCAAAAGAAAGTGCTGTGATGGGAAAGAGCAGGGCCTATTCTAAGCACCCTCAAGAGGTCCATGCCCTTGGAAGCTGCTGGCAGAGGAGTGCCTTGAAAGAGGTCCTGAGGGGCGGACACAGCATCATGTCGTAGTCTTTTCCTTTCTCTCTGGTCAAGAACTGTGCAGAATCGTCACTCAAAACAGGGCCAGGGGGTATGCTGTTTGACACCTCTTTAGATGTAGTAGGGATCATCTCTAATCAGACTGCATTCTTTGTTTCTCCCTCTGGGTCCAAACACATCTATTTGTAAGATGAACTGAAAACAGCGAGAGTTGCAATTCCTGGCTCCTGATGGGGGAAAAAAAGTTTAATGAAGTGGAAGAACCTGGGCTCACTCCTCACAACACTGCTACAAAAGGCTTATCCCCTGCCTACAGAGGAGTGACCTGAGGTGTCAAGTGGATACAGGATTTGTCCAAGTGTCCGCTGATAGGAAGTGACAGAATGAAGGCTTCCATCCAGCTGGTCTGAAGCGATTCATGCCGTTAACCCTCTCTTTAGTTCACTCATAGATGTGTCCATTGTGGGAAGTAAAAATCAAATAAAAATGGGGAGGGGAGAAACTTCGATGTGTGCTTCTGTAAAACGTTGTGTTGTGTTTTCACTCAATTCATTTATTTGTTCATTCAAATAAAACTTCTAGCACCTCTGTGTGTTCAGAAGAAGACTAGTTGTTGGACATGAATTGATTGAAAAAGTAAATCCATAATCCTTAAAGCTATAATAATAATTCTCATACCACTTGTAAAATATGTAATATACTTAAT
This sequence comes from Nesogale talazaci, assembly GCA_004026705.1. Taxonomy (NCBI): domain Eukaryota; kingdom Metazoa; phylum Chordata; class Mammalia; order Afrosoricida; family Tenrecidae; genus Nesogale; species Nesogale talazaci. Next base: position 72,734 of record PVJH01001869.1, on the reverse strand, counting down.
TTAAGAGGTTTATATGTATTTCAAGCTATGTGATATGAGATATTTATAAAGTCAATGCTTTCATCATTAATAAATTATATGGTTTTATAATTGAAGAGGCCTGGTGGCACAGGGATGCTGTCAGGTTGCCGTTGGACTATAAACCTCCAAGTCAGTGGTTCAAACCCACTATCAGCTCCACTTGAGCTAGAGAGGCTATTAGCGCCTTAGAATCAGCTTGATAATAGTGCGTCTAGTTTATTTGGCTTATGGTAGCACAGTAGTTAACGTGTTTGGTTACTATCCAAAAGTTCAAAAATTTAAGTCGACTGAGGATCTGGCAGTCTCTTTCACAAAAGTTTGCATCCATGAAAATCCATTGAGGCAGCTAATTCCATTCTATGCTATAAGATCACTGGGAATTAGTATCAATTCAAAGGAAGTGGGTATTATAGAATTGTATGATAAATCAATACTTGTATCTAATTATATTACAAACTTATTAACTAATTAGTATAACTTATGAGTATAAAGTCATTACATAATAAATCATTGTAAAACTACAGATGCAATTACAAAGCACTTTCAATATCAGTTGCCAGTCATCTAACCCAGAATCTGGATCCTGATTTTTCACAATGTTTTTTAAAAAAACAAATGTCTGAACAGAACAGAGACTTGAAGGATTAAAGAGAGGGAAATAGGAAGATTTAGTAACTATAATTATACACACACACACACACACACACACACACATAGCCTGAAAACATAACAAATGACATGCTTGTTAATGATCAGAAGGCTGTCCAAAGTTATTGTAGGAAGTAACTTTCATGACTTCATTAGTGAGTATCTTATGGTCAATAAACGCATTAAAGATTTAAATATTTTCTCCTGTCTAACTATCAATATTATCTGACTTAATTTCCAGATCCCCTAAGTTCAGTTTATGAGTCTCTCTCTCTTCTGCTAACAACTCCCCCTGCCCTATCACACTGCACTGAAATTGCCCATTTACCAGTCTGATCTCTCCCTTAGCCGTCTATTAGAACCTCAATTCTACTTACTTGATTTGCGGAAGGCTACAGTTAACAATGGGAGCCCACTCTATTTTGAGTATTGACATAAATTCAGCCTGTGTTGAGTTCATTCTGACAGATAACTGGCAATGTAAAAAGGTTGGCCCTGAGGAAAAATGCATTTGAAAGTGAATTACTAAGACGCTCCTTGCCCAGTTCAGAGCAGTCTCATCTTCAGTGACTTGACTCGGCATGGCCTTACTGAAAATCGGGGATGAGGACCACGTGGTCCAGTGGCATATCCTAATCAAGGTGGCCTGGAGGGCCCCAGGTCTCTCCTGCCACTCTTGTTGTCTGCACTGGGGACTCTACCACCCACAGTCCTTTTCCAGATTCTGTAGTCCTACCTGCAATACTGATCTAATGTCACGCATGCTTTTGTGACCAACAGCTTTTGCTTTCCATGCTCTATAATTAGAAATGGGGCCGGAATCCTTGAGACGCCATTTCGAGTTCATGCTGAGGGCATCTTTCATCTGAAGAACCTGTCATTGTCTCACCTTTGTCCTTTCTAAGACTTAATAAAGGCGTGTCTACAACATATTTGATTTGGGGTCTTCTTTTCCGCACTAGAAAAACCATATGATCTGTGAGGACAGTGACCCTATCCTTGAAGAAGTCAGGAGTGAATCTCAACGTCACTCTGGGTACATGACAAATGTCCAAGAAATGCTGTCCCCGCCAGTGCAGAGACTGATAGACCCAACACATGCAGAGCAGGGGACAGAGTAGGGCACAGTAACTGGCATTTACTCTTGTGGCCAGAAGGCCATGATGAGCACTCCCAACTAATCAACTAAATCTTAATCTGCCTAACAACAGAGGTTATTCCGATGAAAGGATGACAAAATATGTTAGAAAGTGAGGCTATATGTATCTGGGTGCATGTGTGTGCATGTGTGAGAAAGGGATTAGATGAAGGTTTGAAGTGCCAGCAGTGTCCAATCACTGAAGTCCGTGCAGTGTTAACCACTTCCCTGGCAGACTGTAGAGAAGCACGAGAAGTGCATTCATATGAGGACTTTGTGAATCAAAGCCCTGCTCTTTGCATACAGAACAACCATTTTCTACCCATCTCAACCAGAAAGTCCTTTAAAAAGACACTTCCCTCAAAATTGGCCCTTCTTAAATATGAATCAATAAAACCTTTTCAAATAAATAGATTGTTGGACAGCCAGAGCAGGACTCAAAAATGTCCTTTAAAATGCAGATAGCATCACACATTCTCGATGCCACAGAGAGAACATCCATGCAAAAGTGCTTGTTTTCAAGGGTATACTTGTATTATGCAAATAGTAATTAACACCAATCTCTTTGGTTGCAACTTGATACATTTTAAAAAATAATACTGCATGTGGATATCCCTCTGTTTTAAAAAATATTTCTCATTTTTCATGCTGTTGACAGGCCAACAAATTAATGAAACTGAATTTCTAGCTCCTTTGAGATCACAATATAAATTTGAAGGTGCCTCCCCATAGGAAAATCCCTCCACAAATGCATTCAACTGTTTACAATATAAGAATTATTCAGCTGTCAGGCCTGAATGGTCCTTAGATAGGCTAGCTGTTTTTTGTTTCTTTGTTTGTTTCACTTTGGAGGTTCCTCAGAACCAAGGAACATTTCTTGAAACCTAAATCTTGCCATGACTCTGCCACACTCTGCCCACTAAATACCCTATCTCCCTTCTCCTAATCCTTGGATGTTCTGCTGCCCATGTAGAGAAAATTCACCACGACCAAATCTTAGGTCGCCTTTCTCTATCTAATTGCTCAATAATGTTGATCAGGACAATCCTCAGTATCACCAGAAACCCAATAATAGCTAGCCTAAAACCCCTACACTCATCACCAAATTATGTACAACATGACATCTCTGATTTTCGCAGACATAACTTGTTCCCAGTCACTTTATGTCAAATTTAGTTGGAATTAAAGGTCTCCATAAATTGGGGTGGGGAAATCATCACAGCTTTCAGCTTTGGAATGAAGTTGATGAATAAAAATAGAAAAGCATGCATTTCTTTACATGAGGGAGCTTTTGAACAGACCAGGTGGTAACTACCCTGCATTAACATTCTTATTTCCTTTAAATGCCACACAGTAGAGTTACTCACAGTGTGCAATTTTTAAAAGCCTTGTTTTCATTTCTGGAGCAAGTTAAATGATCCTATTGTCAGTGGCATACTCAATAACCATTCTCTGTCACCATGAAGGAGAAGGCTTTTTAGGCTGAGATGCATAAAAGGTTATTCTAATTCTACAGGGACTGGGCATGCAATTTAAATTGCATTCTTAATTTTCCATTCTACCACATATTGCCCTAAGTTCTGAAAGACCACAGGTGGAAAACAAGGTGGGAGGTGGGCAGAGGGAATTGCTATGAATGATTTCCGTTCTTGAAAAGCTAAGGGGAACAAATGAGTTACTTCAAGGGGGAGATTTTTGAGGGCCTTGTGACTTTTATGTTAATTCAGAGACAGTTAAAATAAATAGCTCGAGATTCCCTTTTCAAATCCACTGCCAGATATTGCTATTTGTTTGTTTTCTGGTGTACAGAATCAGTAGACTGGGGAAAGCAGTCCAGAGGACTGTAAGAAGCAACAAATTATTTAAGGGAGTCCTGAAATAACCAATCATTCCATCCAGAGGACTATTTCCAGAGTTCCTAAGCCCACTGCCATTGAGGGGGTCCCAACTTATGATGGTCTTGAAGGGCAGAGTAGAACTGCTCCATGGAGGTTCTGAGTGTGTCTCCTTGTGAGAGCTCATCTTTCTCCTCTGAGTGACTGGGGAGTTTGACCAACTGGACCACCAGGGCTTCTGTTCGCAGTCCTGCTGCTCACTCCTCGACCCTTCTTGGTGCCAAGATCTGCCCCAAACCCTTGACACCAATCAACTCATTTGCATCTCTTAGCAATCTTGGCAGGCAAGCCCTTCTTCTTTTTGCTATTGCTGTCAGCTCTCATGGAGTGGGACCCAACTGGTTCTCCGCCATACCTATACTGCTGTCATCCACAGGTTTTCCGTGGGCTAATGGTCAGAAGTAGAGCCCCAGGCTTTTGTTCTTAGTGTCTGTTAGTCTGGAAGCTCCACTGTAGCCTGCTCGGCATCCTGGGAACACAGAAGTCTAGAGGCTGTGCATGAAGGGCACTGGCCAGAATGATAATCAGATTGTCCAGCTGAAAGGCAGCATTCTCTTGCACAACCACCACTGGCCATGCGGACTGTTGTCCTTAGCATTTCCATCTTCTACATGAAGCGACTGAGGCACAGAATCCAATGACCAAATAGCCTCACTTCCTCTTCTGGCCAAAATCTAAGCTCTCACCCATCACGGTTTGCTTTCCCTGGCATTAAGATGCCTGAATCCTCTCAGGGGCTGTGTGTTTTTTGTTGTTTGCTGTTGTTTGTTTGTTCTGTTTTGTGGAGGGAGGGGCTTGATCATAAGGTGTGGTCCTTCACTTTTACAAGAAGTGATACTGCTACTGCCAGTGGGCACTGGGTCAATTCTGACTCATGATGACCTCATGTGTGCACAGGTCCTACCCTCCGTAGGACTTTCCAAGCTGTCACCATTGAGAAGTAGATTGTCAGACCCATCTTATAACTGCCTCTCAGTGAGCTTGAACAGCCAAACTTTCAGGAAGCTGCTGAGTGCTGGGCTATTTGCAGTACCCTTCGACACCAAAGGAAGGGATGGAAGGAGAGAGGTAAACATTTTAAAAGTAAGCAAAGGAAGATGGTTACCTGATCGGTGCCACAGTGACCTTTTCAGTTTAGGAGATTTCTTTTTTCATTAGAGATCTGCGGTCAACCCGGCAGCACTCTTCAGAGGCCTTTGTCTCTCCTGTGTTGATTCGGAAACTCTTGCCCTACTTCAAAGTCAAGGTGCTCTTCTAGCAGGACCCCACCAAAAGTAGCACTTAAGAAACTCCACTGCTAGTAAATGCTGAGTTCCCGTCAGGGTGTAAGTGCTCAGATGAGAGGATCATCCATTGGAAGCTCATAGGAGAAGTGCTTAGCCCCATGCCCCAAACATTCATGGAGCGTTGGATAACACCACAGCAATGTATGGTTAGCAACTCAAAACCTCCAGCAGCCCTGTCAGAGACAGGCTGGGACTCCCTTAACCAGTTACCATCTCAGAAGTCCTTGGGGGGTCACTATGAGTCAACATGCACTCCATGGCAGGGAGTTTTGCCCTCACTGCTCTCCTGTTCATCTGCGAATGGGTAGTGAAATGGGCCATACCAGAGACAGGCATCTACGACTACAACAGAACTCAGCAGTGGGCATTTCCTTTCCCCTTTTTTAAGCAAATATTTCGAGACCTGTTTTGTGGCAGGTACCATGACAGGTACTATGATGAACGAAACAGACGACTCTAATCATCCCAGAGTTTAATGGTGGAGAGGCTGCATTAGCAATAATAATATCACATCACTATATTATTATCAGATCCTTTAGGGAAAAGATAAAATAAGAGGTACTTAATCCAGATGTAAGGAGCCCTGGAGATGCAGTGGTTAACCATTTAGCCACTAACCAAAAGATCAGCAGTTCAAACCCACCAACCACTCCATGGAGGACAGGCGTGACCATCTACTCCTGTGAAGAGTGCGACCTTGGAAACCACGTGGGGCAGTACTACTGGGTTCCAGCCAATTGCTGCGAGATGCAATCACCTGGAAGGGACCCAACAACAGTCTAGCTCTGATAGGTTAAGAAAGGCTTCTCAGAAAATGAGCTCCCAGGGTGGAACTTAGAATACTTAGCTAATCAAAGCAGGTTGAGGCCAGGCTCCAGGCAGATGGAACATAGGGTGCTCAAAGCTAAACATATGTGCACAACAGCATCCAGGAACTGAATGAACTCTATGGTGGCTGAAGTTAAAAATATAAGGGATGATAAGTCAAGAGACTGAAGAGGGAAGAAGAGGTCATTTCATGAAGGGCTGTGATTTCATTTTTTTCTTTTATTACATGAACAGTTGTAAAGAATGAAAAAATGTTCAGCCACAAAGTGCCATGGCACGCTGCAAAGCTCACTTTGCAGTGACAACTAAATGCAGAAGGGACAACGCAAAACGGGGGCAGGGTGGGGAGGACAAGTTATGTTTCTTAAAGATCAGAAATTCATCTTTGAACTGTGGTCCTGGGGGATAATGTGAAAAGTGCCCTGGACAGCCCAAGGGAAAACAAATCTGACTTGGAAGAAGAGTGGCCTGGATGCTCCTTGGAAGCCAAGATGGCCAGCCATTGTCTTATATACGTACTCAGGAGAGAGCAGTCCCAGGGAAAGGACGTCAGGCTGCATAAGGTAGAGAGGCAGGACAAATGAGGAATGCCCTAGTTAAGATGGATTGATGCAGTGGCCGCTGTAGCACAGGACCAGGGTGAGGCTGGGCAGGACCAGGCAATGTTCCCTTCTGTGACTTTCAGGGTTGCTATGGGTCAGAACAACAAAGTTAAAATCTGTCAGCCACTCCCCAGGAGAAGAGTGCGGCAGTCACTCTGGTAAAAACTTACAACCATGGAAACCCCAGGGTGAAAGTCTACTCTTTCTGGTCAGATCGCTGCCGGGTCAGACCACACTCACTCACAGCCGAGTGAAAGTTGTCCAGAAAAGCAATGCTGGTGGCCAGGGCCAGATTAGTGCCCAGGAAGGGGCGAAGGTGGACCTGAAAGTGGTGAAGAAAAACCACACGACTGGTCTGAGTGGAGAAAACAGAAAGGAGGTCCACAAGTTTTTTTCCTGGGGCATCCAAGGGCCAGGGGCTATCTCTTACTGAGGTAAGATAAGAAAAGACTTGGGGAATACAGAGGTCAGTTTGGCGGATCATCGGTACAACTGAAAGAATCCAAGAGCACGCCATGTAAAATGAGAACACCAAGAGGGGAACCTTTCCTCCCCAGTACGACTCCTCCTCTCAGGCACTCAGTGTACTCATTAGTGGGCTCACTGCCCCTGTCGTAATTGTAGGCCTGTGCAGTGACAAGGATAGAAGGGGCCAGCTATGTCATTCTTGACGAAAGGAAAGAGGAAGGAGGACTCATATTCTTGTTGTTGTTAGCTGCTCCCCAGGAGATTCTGACTCACGGCTACCCATTATGTGCAGAACCCAACTCCTTCGTAAGACTGTCAACCCTTTTGGAAATGCAGGGCCAGATCTACCTTTCTACGTGCCTCTCCACTGTCTGCCATCGCATCAGAATCCATTTGAACACTGCATCCTAGAGCTGCAGGCCATTGATTTATCTGAGGCATCGAGAGAGAAACTCACACTAGGAACAGACTTCCCTCTGCCCCCATAACACACAGCACTTCAACATGCCACTGCACATCAAAAACGGACGTGCTACCATCCAAAAAGATTCTTAAGGAATCCTGTGTTGTACTAAAACTACACTCACCAGGTGTTCCAAGGGAAAAAAAGATGATGAGTCTGTCCACTCCCTTCAGGATTAATTATCTCAGAAACCCTGTGTTGTTGTTGTTGTTGTTTGCCATCCAGGCAATTCCAATCCCTAGCAATCCTCTGTACAACACTGCCCAGCCCCGTGCCACCTTCAATATCGAGCCTCTGCTTGAGCCCGTCACTTCAGCCACCCTATCCATCCATCTCCTTGAAGGCCTTCCTCATTTTCCCTTTCCATCTACTTCACCCACCATGATGGCTTTTTCCAACGACTGGTCTCTCTTGATAACATGACCACATGCAAGACAAAGTCTTACCACCCTTCCCTCTAAGGATTCTTTTGTCCAACCTTTTTCCAAGAAACCCATTAGATCAGTGACATTCTGTCCTCAAGGGTTCAGGTAGGTTGAAAATAATCCTGGCAGTGAGTTTTTGGGGAATGAAAATTCTTAGTCAAAAATATTAAACTTGAGCCTGATCCAGCCTCTGCAATCTCTGTTCTGGATCCAACAACCAGTTCACATAAAATATAGTTGCTGGAATACTATGTTAATAACACCACAGAGATCGTGGTGAAACTCCACCAAAACCCAGGAAGGGGAATAGTCAATGTAACAAACACCTGTTCTCTTGAAACAAACGATAACCAGATGAAATGCAATAAGTGGAGGTAGAGAGGTATAAAGGGATTGAGAGGGAGATTAAAAGGGATTTTAAGATTTTCATTTTATTATTTGATATATATGCTATAGGCAATATATTTATTTATTCTATTTCGTAAAAGGGGTAAAATCAAAGCAACCAAGAATAATAATGGATGAGCTTCATTTTGATCTTGATTCAAACCAACAGGGTTTGAGAAAATATTGTGAGGAAATCAGGCATATTTGATACCTGAGCATTGACTAGCTATTTAATGATACTAAAGATTCACTCATTTGTGAGCGATGAGTATTACATTATGTTTTTTTAAGATGTGTGGTATTTTAGATTCATATACTATAGTGTTAGCAGCTGAATGAGTTAACTCATAAATTTGCTTCCAAATAATCTGTTGGGAGCAGAAAAATGAACAGGTAGAAGTTGAGACGAAATAGAATTTGGTTCTGAAGTGATGGTTTGTATATAATTTGAGCGGGGGATAGGTGATGCGCACATCTATTTTATAATTATTTCCACTCCTGAATGCATTCAGAAATTTCTGGAAAGAACATTTTTTTATTGACTTGCCAAGAGATGTTTAAGGAAACTGGTTGCACAAACCAAAGGTGACAGAAAAAGAGTTATAGCCAGCTACAATGCATACAGTGAGCATGCCTCTGTCCTTTTCTGAAGAGCTTGTTTCCTATGGATTGGCCTGCCTCTCCTTGTATGTACCATCACTCCACTTGGTCTTCTGTCTTTGGAGGCCTTCCAAATGGAGTTTTATGGCACATTCTCAGCTATTTCCATTTCTAATTTCTTTGGTACGATACAGACCTCAATAGGCTGTCAGGAACATTTGGACTTCTCTTTCCAATCTTTTTCTCCCCCCCTTTTGAACATATCAAGGGACTTGGGGGCAATCTCAGAGACCAGCCCTTTCTGCTCTCATACTGACAGTTCTCTTGCAGCCAAATTCATTCACTGTTACTGTAGACCTAGAAATAAACTACTTGAATTGCTACTCATAAGGGATGGGGCTCAGGTAACAGATACTGTTGGCGAGGAAGCAGAAACTGTATAATAATGTATTTTATTAACACACTTGTGATGCTGTTCTGTTGAGCATTCTTGGGACACAGCCTTTTAAAAAGACAAGTAAAAATTGTGTCCCACGCCCCTTTTCATCACTACTACCAACTCTTATCTGCCCTAACAGAAGGCCAACTTGACATCAAAAGGAAGGCTTATCCTTCAGTGGCACTTGCTGTCAGTTGTAAAACTTGAAATCGTAAATTACAAAGTCTTGACTCTTCTGAAGACCCTTTTGAAGACTGGTGGGTACTAACAGAAAGGTTGGAAGTTCCACTTCCTCCAGAGGCACCTCTGAAGAAAGGCCTGGTTTTGCATTTTCCCCAAACAGCAACACTGAAAATCTTATGAAGCCTAGTTCTACTGGACACTCAGGAATTGTCATGAATTGAGATTCATGCAAGGGCAACAGGTTCTGTATTTGTAGTAAGTCATAAGAATACCTAAATTGGGATACAAAGTTACCTCACCCACAATGACTTAGGAGGGACAAGGTGGCACTTTTTGCTAAATGTCCTTGGAAGCACCTGAAGCACAGCATCAGATAGAGTATTCCCTGAAGGTCTGGGGAGGAAGAGACAAGAGAAGGGATGAATGAGGGAAAGCAGAGTCCCTCTCCATGACTGTCAGCCACTTAACCATGGTGGTACATGTAGAGGAAAGAGTCCGGATATGGTGCCGACAGACAGATTCCAAGCCTCCCACAAGGACAGTTTTGTCTGCTCTGTCTCTGTCAATTGTTGCATTCTCCATGCGCCAACATCCTCTTTCTAGAAACAGTCAAAACCAACATTACCTTTGGTGTCTTTTAGGTAGCCAAGTGGAGAGAGAAGTATTTCAGGATGGATGTATCTCCACCCTTTTCCTAGGAAAGCACACCTTTCTCTTGAAGCTGTTTCAGTCATTGTCAGGTAAATTATTCACAGTGGCCTGAACCGCATATCCCTTTCCCATGAATGCTCTGGCAACTGAATTCTCAGCAAGAAGTAGTAGTACGTTCATCTACTTCTCCCCACACCTCATCTCACTCAACAGCTCTGTGGATATTGAGTATGGATATAATTCAGAGTCTCCTGTGGAGACCTCTAAATGTAAAGAAGCAGTGTGAAAGGCAAAAGATTAAAATGCACCTACAGGCAGCAATCTGTTGGAAATGTAAAAAATTGGTGTCTGTAACTATCATTTACAGAACTCAGACCATGTATTTCTGGAGTAACTGTCCCATGACTTAAACTTTGGGCTTGTGGGTATGCTATCACAGTTTTATTAGAGATAAATGCCTGTGAGTCTTAATCCTCTCAGGCATTTATCTGAAGTAACTTGCTCATGATTAGACTTAAATGTGCCTCATTCTCTCTCACCAAAAACAATCTTCCCACTCTCTCAGGCATTGGAAGATGGCTCTACAGAGAAGAGGTGTACTTGTTTCTATGCATCTGTGATTTTTGTTCTTTGTAGTTATTGAATATCTGATTCAAAATCAGAACTTCTCTTTTCCAAATTACTTAGCTGTCATTTCACCTAGAGGTGAATCAAGGAAGTATGAATTGATGCTGATGATATCTGTGTCGATATAATGTTCAAAGAGATAATTATAAGTTAGCTCCATAGGGAACTAGAATAAGCCCATTCTTATTATTTTACATTAAAGGAGGTATTGAAAAAAGTGTCTATGATAACCCCAGGAGAGACTTATTTTCTTATGTTTCTTACATAGCTCCCATTAAGACTCATTTGCCAAGAAGTGAATCATATTTTCCCTAGAATTTCACATATACTTACTTTTCATAATCTTTCTATTGAATATTTCACATGTATGATATAAAAAATTCCACTCTCCAACCATTTTGAATATTAACAACAGTCATGCACATGGAAGTGCAAATGGGGAGTCATGTTGTTTGTGATGATGAAGGTTATGTGTCCGTTTGCTTGGGTCCTGATTCTTAGTACTCTGATCATCACGTCATGATGTGATTTGGCAGTTATACAATAATAAAATAATCTCCCATTGTGTGACCTGCTGTGACTACTCTTCATTTTACTTAACTCTCATTTCTGCAAAACAACCTGGTCTTTAGAACCTAATCATAAACAATGCCATAAACTAACTTGATACATGAAGAGAGTGTTTATTTTCCAACTGAGCAGTGTAGAACATATTTCAGATCTTACTCTCAACTGCATACAGACAGCTGTTGACTTTTCACTTGCTCATATTCCCACATTAATAAAACTTAGTGAAACCTATGCTCTGTTGCTCATAAATCCTAGATCTACATGAGACATCTCTTAAGGGTATTGCAGATTAGCTAAGGCAGAACATGGCCTGCTGATAATTGGCTGGTAGATTTTAGGTCAGTAAAATGCCCCTGGACAACTTGAAAGGGAAAATAGGAAGAGTTTCTCTGTATGATTGCAAAGCCGTAACTTCTCTCTCTCTTCATTTTTTTAAATAATTTTATTGGGGGCTCTTACAGCTACTACAACATTCAGTACATCATTTGTATCAAGCACATTTGCACACATGTTTCCACATACATTTCCCAACATTTTCCACTTGAGCCCTTGGTACAAGCTCCTCTTTAAAAAAAAAAAAACCTCCCCTTTCCCCTTCCCCCCCCTTCATTTTTTATTGTAATCTGGAATCAGGCAAAATGACTCTGCATTATCCCTAAGTGATCAGAAGAGTCTAATTGGTGGACGTTATTCTGTTGGATCTAGGGAGTGTATAAATATATATGATGGGGATCCAACTAGTGCACGAAAAATGTCCATTATCTTATCATCCCATTTTTACAGCAATGTAATGAAACCCCCTTATATATGTCCAAGCAGGAGTTGAGTTTCTCTGCAAGGCCCCTCTTTGCATGCAGTCAACTCCCTGATTTTGAGTACCTCCCACAGTTTCGGCCCATTAACCTAAGCACAACAGCTTGATGAATTAATGCTTATATAGGCACAGTTGGCAGCTTCTAATTAAATAATTATGGCTAAGCAGCTGCACGGAAGCTGTAATGCACCCTAGAAAGCCAGCTGTCAGTTTTATTGGTCCTGAGACAGAGGAAGAGTTAACACTTAGCTGTGGCTGTTGGATATGAAGGGGCCGCAGTAGCTCACACACAGGATAGCTGCTCTACAAGACGAGGTTCCTGGGTGTTTGTGTTAGCCTGTCCACGGGGAGCTGCAGCGCGAACTCCCCTGGGCAACATCTCAGAAGTCCAGCAAAGAAGGAAGCGCTAATGGGACCAGGGAACAGAGCGTGTCCAGAGCAATTTAAGGAGGACATAGTGGTAGATGCATGAACCTATGATGAATGAAAACAATGCCATGGCTGTCGGAGGTACATAACGTCAGGCTCTATGTCTTATTCAGGTGAGGCAAGTGGTTAGAGATCTGGTTTTTTTCTTGGAAAATGATGACTTAAAGAAAACAGAGATATGTCATTGGGGAAAGGAATATCACCAAAGAGTATGACTGCTGGTTTTTATTTATTTATTTATTTATTTAGCTGATACTCAAGATGCTGTATTTATTATTATGAGGATTCTAGTCATGTGAAATTGAAGTACAGGGTAATTGTTGCAAACCTACCATTTGAACTCCCTCAAAAGGTGCAGTTGCACAGAAAGTTTAGTGACTGCTTTGTGCTTTCCAGAAGCATAGAGAACCAGCAAGTTTCCTTTATGAAAGGCAAGAAGGCTGGTGTCTTATCTCTGCACTAGTAGGAAAACCACCAGAAAGAGGGAAGCAATGTCTGCAGCTAAGCTGCAGTACACAGGAAGATGTAGATTATAGATAGAGGCCATCAAAAGAGTTATTGGACCACATAATGTCTGTTATTACACATCAATATGCTACTGAACTGATAGCTGATTTCCTCTTTTCTCCACAGGCAGTTCATGTATCTTCACTTCTCACTGTCAAATGTCAAATGTGCTAACCCAGCACCAAGCACCAAGGCTCCCCACCAGTCTTTTCATGAAGGCCCTCTCCCCAGCACTACCTCCAAAGGAGTAAGCACCTCTCTAGGCAAGAATTGGGCCAAGAGATTCATCCATAGCCGCATGTTCAAAGGAGTTAGACATTGGAACCTTGTGAATTTCAGATTTACTTCAAAAATATATATGTGAGAAACCAAAGACTCACAAGAGAAACCATATTCTTCTGGGATTCACATCACCAATTCCCACGCATGTTGCAAATTAGCAGTCACATGAAGCACTAAAGGTGCCAGTCAACTGACTGTGTTCTCATCAGGGTCGAATCAACAGCTTATAGTTCATTTAAAATGATGCCCTTTCATAAAGCATGCAATCAATTAAAAGCAAATTAGCTGGCCACGAAGACACTCTTACTTTAAATGATTTTGTGTAAGTCTTACTTTAAGATACTTAATATAATTCCTTCTTTCCTTGTCTCTTTCTCCTGGTGTTTTTTTTCCTTCTTAAATGCCAGTAATTCTACCACCTCAGCTGTCTGAAGGTGTTTGCGTGTGATTGACAATTCTCAAAGATCTAGTTCCTTTTAAATGGATTTTAAACGAAGTTCTGCCTAATTAAATCTGCAGTGCAACACTAGAATCTCGGTGCAAAATGTTAAAGAATTAAAGAGCAGATTTGTAAAGCCTATAAAGGCACATTTCAGGCTAGGGGGTGGGGGAGTGAAAAGGGGCTTGTTCTGCAGTCTGTACTGCCATCTAGCCAAGACCACGCTCTTGAGGGCAGCGTCCATTTGTGTTTTCTGAGCAGCTCGTGAAAGCAAGTCTTTACCAATCAGCTGACTTGCTCCCAAAGTTCCTCTAAAACCACAGACAGCTGTTCCTTTGTCCACTCTGCTCCCACCAAACTCCAGTGGGCCAAAACCCAGATGTTAAGCATATGTCTTCTCATCACAATTTAAAAGCTGGCAAACAGACTGTGCTTTCAGTCCATAGAGCATATACACGAATGTCATTTGCATCTTGTGCTTTTGAGGCCTTTGAACATTCCGTGACCTAATTGGGAAAATGAATAAAAGTTACCTTCAGAAAGAGAAGGAGAGCTGAATGACAACCTCTCACACTCCGGAGCTCTCCAGAGTGCTTAAAGAAAAACACACCCGAAGAACCGGGGTTCCTTAGATATCGACTAGGCATGCTGACCTTATGCAGCTGTGAAGAGAATTGACACACAGGGAAAATGAAAAGACCGTTTGGCACTTACGGTAGAAGACGTATTCGGTGTAGCTTGACCAGATCTTGTCATCGGTATATTGGTTGATGAAAGATGCTGTCACCGATGAGTTGCAGGCCACCATGTGGAATCCACACTCGGACAACATATCGAAAGCCCTCTCCAGATGCTTGAACTTCAGATAAAATCTGGATGTGTACCTCTCTGGGGCTCTGTCGGGGTCTCTGCTCTCGTTCAAAGTCTCTCCAAAGACTTCCTTTGCCAAGGAAATCCTCCCACAAACCAAAATCCGGGGAACTCTCCGAAACTTGGCATCTGCTTGGCCCTCCCGGCCCAGAGTGCACGAGCCCCTGTAGCCCACAGTGATGAAACCCCACTTGCGGTCCGCAGGGAGCAGAGAGGAAGGGGGGCAGATCCTGGTGTCGCTGCCTTGGGAGGCATCCTCGAAGTCACTGTGGCAGAATTCCTCAGGACTCTGCTTGCTTTCCTCCGGGCTCAGGAGTTTGACCAAGTCCGGGAGCTGGAAGTATTCAGCTTCCCGTTTCAGCCTTCCTCTTTCCGGAAAGTGATCAGGCAAGACCACCTGCCTGTCCCGGAGATAGTCCAGAATGTAACGGAACAGGAACCCATCTCTGTCGATGAAGAACCTTCCCTTGGCGTCCTTGGCGAGATCGTTCGCCGTGTCTCTCTTTGGGGAAAACATTTTCCACAGGAGGGAATGAGGAATGCTTACGAGAGTGGAATGACGAGTGAAGTAAACTTGCCCGCCGACATTCAGCTCCACAACCTCAGGGAAGGAGTTGGGGACTGCAGCCCCCTGCTCTCGAGGATAATAACGACTACAGTTTCCACTCAGAGCCATGGTCTCGCTTGCCTCTTCTCCTCTTTTGATCGGAAGGAGCAATCTAATGGAATCACAGCCTTAGCCTTTGCATCGACTTGGAAGGGAGAAGGGGTAAGGACCTTAACTTGTAAAATCAGCCTCCTCCTCAGACCAGGAGTTCGTGTGTGTGTGTGTGTGTGTGTGTGTGTGTGTGGTGGGGAGGGTTTGGTGTGGTTTGGTTTGTCCAAGAAAGCAAAATGTAGAAAAGTCCACAGGTGAAATGATGTTGAAAAAGAAGGTGAAATCCTGGCTGGTAGTGAGCTATTCCTCCATGGAATATAGTCAACTCATCTACATCCAATCTTCCACCAAGCTCAGAGGCAAGACAGGCCGAGTCCCAGTTACTCACAGGTCCGTCTGAAGGAAAAGAGAGAGAATTATTTCCTCAAACCCAGGATGAGTCAGAGAAAGAGAGATGGCTGGAGAGAGGAGAGACAGGAAAAGAGGGAGGGAATAAAGAAGGGAGGGAGGGAGAAAGAGATTATTTTACATAAGCAGCCCTAAAACTCCTGCTTTCAGCCCTCCTTCATCCCAATCACAGATTCTCTGTCATTATTTTGTGTCCACATGCCAATTCATATATCTGTCTGCAGCAAGGTGAATAACAACATTTCCATTCCTGATGCTGCATATAAAAGGCATATACAATTGTCAAGTTCTGAAGGGGGACCGTTTGGGTTTGTCAGCCGACAGGGAAAGCAAGAAACCAAAGAGCTTACCTTACAGAGAGCTGGAGACCCAGTTCTTGTGAAAAAATATTCATTTGCAAAGCAATCAGAGTCCACCTTCACCCTCGATCTTGCCAAATCCCACACAGGTAAAGGACAGGTATCAATGAAAAGTGCCGGAGAGATGTGCTCTTAGAAAGCAGTTGATGATCTAGGTGTGTGTTCATATAAAGGTATGCATGGGTGATGTCTGTATTTATAATTCACTTCCAATCTCAAGTTAAAAAGAAGTCACAGAAAGTTAAACTGTGACGAGAGGTGATTGGATTGAAGAAGCAAAGCAGAGAGAAATATTTAACCAGCGCTTCTCCGGGAAGAAGGAGAAGGAAAAAAAAAAAAAAACCCAAAGCAAACCTTTAAAAAGGATCCTTAAAAAACAGAAGAGAGTTGCAAGAGGGACCCAGGGACTAGGACTTAAAAGGTTTTCCAAAAGCCCAGAAGCAGAAAGGCAGACAGATGCGCTCTGCTGGGGTCCCAGGTAGCCGCCCCACCTGCAGGCAAGGGCAAATAGAGTCCCATGTTCCTCGGCAGGTGGGAGCTGGTCCCTGGCTGCAGCGCAGAGGAGCGGCAGGGGCTCTGGACTGTGGCTTGTCGGTGGCAGCAGAGCCCGGTGGCTCCACAGCTCCCAGCGCAGTTCGGATGCTGTTGTTTCAGCAGTGCAGGCAAAGAAACCATCCAGGGAAATGACTATTACATCATCTTAAAGGAATATGGCTTGGAGACAGCGGAGCAGCACGGAGTCACGTCCTCCTTGGTGACAGGTTGCCCGGACTGCGCGAGGACGCTGCACTCAGGCTGTGGACACGCGGCTCCCAGGCGCTCTGGATTTGGGGCGGGGACGCCGCGCCGCGCAGCCACTTCCCTCCCAGCCCTGCCCAGCCCTGCCCTGCCCGGTCCTGTCCTGTCCGGAGTCTGCAAACTCCAATGTCTCTTCTTAACCCTTTCTTGCTGGCCTGCCCGCCTCCTGTCTTGACCCCCCATAATAAGGGAAACACAGGTGATTTCCCCATGTGAAAAATCTAAGAACTCTTCACATCAACTGCATAGGAATGGCTGCTGAAGGACAAATTCTCCCTTTAATTTTTTTTTTCCTAAATCACGACGTTGAAAGACCCAATGTGCACACCACAAAGCCACCCCCGCCTTTTTTTTTTAACTGAAAAGGATTGAACCGTGTTGTCTTCAATGTCTTCCTGTCTAGTGTCTTTCCCCATCCTCTGATACCACCTTTCCTTGGGGCCCACCCCCAGCCAAGGAGTATGTAAACAAATGAAGACACCACTCTGGAATGAATGATGCAGATTCTGAATGACTTTAGGAAGCCCTACCACCACAGGAAGCCTGCACTCAGCAGGGCAGGACAAGACTGAGAGCAGTAAGTCATTATCTTGGCTTACCTGTAAAAAATGGTTACCTTCAAGCTTTTAAAAAAAAAATTCCTGGGGCTGTTTCCTTACTAAGCATCTCCTTGGACCTGCCCCTGCCCCCTCTCAACTCATCCCAAGAGGACCTGATGGAAGACACGCCTGCTAAGAAACATTTTACCCCTGTCCCAGTGGACTGCCTAAGTGCATCATTAGAGTCTCAGGAAGGCATTTCCAAGGCAACCTAATCCACGAACAAAGTGCTTCCAGTTGGGCCTGCCAGTCAATAATGGTCCAGCCAACCACTTACAGTAAGTCAGCCATTTCCCCCTTTAAAATCACCAGTGTCTTAGGGTGCACATTCCTGATAAGAATATAGTACTTTGTCTATGAATAATATATGTGAGGCACTCTACATCCTAAACATTTGTTATTTTGAAGAGATGAAAACCAACCGCGTGCTTTGCGGGATACATGCATTATTGCCAACTCTCTTCTTGTGAAGAATTAGCCCAAGTGTCTTAAGGAAGATGACCCCTTGATAGGATAATTTTATATTTAGTTTAGTTATCTTGTCTCCCGAAAGTATCCGGTTACTAGACACATTTAGAATATTAACACCTGGTTGTGTCCGCCTTCGTTTCTTTTAACGAACACCTTAACCTGTTCTGGCCTCAATCATTGGAATTTTAATATTGGGCAAACGATGAAATAATTGTGGTTTGATGCAATTATATCTCCATCTAGTGGTCATGTCGTGTCATTGCAAGTCTGTAGTCAGCAACTTGAAAAACCTACAGCCGGCCCAGAAGAAGGGATTCAATGAGCCAAGGCCACGTATGTTGTGTTTTACAATCCTTACCAAAGAAGATCGCTAGCAACTTCCTTCTCATGGAGAGGACGGCGGTTCAAGCTCCCTGGCTCTTGGTTCGCATCTGAGCGCTTGAACGACGATGCTGTGGCCTCACCAGGGCTCTCCGGAGTTGAAGTAAGCTACATTTGACTGCGCGATTGAACTGCATGATATGTGAACGATGTGCTCGAAATTGTTACAATTTTTAAAGTTATGTTTGACTTTGTGTTTACATTTGGCATACACTTCTCCTCCTAACAACAGAATAATCTGTGCTTTGCCACTGTCTCAAAGGGAGGGGGGGAATATCAAACACTTTAAAGTCAATTGCTATGTTTTTGTTTCTAACACTGTGGGCCAGTGCACCATGACAATCACTTTGAATAAAAGCTTAATACAAAAATATTCTGAGGGGAGGAGGGATGGAATAAGAAAAATAGTGCTCTACAGGTTAAAGGCATACGAAAAATCAAAGTCATCTGTCTCATCTGTACAATAAAATTTAAAAAAAAACAAAACAGAAGGCCAGAAAGGGAAGTTGCTTCAGGCATGATGGAGCAGGTCCCGTGTGCAAGGGAGGGTCTAGAACACAGTCCCATCAGTGTGATCAATGTCCTTTGTTCATCACATGACTTTTCCATAAAATGTTACTGGAAGGCTGGACAGGGGGCTCATAAATGGGTGAGAAAGAACGCTTCAGAGTCACAGCATTGTGGGTTGTTTGTAAGCCAGTGAATCATGTTTAAATTTTTTAATATTAAGTTAAATTAGAAGGACAGAGAATTCTGCATTTGAAAGTGTTACAGATTTCAAAAATGGAAAGTTGGTCTGAGCCGTACAAGTTAGACTAATCATTTGAGACCTCATTTGGAAAAGTACCACTTGCCCATGTCCTGAGTTTCGTTAAAGGAAGGAAACCTTAAGGACCAACAGGAAGTTGGAAAGCACACACATTAGCATCCAGGGGTAGGTTCAGAGTCTCTCGGGCAGGACTGTTTGCTGAGGGAATGACAGGTCCTGCCGTGGGGACTTCACCTTCTCAGAGATCCTTAAAGGGGGACTCCGGACCTTCCCGCCAAATGAGACTCCCCATACTCTCTCAGAGCTTGGAGCACTGAAAACACAAAATGTTCACTGAAAACAAGAGATCACGACAGCTCGGACCATGTGGACCCATGATTGTGTCATACCACTGAAAGCGCATTGTAAATTAGGATCTGTTCTAAACCTTGGGAAGTAGCCCATGCATACAGCAGTCTGGTCACACTGTAGATTGGAGGGGGGGGGGGGTTCCAGAAGCGTTTGCGTAAAGCATGTTACTGCTGGTTGCCATCGACCTGGTGCAAATGCAAGAAGCCCCGAGGAATGCTAGAATAGAAGGCTGTTTCAGTCTCTCTCCTCTTTACAGCCCCAGGTGTGTTGGAGTCCACGATGGTGGCCACTGTACAAGACATTATTCAACTGTCCTCCAGAGAGCCTTCAGATGCTGACGTTGCGTCCTGGTCAGGTAACCCCACTGAAGCCAGTCCCCGGTGGCTTACCGACTCTCACACTCACTCCCATTACGACTCAGACTTCCTGCTGCTGTCAATCTCGATGGAGGAAGAAAGCATCATGTTTCTTCGTGGAGCAGCAGGTAGTTTGGGTGAGCAGCCCAGCACAGAACCCACTCTGCTCCCGAGGATTCCTGTGGACCGGACACATACTTGAAATGTGCATAACATCACTCCCAGCATCAGAGGAACACACGAGCCACCACCATATTACTGAGTGGAAGGAGGTGGATGGATCCTTTCTTGTAAGAAGCAATTAAAAGTAAACGCCACTGTGCTCCTCTCACTGAGCTCTATCAACTGCCATAGACAGGGAGCATGTTGGGGACTCGTGGAGCAGGTCTCCCCTGTGCTGCAGGGGCTCTGAGTCCACATCGACTCGTTGGCAGGGAGTGATCATTGTTCTTGTGTGACGAGGATTGGAGATGTGAGTCTCCCTCTCCTTCGGAAAGCCCCAGGCTTTGGCTAAGCATCTCCAGAAGCCCATGCGTGTTTGCGATTCACAGAGCTCAGCTTCGCATTCCTCGATGCATGTTCTCTCTTGTTCCTCTAGTCTCAGCGATGCAAACGAATGATAGACAAAGCCATCCACCACACAGGGATTTCGATAGTGCTGGAGTAAGCGAGTGTCAGGGAGGCTGTCAGGAAGCCGGGCTGTTCCGTGCCTGTACAAGAGGCAAGGAGCCAAGTCTAGGCTGGAAGTGGATCCCTGCCCTTCGTGTCAGCAGATAACACTGCGCGTGCTATTCATCTCTCCTGGCAGCTCCTTGTCCAAACACTGTGGGATGGGAGGCATGGCCCGAAGGCCGAACAAGGCACGCAACAGAGCCTCTGAAGGGAAGAGCCAGGGAGAATGTTCCGCCCTGCTCCTAATAATATTCGAGTGCACGATGGGCAAGGAGTGAAAATGATTAAATTGTCTTCGGGTCTGCTGCTTGTTCCAACTTTCACACCCTGTTACAGCTCGATGGAGAAGCGTATATCCTCCAAGGGGTGATTTTAATTTGGCTGTAATGCAACCACTTTCCAGGCCTTCATTCCCCTGACATGCCCTTAAGTTCCCCTCCCTCAAACCACCACGCCTTTTATGCTGACTGTCGTCGCTCCAGCATTGATTTCATCAATGCACGCAGATTAAGAGGCTGTGCACTCAATATGTTGCAGGCCCGAAGGACTCGGGCATTGTCAGCCCCCTGTCATTGGAGTACCTACCATTTCTGGGGCGCTGACTAGTCAGTCCCACTAACAGGAATGAGGGACCGAGGGGGCCTGTGTCAGCAGTCTCACCTGGGGCAGGGGACCAGATGCTTCTGAGCCCGGATCAAATCGCAGTAATAAGACCTGCCACCTAGGCGTGCTCTGTAGATTAGATAAAATACTACGTTGGATGGAAGACCCTTGGCATGATCTCTGGCTCTTAATGAGTGTTTGAAAAAAATGCATATTGTGTTTAAGATACTGCTCAAAGTGTCATTGTGGTGCTCTCACACTGAGACCCAAATAGCTCTACTCCCATAATATTTGAACTTGCAAGTAGGAAGTTTTTGGGTAAAGGCCATGCCTAATCACACACATGTGTATAGTTAATTGGGGACTTTTAACTTTGGTGGGAGACATGAGGCAGCTGAGATGAGATGGAGACTAAACAGTATCCCAAGGCTTAAAAGTGAAAATGTGACCATTTTCTGCCAGACAAGTTTAGAGTTCCAGTAAGCGCCCCCCACCTACCTTTCCACATGATTTTTTTTTTAAGTCAACAGGATGAACCCAGCACAATATTTGGTACTTTTGTTTCAAAAGTCTATCTAATGTAACCTCTGACCTTAAATGCTTACAAACACACACACTTAAAGTCAAGGGTCTGGGGCCAGGTGGAGGCAGTTCTAGATGATGGAGACTCGCTGGTGTCTGATGGCACGACACACTTCCCAGGTGTTCTGAAGAAACCACTTCGCCCCAGGTGGTCTCTGCTACCCTTGCTGAGAAATGAAGCTGTCTCTCCTGAGAGAGATACTGTAACTGATGACCACAGAAAGAGAAAATACAGTGGCCAAATCATCAGCGCTCTCTCCGGGAGTAATTTTCTATGAACGTTACAAAGGAAGAAGACAGCAAGCGTCTACTTTCTTGTAAGTCCTTACCAAGGACTTGTGACAGTGAAGGCTTCAAACATCTTAAACTTAGAATAGGAGCCGCTTCAAGATCGTCCACTCCAGTCCACGCCCCCGATGAAGCGTGGAGGGAATCGCTCACATTTGCACTTGTCCCTCACAGTCTTTTCTGGAATATAATTTTGAACTCTGCTTTAATAAAATGCAAGTGATAACAAACAGTGTTTGTATCATCGTGGTACCTCTTATCACCCACAGAACAAAGTGTTTCCAAGTGGCCGACCTGCCCTTTTGAGATTTTAGCTTTCAACCGAAAAGCAAAACTTCCCATCAGTCATAAAGTTTCCATTCAAACTCGCTGCCACCAGGTGGACTCAGACTGTTAGCCGCCTTATGGACCACGGTCGAACCGCTTCTGTAGATTTCCTAGACTATCACTCTTTATCATACCAGAAAGCCTCATCTTTTTCCTGTGGAGTGGACTGGTGGTTTTGAACTGCTTTACTTTGCAGTGAACAACCCAGCACTGAGCCACTGTACCCCCAGGACTCCTCTTATGAAATACCAGTGGGGTTTATTCTTTGAAATCCACCACCCATCTGTCAGTCTGTCACACTGTGGGTGCCTCATATTTCTAACATCAGTAAAGTCATCCACAGTGGACAGGTTTCCGCACAGACCCAAGCTAAGATGGGCTAAGTCGACATAACTTGCAACCTGCTTTCAGAACTTAGTCAATGGAAACCTTATGCCTACCAAATGGACTCAAGCACCTCCGTGAGCATGAAGATGGTGTTGGCTCAGGTAACAATCTTTCAGTTAGACTTGAGGATGCCAGAGGGGGAGCTTGCTGGACACCAACAACTCAAATCAATAGCGGTCAGTATCACGAAGCTGAGCAGGTCTATGCACTTCGGCTAGAGATCTGGATTCTGTTCGAAACAAGGAAGTTTTTCTTCTGGACTAAGCCATCAAAATCAAGCATACACAATTTGGCCCTGAAAGTTGGGGAAAGTCAACTTGTACATACGTGCTTTTCAACATTGGCAAGGGAGGACAACAAATAGAATATAGTAGCCTAATTATCAAACATTTGCAAAGACCACTGCTGGTCAGTTAACTCCAACTCACACTAATCCTTTCAACCAGAGTGGAATCGCCCTGACAGTTGCAGGACTACAAATCCCTATGAGCTCTGATTGCCATAGCTCCATGGTGGACCAGCTGCTGGCTTTCAACCGCCAACCTTCCAGTTCATAGCCAGGTGCTCCCATGGTCAGACCACCAAGTTTCCTGTGAAGAAGCACACACACTACTTATTACAGATGCAGTTGCTTTGTTTTTGTTTTTTAAGAAATCTTCCCTGGCTTAACCCCATACTCCTTCTAGAAGCTTGCTTAGCCATCCTCTCTAATTCAGCAAATGATGGATGTCCTTTTCATGTTTGCCCTGTATTATATATGCTGCCATCATCCTGATTGTGTTTACTATGTACCTGTATTATTTACCCTCTCGTGGAGGAAAAACAAGAGTCAGTATAAAGTGTGGACTATTAAAAATCAACATTTTAGGGATTTCTGTTTCTGAAATGACATTTTTGTTTTCATTCAAAATATGAATCAGACCCTTAACTATCAACATTTTAGGAATTTCTATTTTTGAAACGACATCTTTGTTGTCATCCAAAAGGTGAATCAGATAAAAGCAGCATCAACTCAGCATAAATGTAAGTGTTAAGTGTTCAGATATAGTCTATGGATATTTATTTAAAAGACAGGCTGACAGACATTTTCATAACACGTCTATGATCTCTACTGGGCATCTTTTTTTTCTAAATAGTTTCTCACATAGTTAATGGAACTTGTGCAACCCCCGAAGCACTTTCTCAGAAACAGCCTTTGAAAGGCCTGGTGAAAACAAGGGAGCAGGTCTTCGAAGGAGGCAGAACAACGTTTCAGGCAGGCACTTAGCAGCTGTACGATCTTAGGCAAATCGCTTCACTCCTCTGAGCATATTCTTCATATATATATATATATATATATATATATATATATATTAGGAATAAAAATATCCACCTTGCAGCATTGATGTAAGGATTAGAAAAAATTTCCTGAAAGTGCCTGGCACATAACAAATGCTTAATAAGTAATGGACAATCATATATTTATGTTTGGCTCTCATCTTCAGCTACTTTCTGGCCATACCCCTGGGTCTGTGTGACTGAGTGGAGGCAAGGCTACTACATTACTCATTCATGCCGGGAATGTTGACGATCCTCTTTCGAAAAGCCTGCTTCCGCCTGCTAGCAGGCAGGCTGTAAAGAAGAAAGAGTTAGTGGAACCTGATAAACACATTTGTCCTTGGAGATTGATAATTAGTTTCTGTAAAAACGCATGCACTTGCCTTAGAACATAGCTGTCTCTTTCACAGGATGATGAATGGAAGAAAGTGAATGAAAGGGCTGGTTCATTCAAACTACCTCATGCCATTCTACCATGATTCAGCAAAACCACTTTGGGGGAGCAATTGTGTGTCAGAAGCATTTTTCACAACTCTATGCAAACATGTCGCACTCATGGTTGAAATTAATCTTACCCGTGGCATCTGCAGATGGAGAACAGCAGGAAGAGAGAAGGGCAAATACCGCATAATGAATGCAAAGACTTAGCTCGCAGGGCAAGATTGAGTTGTTTTATTTGCAGAGTTATGAAGTCAAAACTCGGCATTTGTAGGTTTGCTCTGAATATAATGTGGTACCCAGTGCATGGTTTTTTCCCCTCTCTTTACTCTATGAGGTTTTTTTGCAAGGAAGCACAGAAGAGGAATTGTGTGCTGTTCTTTTCTTTTAATCATTTTATTGGTGGCTAATACAACTCTAATCACGATCCATATATACGTCCATTGTATGCAAAGCAAATTTGTATATCTGTTGTCACCATCATTCTCAAAACATTTTCTTTCTATTTAAGCCCTTCATATTAGCTCCTCATTTTTTCTTTTCCTTCCCTGCTCCTCCCTCCCTCATGGACCCTTGATAATTTATAAATTATTATTATTTTTGTCATAGTGTATACTGTCTGATGTCTCCCTTCACCCACTTCCCTGTTGTCTGTACCTCAGAGAGGTGGTTATATGTAGGTCCTTATAATTTTGGTTTCCCCTTTCTACTCCACTTTCGCATGACCCTCTCAGTATCACCACTCTCACCACTGGCCCTGAAGGAATCATCTGTCCTGGATTCCCCATGTTTCTGGTTGTTATCTGTACCAGTGTACATCCTCTGGTCTAGCGGATTTGTAAAGTAGAATTGGGATCATGATGGTGGTGGGTGGGAGGGAGGAAGCATTGAAGAACTCTTGGGGTCTACCAGAATGCAGGTCAGCATCTGACATCTGCTCAATAAAGTGTGTTGGATTTAGTTGCAGGAAAATGAGCAGATGTCTCATAATGGCCCAGGAAAACAATGAGGTTAGAAGCAGCATAGTCAAATCAGGGAAAAAAGAAGCAGAAAGTTTGCTTTAGAATATGACATAGCTGAATCCAATTTATTTCTCCAACACTGAGTTCTACATGCTAGCAGCGTGCTCTCCATTTCTTCAGGTTTGAGGAGGACTCACAAAAGGAATAAGCTGATTCTGAAACCTATCCTCTCGTAACTCATCACTGCAAAGAAGTCATTCAACTACTTGATGTGAGCCACAAACTGAACTGGAAAAAAGGGATTTTTAAGAAGAACAGCCTGAGATGATTAAGAGATCATATACAGATTTTTTTATTGTTTTTGTTTCTCATTTTCACTGTGCCTATGGACAAATTAACAGAATTAATGTAAAGAGATGGACTCGAACTTCCAAGCAATCTCACATGCAACTTTTTGAATTCTTTGGGCTATTCTGAATGGATAGCATTGTGGAAACATTTAAGAGATCCACAAGAGGTTGATTATTAACAAGGCGCAGCAAATCTCAAGGTCCCCCATCACTACACCAGTGTATTCAAGCACATAGTACTCTTCTTGGTTCACGAGTTCCCCTAAACCTCAGATGTGACCTTATTTTAAAGTAGCGTCTTTGCAGATGCAATTTGTTAAAGTGAAGTGGACTCAGATACATACTTAATCCAATGGCTAGTATTCTTATAAGCAAGTTATGTACAGATTTAGAAAGACACACAGAACACCATGAGAAACAATGATTGCAATTGGAGTGATGTGACAATAAGCCAGTAAATGTCAAGTATTGCAGATGACCATCAAAAGCGAAGAAAAAATGTGGAATAGGTTCTATCTCAGAAGAGCAGACCACACATTGATTGTGGACTTTTGATCTCATTTTCTGTTGTTTCAAGGAAGCTACATGTTGGGTTGCTAACTGCAAGGCCGGCAGTTCAAATCCACCAGCTGCTCTGAATTTCATTATTGGAAATTCCGGGGCAGTTCTTCCATGTCCTGTGTCAGAACCAACTTGATGGCAATGACTTCAGAGTTTGCAGTAATTTGTTATAGACGATCTGAGAAACTAATACAGCATTTTTGTTTGTTTTTTATTAGATACAGTACAACCAATATTTTAATTCGATACCACACAGAGTAGATGTGCATTTTTATTCTAGATCGGAATAACAATCCCATTCCTTTTTCAGTGCATAACAAAACAAAGCTTTAGATGTATTTGTCACAGTATTGTCAGGATGAACAAATGAATAGATGAGTGAGTGAATGACAAACTACCAACTAAGACAATAGTCAAATTGAAGTTTTGGCTGCATACATGAAGAATTTCAAGTAATATGATATGTCTGTGGTAGATAGGTGATCTTGCATTAACTAGACACTCTAAGCTAGGGCTCCTCAAAATTTTAAACAGGGGGCTGGTTCACTGTTCCTCAGATCATAGGAGGATTGGACTATAGTTAAAATAAAACACAAAAAACTATGAATAAATTCACTGTGGGCCCGACCTGAGCCAGCTGATAAGCAGGACAGGCAGCTACATCAAAAACACCCAGCAGGCAGAATAAATGTCCTCAGCAGTGGGCACATGTGACCCATGGGTCCCCTGCTAGTCTAAGCTAAGGGTGGAGTCAAACCTGTCAATCAAGTGGTAGTTTGAAGACACTTCCTTGGGGACTTAAGAGTGAGGGACTCTGGGAACTGCTCTTTCTTTGCCCCTTTGCCTTCCTGCTGGCTGGCACTTTGCCACTGACTAGAACGATGTTGGAACGCTGCCATGTTTCCACAGACTTTGAATCCAACCCTCTTCTGCATCCATCAACCTGTGATCTTTCTACCTCCTGGTTCACCTTCCTGGTTCTGTGACTTGTTGCTATGTGAGTCTGAAGAGGGACTTATGGACCAGAGTTGGACTGGACTGGAATGCTGTCTTGCTGTATAATTATTTCTTTATATAAAACTCTTATACATAGATGAGGTCACTGGATTTGTTTCTCCTGGCAACCTGACCTAACAAAATACCTAATACTCTGAAAAGCTTGGATTTAGATGGGGAAATTACCTCAATATTTCAAACACCCATGGAGGGACGGATTTGAGAGCACAGCATCAGAAAACTAATCTTTTAAAATAATGAGCAATAGATATTTCTATGTTCTAGATTTGTGAAGCTTCAGAATACAAGTAATCACTTCAGGAAATAAAAATCTCTCTTATTTAGTAAATAAAATGACTTGTTGTTGTTGGTCCTTAAACTTGTTGAAAAACTGATCTACTTAAAAACATTTTGCTGGGAAGAGAGTAATGACAATTCAGTTATTTTTTTTTTCATTAGTCAATCCACATCATTTCAAAAATGAGCATGGGAGATTAGAAGTCTGGTAATAATTACCTAATATATATTCAACTATACTGAGTACACAATTAAGAGGTCAAAGCACACAAATCACATATGAGATGAGGAAACATCACCCACTTGCTATTTAATGTAGCTCTGCCCAGCTCCTGCCAAGGAAATTGCATGTGACCTTGGTGGACGATGATCTGAGTCATAAGCACATATCACAATTACCCCAGGGTCTTACAAAATGACAGGCTGCTATGTGATGTGCAATCCTAGGGGATGCCAGAGAACATCAGACAATCATTTGGAATGGATCCAGTGTAATATATCATCCTGACAAATCTGCTTGCTATTCATCAAGAAAAAGAAGTCTAGGAACAAGTGTAGTGGCGCACAAAAGTAGATGAATGTATCTGATAGAAACTAGATTCAACCTGGTGTCTCCTGACCAACCTCTTGAATGTCTTACATATTTAAATGAAGCCTTGACAGTATGTGCATATATTTGCATTGTATAAGTGCTGTCATGCACAGAAGAAAGGTAATACTCATCCCTAGGATATTGAATCATATCATAAATTATGACAAACGTTAGATACATGGGTTGGAGGTGGAAAAGTTGTGATCAATAATTCACCTTGACCAAGAAGAGTAAACAAATGCATTCATTTTCTTACCACTTTGCCCAGGGATATTGATGCCTATGCAATATCTTCTTTTTCTGCAAAAAGAAACATCAAGTAACTCTCCAATGTGGGAGACTGAAGGAGCTCACCTTAAGAAAAGAATTCTTTCACAATGTGTCCTGCTGAGGACATTACTGTACAGGCATGACCTGGAGACCCATAGAAAACTGAGAGAAAAATGCAAGACTTCCCTGGCTATATCAAAACTGTGTTAGTCTGGGTTGAATAGAGAAACAAATTTATAGACACTTTAAGAAAGAGCTTTATATTCAAGAGCAATTGAATATTGAGAAATCATCCCATCCCATCACAGTCTATATCAAGCCCATGAGTCTGATCTTAGCCCATATGTTCTATGTCAACCTTTAAATTCCTCTTCAGACTCACTCAACACATACAATGATGCCATATGCAGGGAGATCACAGGTGAGTGGGTGGAAAGTCTTGTGAATCTAGTGGCAGTGGAAGCATATCAGCATTGGCAGGGATCTCCATGTGGCTCCCTAAGCTACAGGGCTCCCATAAAGCTACATGTGTCTTGTCAGCAGGAATGTCTCTCTCTTAGTGAGCATGTGTCCCTCCTCCAGTGAACCATTTATCTTCTTAGAGTCTCCATCAAGTTGTGACCTGATTGACAGGCTACAATCCACCCTCCACTCTAACATCTCAAATTGACAACAGATCATGTAACTACCACAAAAATCAAGAAAATTCTCCCAGAGGTGCTCTTTATATTAACAATAAGGTTATTGAAGTCCAATAAAGAAGTCTTTACATTCCTAGAAAATTGCTTGTCTGCTCCATGTCTCTTATAAGCAGCCATTTATTTAAATTCTTAAGTAGCCATTGGTACAAAAAATGGTTATGCATTCATACAAGATGCAATAATGAATTAGACATGAGATTTAGCTATTCACTGGCATATAATCTAGTAGCACAAAACAAAGAAAACACCTAGTCTGGGTCCATGTGAAAGACATATATCTGACACGCCGCTGACAAGACGATAGGAAAAAGTTCCAGAGGAACAAGGAGCTATCCAAAAACAACGTGTCTTTTTGCAACATTAGGAACAATCATGCCTAGCACAGAGTATCAACTAACAAATTATTGATGACTGGGAGGAAAAGGGTCACCTTGCATCACTACACAATTACTGGGTATGAAGTCAGAGAGGCACTCATTTAGAATTCATTTAGAACTGCCCTAGATAGGGTAGATTCATTAGAGTACTGATGAACTGACAAATATTTTATATGTATATATATATATTGAAGTCCATTACAGCACGATAGCTAATGTATGTTTGGCTCCTAGCCAATAAAGTCCAAGAGCCATTTGAGTGATCCTTCCCAATGCATTCTGTTACTTTTCCAAGTCCCTCTTTTGGCCATTGCTTGGGAACACTCTGATTCCAGATGGTTGATCAATGGTATGTAAGTCATAGTGTTGAGGATTCTGTAAAGGCACAAGGAAGATGCTGGCCAGTAGCAAGTAAACTTCACTCAAACTTCTAAGGACTTGGTCCAAGCAATCCAGAGAAGCAACCAGTGCCTGCTAAAGTGTCAATAGCATTTTGAAAGCCAGCCTAAGACTCCCCATAGTCTGTTAAGATCGACCAAAAGCAGTATAAAGGGTAGTTATTTTTTTAAATCTATAGCTAGTCATCTTACAACTTCTTTGACTGTAAGAGAACAAAAAAATATAGGACATCTGTCAAAATACGACATCACTAACACATTCCCAAGATATCAAGCTTTACCCATGAAAATGCAATATTAATTTATTTAGAAAGGTTATTTCCAGAAGCAGATAACATTTTTTAATTTTTTTACAATCCACATGGCTGAATATCTTTGCATAATCAATCAAACATGGCAAACATTCTTCTGGTCTTCTCGCCTTTCAGCCAAGAGCCATCTGACATCAGCACTCACTGGTCTCTGGCATCAACTTATGAGTGCTTCCAGTGTTTCACCAGCTTGGTGAAGCATTTCAGTTGGTATTCTGTTCATTCCTGAACCTTTGCTCTTCACTAGTGCCTTCAATGTATCTTAGGATACTTCCTTCAATACTGTTGGTTCTCAATTATATGTTACTTCATGAAACAGTTAAATGTCAAACAATTTGTTTTGGCAGAGTGACTCAGTGTACTCTCTTTCCTTTTATGCTTCCTGGATCTTTCACTATTTTATTCACAGAATCCTTTAACATCACAACTCAAAGCTCTAGCCTTCAGTGCATTCTTCCTTCTTGGTGTTCTCACCTCAGGTCTTTGTACATTTCGTTATAATACTCTATCTTCCCCAGGTGCCCTGTGGTATCTTCTGCTCAACTCTCTAATTTCATAATTTATTTTATTTGCTTTAGCAAATGGGAGAAATTCTGTGTTAAAAGCAATTTTCAGAGTCTTTTCTGATATCCACTTTGATCTTTTCTTTCCTTAATTTTAATGTTCTTTTGCTTTATTCATGTATGTATGATGCTCTTAATATCAACGCAAAGCTTGTCATGTTTTCAGTTAGAGTCCAAGGTGTCAAATCTGTTCTTGTGGTGTTCTCTAAATTCAGTGGGATAGACTCACGGTTGTATTTTGACACTCGTGAACCTGAACTTGAATATAAGCAATTGGTGGTTTGTTCCACAGTTGGCCTTTGCTATGCTTTATCTACTGATATTGAGCTTTTCTATCATCCCTTTCCTCACACTTCATCAATTTGATTTCTGTGTATACAATTCAGGAAAATCTAC
The DNA here is from genome assembly GCA_004026705.1 of Nesogale talazaci. NCBI lineage: Eukaryota > Metazoa > Chordata > Mammalia > Afrosoricida > Tenrecidae > Nesogale > Nesogale talazaci. The sequence goes on along the minus strand of PVJH01001869.1, from coordinate 41,624 downwards.
ATGTTGTCAAGAGGTTATTTTCAATGAATAAATCTTGACAAAGTCTATCATGTGATCTCTAACTTCATTTCTATCACCCAAACCATATATTCCAACTACTATTTCTTCCTCTTTGTTTCTCCTATTCACAGTTGAATCACCAATAATTACTAATGTATCCTAATTGCATGCCTTTCCATAGTCTACAACAATTTTTAAGGACTTTATATAACGCAGAGATGGCCTAATAAAAGAACAAGAGAGTCTTCTGTTCATCACAAAAGGACAACTTTGTGATATATTTTGATCACCTTTCTACATAGCAAAGAACGATTTCTTGCCTCATTGACATTATATTCACAACCCTGTTATGGGAAAGGAGAATAAACCTAGAATGAAAATTTAAGTACTACAAATAATTTGCTCTAAGCAGGCAAGCATTGATGCATAATGATTAAGAAGATGGATCTGGCATCAGGCAGACCTGGGACCAAATTCCAGATCCATTATACACCAAATGGGAAAATTATTTTACCTATCCAAGCCAGCTTTCTCATCTGTAAAATAGAGGTAATAACTGTAACTCCCATATAGAGATTTTTTGAAAATTAAATATGATAATGTATGTTAACTATTCAGTTCATTGCCTAGTCCAAAGTAAGTGGCCAACAAATATAGTTTGTCATATTTCTAGCACATTGCTTGGTGACTTTTTGATGTCTTTTTGTCCAAAATGTACAGTTTTAGATTAATTTCTGGAAAGTGGAGGATAGGGCTGTGACATTAATGCAGGTCACGTTTGGAGACTGTGCCATATGTGAAGTTAAGAAAATGAAGAAGTCACTCAGATCCCCTTGGAAGGTACAAAGTCTTCTACTGAGAAACATGTGGGGCAGGTCAATGGGTACCATATGGAAATGGCAAATTCTTCTTGTCTAAATAACACATTCTTTACTAGGCAAACTGTCACCATCCCTGGCCTCCTGAAGTGCTAGTCCTTGTTCCTCATTTGTTACATGTCACTTGTCCCAGCATGGGTCCTTGTACATAAGGATAGTTTGGCTAAAATCTACCAACATTTAAAGTTCTTTTCTTCTTCACTATGTACTCCTCTTTGTTGACCTAATTCAGTCTCTGTGGACTATCATCACTATGTAAATGACTCCCTAATGTAAATTTCTGGCTTAGATTGTTCCCTAATTTCCATAAACCTGCTGGACAGCTGCACATGCACCTACCAGCATGTGAAACTCAACTCTTAAACCAAAACTTTGTTTATTCTGTTTATTCCACAGAGTCTCTCTTTGTGTTAAGGGTATGATCAGAATCATCATCTGATTCCTCCCTTTCCATAACCTCTTCATTGTCAGCCAGCAAACTTACCCATTTATCTCTATGGTAATTCTTTCAGGTTTCTCTTCCTTTCTACTTCAATTTGTCCTGCCCTTATTTTTCAGTCTTTTACTCTGATTAACTTGTTTAACAATAATTGGGGGGAACTTTCTATCTATCAGCTGATTTAGATAAACAAGGTGGAGAAGGTCCTCACCTTGACCAAACTTCCATTTCAAGCCAAAAATGTGATCTTAATCAAATGAATAATTAAGCATGCAAAAAAAGAGTGAGTTACGAGTAACATGGGAGAGAAGATATGCACATTGTGAGCTGAAAGAGAACTCTGAGAGGAAGTCATAGTTCAACTAACATCTGAGATGAAACCAAGCTTAGTTTGTTCACAGAACCAAGAAGGCTCATGGTTAAGGGTAAATGTGTTGAGGCAAACAGGAGCTCAGCGACGTGGGGCTTCATAGAGCATGAGAAGAGTCTGGCTCCCATTGGTGGGTTGTAGGTACAAAGGGTTCTAGAGTTCTGGTTATTTTTAAATGACATTGACTCCTGTGAGAAGCTTGTAGGAAAGTAACATTGTAGAGAGATAAGTGAGGAAGATGCTGCAGTTGTTCAGATAAGAGTTTCTGGTGGTTTGAACTATTGTTGAGAGAGGCTAGAGAGGAAATACTAGTGAATATTTTGGATGCATTTCAGGGGTTCAATTGGTTTCTTTCATATATATTTTCCAGCTAAAGCTATCCTTCCTTCCAGACTCTCCCATACCACTTTGTTCAGGATAAAACGAGCAGTGTCATTGTTTGCCTTGCTATCTAAATTGATTCCCATTGCCCAGAGAATAAAGTACAAAGTCTTTGGTTTATATTCGAAGCACTCTGCTATCTTGCTTCACCTTTTAAGATATATATATATATATATATATATATATATATATATATATATATTCACAAACCTGAAATGGAGCTTTTCAAGAAAAATAATTGATTTAGAAAGTATCTCTAGAAATGTTGAGATAACTCATCTCACTGCCACTGATTTTTTGCAGAAAGTGGATTGGTTTTTTGATAGATATCTGTCCCTAAAATATGAGAGGTGCTGCTGTAAATAAAAGAACCATAATGAGCCAATCTGTGACTGCACTTTAGCTTCCTGGGGAAGTAATCTCCCTCTAGGTGCTAGAGCAATCCAACTAATCCCTTAGAACACAAATAAATATATTACTTAATCAACTTTATAATGACCCCTGACTTCAATTATTTCCTTGAAAATGAATATCTAATTACAAGGCAATTGAACTAATGCTTCACAATAAACTATAATAGTCAATAAATTATAAAAAAGAGAACTGCAGAATAAAATCATCTTACACAGTAAGCAAACAATATCCTTTCTTCTCTGCATAAGCAGTGGCCACTAAAGTTAGTGTCACCCAGTATAGTAATTCCTAGTGTCACCTCACCTCTCCTGATTGACTTACTGAAGTCCTGTGCAAAATCACTAGTAAGGTTTATTATCATTTTTAATCACAAACTAATATGTGTTTAATATAATTATAAATTATGTAAATATAACATTATTTATTTTTATAATAATTTTACTGAAAAACAGGTGGGGTTAGTTTACATTTCATCTCATCAAGTTTGTGTTAAACAGTTGAAAATACTAATTAAGTACCCTAATAAGTTTCCCTTCCAATCACTGCTTGTGGTTAGCAATGGATAATAATCACTATACAATCAGGTCTTCTTCTTTGGTTTATCTTCTCCTTCTTGTTTTTTGTTTTTCTGGCATCACTTCCTCTGGTGGTGGGAGTAGGAGGCCCAGTCTTTGCTCCTGTGGAGCCGCTGCTGGAATTGAACTTCCATCCCAGTGAGCCGCAGTCCCTCGCACAACCCTACACCACCGGGGCTCAGCCCCTTTTTTTTGTTGTTTTTGTTTGTTTTGGGGGCATCACTGCCTCCCTTCTCCTTCTTTGTTTTTGTGGGCATCATTGCCCTCTGGTGGTCGTGGGCGCTACCCAGTGCTGCTCCTGAGAGCCGCCACTGGATTTGAACTGCCAAGCCAGCAGGCTGCAGTCAGTCCCGCACTCAACCACTTACACCACCGGGGCTCAGTCCTCCCTTCTCCTTCTTAAGAACTGTTACCTCCTTTTTCACTCATGAACAGTGCTTTTATCTTCTTTCTCTTGCCCTGTCCACCTTGGAAATTTCCAAAGTCCATTCACTTTCATATGAAAATCTGTATCTTTTTTTGTTTGTTTCTTCTTACAACACTGTCTTATATAATATTTGTCCTTTTGTGACTGGCTAATTTCACTTAACATAATGTGCTCCAGGTCTGTTCATACCATGGATTGCTTCTTTTGATAAGTGTTTGTTTTGTTTTGTTGTGAATAGTATCCCATTGTATGTATGTATCAGAGTTTGGAATTTTCTTTAGAATCTGTTTCTATTTCAAGTGGAAGGAGTCTAGGTTGTTTCCATCTTCTTTCTACTGCGAGCAGTGCTGTTATGGACATGGCTGTGCATGGGTGTGTTAGCTATTCCATTAGGACATATGCTCAGAAGAGGGATTGCTGAATCATAGAATTTCTGTGCCTCTTTGAAAAACAAAACCTTGCTTGCTGACCCTTAGGATGATTTAAGACACTTGCTGAGAGAGACCCAGGTTTCCAGCCTCCAGTACAGAGTATATCGCAATCTAAAGAAAATCAAAATCCTCACAATAGGTAACATCACGATAAACATTGAAAGATTGATGTCCTCCAGGATTTCATGATGTTTGGATCCAAAACTGATCATTGGAGAAGCAGCAGTCAAGAAATCAAAAGACACATTCTTTGGGCAAGTCAGCTTCACAAAACCTCTGGAAAGTGTTGAAAAGCAAGGATGTTCCTTTGAAGACTAAGATACATCTCACTCAAATCATGGTATTTTTCAATTGCTTTATCTGTTTGTGGAAATTGGATGCTGAAAAGGGAAGGTCTGAAAAGAACCCACATATTTGAATAGTGGTGTAGTTGAAGAATATGAAAATGCTATGGAATGCCAAAATAAAAAATAAATAAAAATCTGTCTGGGACGAAGTAGAGCCAGGGTACTTCGTAGAGGCAAGGATGGCAAGACTCCCTCTCATGTACTTTGGGCATGTTGTCAATAGAGACGGGAACCTGGAGGAGACATCATGCTTTGAAAAGTAGCAAGGCAGAAAAAAAGAGAAAGACCTTTGACATGATTGATGGATTAACACAATGAATTCAAACAGAAACAATTGGAATGAGAACTGACAGTGCTTTTTTCTGTTTTACGTAGGGTCACTATGAATTATGGACAAGTCAACTGAACCTAGTCCCAACATTCTCAGTTGATGCACACATGTACCTTATTTTTGGTAGTTCCTACTTCTCTATTTTGCCATCAACTGTGTGTATTTCCTTTGATCTATCCAGGAGCGATGATCTTTATAGTTCGTGGATTTACATTTAGGCCTTTGACCCATGCTGATCTCATTGTCATATATGGGGGGGTGGGGGTGGGGGCGGGCAGCACGAATCCCTACAGGTAGAGATTCTACTTTACCAGCACCATTTGTTGAGCAATTACCTCTTTCTCTTTTAATGTTTTCGGGCCCTTTTTCAAACATCAAAAAATAAGGCCTGGTTGTGTAGTGGTTATGCATCCATTGCTATTCACAGGTTATCAGCTGCAAACCATCAACCCCTCTGTGGGTAAAAGAGGAGGTGTTCTAGTTTTGTGAGCAGTTAATCTAGAAAACTCCCTATGATAGCTCTACCCTGTCCTGTAGGGATGCTCTGAGTCAACGTGGACTCGATGGCAGTGACTGGATCAAGCATCAGCTGTCTCTGTGTGGATAGATTTATTTGGGGGTTCAACAATACCAGACAATTTTAATTACTCTGGCTGTATAACAGCTTTTGAGTTCAAGAAATGAGAGGCCTCTTACTTTGTTGTCATTATGAAGAAAGTCTTGACTTATCCTTGGTCTCTTTCTTTCCCATTGAAGTTAGCAATTTGTTTATCCAGACTTTGATTCTGGATTGGAATCACATTATATTTTTAGATCGTTTGGGGTAATATTGACATTTTCACAATATTAATCCTTTCTATCAGTGAGCATGGGATATTTTTCCACTCATGAAGTTATTTTGGTTTCTCAGAGTAGTATTCGGTGGTTTTCTTGTGCAAAGTCTTTGTTTTGTCTGGCTTTGTTTATTAGTAAGTATTTCATTTTCTTGTGTAGCTACAGTAAATGCTGTTGCTTTATTAGTTACTTTTTCAAAGTTTGTTTTGTTAGAATACAAGAATTTAATTGAAAAAAAATGAATTTAATTGATTTTGTGTGTCAGTTTTGTATCCTCCCAAATTACTGAATTAGTTCTCTCTTTCTTTCTTTTTATATTTTTGGTTAACACTTCAGACTTTTCTACTTATATGATCATAGTGGCAGTCATGTGCTTATGTTAATGTCATGATTGATATATAGGAGTGGAGTCTAGCCTGCTAATCTGGAGTTAGCCATTGAGTAGCCATTGAGGCCTCTGTGTGGGCATGTCTTTCTCCTCAGACTTCTGGGAAATCTCGCAGTATTTCCCTGGTGGAGATGAAAGGCTATCTTCTCCCAAGTTGTTAGAAGTCAGTCTCTGAGACAACGAACTATAGACAAGACAAGATGGCAGTGTTCCAGGAGCTAGATGAGCCAGAGGAGAAGCCACATGGCTTTACCCTGATGGAACCAAACCTTTGAAGTTGGAGGAGCCACATGGAGACCCCTGCCAGCGCTGTTTCTTCTATCACCACTGGATTCTGCTGATGGACCCTGAGCCCTGGAAGTGAGGAGCCATGGGGAGACCCCTGTAAGCGCCAGGATTCTGCACCCACTGGCCTGTGACTTCATGAGTCGGAAGGAGACTTTGTAGACTGGTATCCGGCATATGGGCTAATATTAGACTTATCACATTGAACTAGACTGGGTTGGGATGCTTTCTCAATGTCCCATCCTTCCTATATAAAATCTTACCCTTATATCCATATGTGTGTCTATGAATTTATTTCTCTAGTCTACCCAGACTAACACAATCATATCACTTGAAAATAGTGAAAGTTTCACTTTTCCTTTTTGAATTTGATTCTTTTGATTTCTTTTTGTTATCTAATAATTATGGGCAAGACTTTTACCATGGGTTAGACTGTGTTCTCACGTGAAGCAAAACCCATGATGCCTGTATATGTTTGTATTTAGAACAGCATTTATATTGAGAAATGGCTCACAGTTGTAGAAGTGTGCAAATTCAATTTGGTTCAAGTTCGTTAATCTGATGGAAGCTGAAAGCTTCTCCTACCTACTGTAACTGAAGGGGCTGAAAAACGGTAAGCAGGGAGATCCCAAACAGATGATGTGGACCTGAAGGAACCTGCAATCAACTGAATGAATCCAAGGTCGGCAGTCCGATGATGCCTTCTGCTGACGGGGTCAGCAAGCGATGCAACAGGAGATCAACAAACCAGACGTAGACTCCAGATCCAGCGGGTGAGCGAGCAAGCTTCCGCACATTGTGGATCTATGCTCAGAGCAGGCCACACCCTGAATGAAAGCTTCCTCAACAGTGTCACAGAAGAGTCTTATCTTGGAATTGACTACAATGTGTTAGATTATGTCATGGGATAATTCTTACCCACCCATGTTGACATAAAATCTAAAAATTACATAGCACAATGCTGACAAAACGTAGGAATTCAGAGCATATGTTCTGGTTCTCTTTCACAAGGGGAATGCTTTCAATTTCTCTCTGATAGTGAGATGTTGCCCAATGGTTTTGCCCTATATTCCTTTTGTTGCTTTGAGAAATTTCCTTTCTAACCTATTTTGCTGAATTCTCTTTAAAAATCAGGGGTGGGTGTTGGGTGGTTTCAAATAGTCTTTCTGAATCAATTAACATTACCATAATTTTCTTATCTGGGTGGTGGATTACATCAAATGTTTTACTAGCGTTGAACCATCCATATGTGCCTGGTATGAATCCCACCTGACCATAGTGTGTGTGTGTGTGTGTGTGTGTGATCCTCTTTGGGGCAATGATTTGTTGTGTGATCCTTTGGGGCAATGATTTGTTGAGAATCTTTACATCTATGCTAATGAGAGATATTGGCCTCCTGTTTTCTATTTTGGTAGTGACTTTCCTTGGTTTTGTTCACTTCATGTGTTAGTCCAAATGGACTCGAGAAACAAAATCCATGCACTGATATGTGCATGAGCGAGAACTATATATCAATGAGTATATACCATTGAGCATATATATATCAATGATGATATATATCTATATATATCATCCCAACCTGTCTAGATCGAGTACATAAGTCTGATATTAGCCCATATGTTCGATGCCAGTTTATAAATTCCTCTTCAGACTCACACAGCACATGCAATGATGCCAAATGCAGGAAGATCACAGGCCCATAGGTGGAAAGTTTTGTGGATCCAGCATGGTGGAAGCATCTCTGTACTGAGTGGGCCTCCACATGGGTTGTCCAGCTCCAGAGCTCTCTTCAGGAGTGTCTCGCAGGTTAAGTATGTGAATCTGGCTTCCAGTCAGCTATATATCTCTGTGGCACCTCCAAAATGAGGTCATCATGCCTGGGACCTGATTAGCAGGTTAACCTCTACCCCTCCACCTTTGACATATTAAAGACTGGATATTTTAAAATCAAGAAATTAAAAATTAACCAGCCAAATTAATGTGAAGGGGTGGGGAGGTAGTGGAGATCCAAAACCCATCTTCAAGTAATCACATTAAAGACTGAATAAGCTCAGGATCCATCCACAATGTGTTAATAGTCTCAAGTTGACATCAGATTATGTAACTACCACACTTCATTATATGAGTTTGGGAGTGTGGTGACTTTTTCTATACTTTGGAATAATTTGTGTAGAATTGATTTCCACTCATCCCTGAATGCTTAAACAAATTCCCATTGAAGCCGTTTGGACCTGGGCATATTTTTCAAAATAGAAGTTTGTTGATAGCCTGATGTATTCTTTTCTTATCAGTTTATGAGACTTTCAAGATATGGCACTAATTTTTTATCGTGTGGATCAGCTGTTCTCAACCTGTGGGTCGTGACCTCTTTGGGAGTCGATTGACCCTTTCACAGGGGTTGCCCGATTCATACAGTAACAAAATTACAGTTATGAAGTAGCAATGAAAATAATGTTATGATGGGGGGGCAGGGAGAATGACCACGACATGAGGAATTGTATTAAAGGGTTGCAGCATTAGGAAGGTTGAAAAGTCACTGATGTTGATGCTAATGACTAAATATATTTTCAAAATACTCCTGCATTAAGTAAGAACATTATTAGCTACGTTATTAGTAACAGACATCAAACTTTATTAGTGCTCTCTTTCTTTTTCTTTAATAACTTTTAAAAGTTATTGATGTAGTTTCACAAATGCTAATTATCACAATATTGCAACCAAAATGATATAACATTTGACCAAGTCAGTGGCTATAAAAACACTGGCAGCAGCAAAAGCAATAGTTGAGTGCTTGTAGTATGTGCATACAAATCTGCATGCCATTATATTTGAGCAATAATGACAGCTGTGATGGAAAGACATTAAACATGCTCAAGGAAAATCAACATAGCATGTTAGTACTGTAAGCTAGGCTCACAAAAATGTTTTTTGTTATAACAAACTACAAGACTATTTTTTATAAAATGAACGAGTTTCTGCTGAAACACTGCACAAACCTTGTAGAGATCATCACTGTGATGTCACCCCTCTGGCAGTGCCATTAGTGCGATATGCACCCAGACACATCCCTCTAGTAACACTACTGATCTTAAGCAAGCGTATCTTGGAAATAAAAACCTCAAGATCCTTTAACCAGATTTGAGAAGTCATTAGAATTAACAGAAATAAACAGTAGGGGGCAGTGTTGTCACATTGTCTTTCATCAAGTTTGAAGAAGAGAAACCAAAGGTTACTCTGAGGAACCTTGTTATTTTGCACAGGAGGCTAACTGGCTTCTGTCTCCACTTGTTTGTAATTTCCCATGTGATAACGTTCAAGTCCCCAAACGAATTAGCAATGGATTCTATCCTCTGCCTACACCCCCTTGACTGTGCACTCTGTCAAGTCCTTTGGGAAACTGACTCCAGAAAGTGATCCTACAGATCACAAATCTGACCTCGCATTTTCTTTATCTGCCTTCTCTATAACATCTCTTAAGAAAAAAAACCATCTGTATTGACTGCATAAGAAAGATTTTTTGTACTGCTTGGAAAATGTTTATAAACACCTAATCCCAACCACTTCATCAAAATTTTATAATGGATTCCAAGTATAAAAAGAAAAGTAAATTTAAAAAGTTCACCCCAAGTCCTCAAGACAATCCAGCAATTTGTTGACGGCTTTATTGAGAGAAAAGATGGTAAACTCCCAAAAGAGAGGTAAGCATTCTTAAAAGAATTGGAGGAAAAGGAATTCATGACTGACAATTCTCAGGGTTTAGGATAGAAGAAACAGAGATAAACAAGACATTATAACATGACTAGATATTATTGTAAATGCACTGAGAAGGACAAACAGAAATTGAAGTTTTTTTTGCTGAGAGGGGAAATGGTGGCAAGAGCATGTGTGCAAGCACATATCTGCACGTCTGCCTTTGTGCCTGTGTACATTCTTTCATTCATCCAATAAAGTACCGAACATGTTTTATATACCAGGCACCATCAGATTTATTCTAAACAATAAAAAAAACATATCAGATGACACACGATGCTAGAACAAATTAGCAAAAAAAGGTAAGATGACTAGTAATCTTATGACTAGTAAAAGCAAGGGGACTAGTAACCCCCATGACTAGAGAGGCACATTAGCAACAGTGAAGGAAAAAAGCCAGGGAAAGGGTGACACATGACGGTGCTCAGTTCTCTGAGCTTAAAGCTGTTTATGTTTTTTCCACGATCAACTATATATGTAGTAGAAAGAGCTACGTTCATTCAGTAATCAATGGTAACATGAGGCCATCAAAAGTGGTGGCTTAGACACACATTCTGTGCCATCTCCTTCCAGCCCCAAACAAAAAGCAACAGAGTCAAGTGAAACATAAAGATGAAAATTTGCAAACTCAGAACATTCACCAGAAGTATGAAGAAGTAGATCAAATACCGAGGCTGATGGCCAGGGTGACCTTCGCAGTCCTCTCCAGATGAAGCAAGTGGCATTTCCCACTGGGGAATGACAGGAAGGCAACTTCAGGACTCCCCCATAGTGTAGACAGACCTGGAGGGAAGGCAACTGGGCAGAGCAAGAACTGCGTCTAAAGATGTAAAGTGCAAGTCAGAACTGGATCAAAGAAGGGCAGGTGAGTGAAAGTCCCTCCCAGGGACTCGGGAGACCTTATAAAAGGGACAGAGCTGGAAGATGGAAAATACTCTCCAGCAGCGGTTGCTACACATCCGGGCAGGTGATGCTGACAGAGTGGAGAAGACTGTGAATGGTGGCCAGAGCCCTCTGGGCAGACTCCCCACCCACCGTCCTCACAGTTAGTTGAGACTAAGTCATGATCCCGGACTTCACTTTGTAGGCACTACTCTGGTGTGTACAGGGGAGACTGGAGAAACCAATTCCTCCCCCCTCCCTTCACCCTCCTTAACACTGTGCTTCCCCACCCAATGACCCATCTTGTGTACTTTGTTGTTTTGATTGTTTTTAATGAATCAAAGAACACGACAGTGAGTTTAAAGAGTTTGTTTCCTGGTGACTAAAGGTAATAAATCTAAAGGTTACATTAATACAGAAAGATAGTATAGGGCATTGCACTCCATATATATCTTTTTTTTTTGGTGGGAGGGGCATCACTGCTCTCCGGCGGTGGGAGTAGGAGGCCCAGGCCCACTGCTGGAATTGAACCTCCGTCCCAGTGGGCCGCAGTCCCGCACACAACCACTACACCACCAGGGCTCAGCCCCCATATATATCTTACAACATAAAGTGACGAGGATTTTACCAAAGATGAGCATATTTCAGCTTGCCATTTCCTTTTTTAATTCTATTTACCCAAGTTAAAAAAAATAATTTTATTTGGGGCTCATGCAACTCTTATCACAATCCATCCATTTATCTATCCATTGTGTTAAGCACATTTGTACATTTGTTGTCCTCACCATTCTCAGGGCATTTGCTTTTACTTGAGCCCTCAGGATCAGCTCCCAGCATGTGTACTTTCACATCACTTGACCTGAAACCAACATCTCACATCTCTCCTGCTACCCCAGCATCACCTGCCCATCAGCAGTTGGTGACACAAACTCCCATGTACAACCAGAAACTTATGTCATTCTAACCTCTCCTGGATTATCTCATCTTCTCAGCAATAGTCAATGTTCACTCCTACTGATAGACACACCTACTTGTCCACCAGATAACTAGAAGTGCCACTTCCTGTACCACCCACCTAGTGACCGGGACACATGTTCCTTTGGCCAGAACAAGTGACCATTGGTGCTATGCATGTAGAATACCCAACATCGTGACTGAAGAGAAGTTTCCCTATGCCTATACTCCTGTGGCATGCTGAGCAGACTTATCTTCTCAATAACCTTGAGAGTTACATAGGTATCATCTACACTTTTGACAAATGATTAGGAACATATGTTAGTATCCCCATCAAATGTTCATGTTACACATCCCATACCCAAATGGTTCATGCACACCACCAGCATTTGCCCAGAAACCCCTTGAAACATTGCCATCCAATGAGATACCAATTTGTCGATGCACAATAGGCCTACCTCATTCATTTGTGTAGCACTTCTTCAGAGCAAATATAGAGATATCCTTCCCCAACCTCAGGAATGATCAGCACTAATCTAGATGTACTCCACACTATGCCTGAGGTGTGCAGCATCCCTGGTCACTGAACCTTGTCACGCAATATCAGGGGAGATTTCTTTTCCTCCAAAATCTACTCAATCTGGTCATGGACCTCATAGGAGCCTAACAACAGAGGATATGACCCACCATACCCAGAAATGAAAAGAAATCACATCCATCCCTCAGTTGCAACCAAAGTCACACAGACATAAAAGAATACAAATAAAGGGAGACATTCTCCAGAGAAAGAGAGAATGCAAAACTCTAGGTACACCAAAGCAAAATAAAAGGCAGTAATCAAAAGGCATACAAAATCAATTCTGAAATAAATGGACACCTTAATGCCTTAGGAATAGCAAATCTCCAGGCAATAACAAACCATGTCAAGAAACAGGAAAAGACAACTCAAACAAGGGAACAAAACCCAGAGATAGAAGACTTTCCTGGGGAAAATTAATGAAGAAGTCAAAAACACGCACACAATTCCAAAAAAAAAAATCTCAGGAAGGAACTGACAAAATCTTAAAATTCAAGACAATAGCCCCAAAGCAAAATGATCAAATATACTATTAGAAATCATTTAAAAATGATAAATCCAGAATATCAGCAATAAGGTATTTGTACATAAGTACAGGGGCCCTGATGGCTTAATAGTAATAATCTATACTGTGATCCAGGAGATCCACAGTTCCAGACCAGCAGCAGATCCTTGGGAGAATATGGGCTTTTCTACTCCCAGTGACAGGCCTAGACACTCACAGGGGTAGTTCTACGTTGCCCTAGGGTAGGTTCACTATGTGTCAGAATCAATTTGATTGATTCTGGGATTTTTTTTTTTAGCAATTTATATCTGGTGAAAGCAGTGTGTCATGAAGGAAGTAAAATTATACATCCCGGGTTGAAAAGTCCATCACTCTGCATGATGCTCATTCCTGGTTCTGCAGCTGCTCCTCCGATGGTGTAGCTGTCATCTGCACGCAGGAAGTTCACTGCTCAGGGATTGCACGTGTGGAGGACGAGCTCCATTCCTGGCTGTCACTGGTAATGAGAGTCTTCCTCTGCTTTCTCAGGAGGCTTATTTTATAGGCAGCATCATGACATGCCAAGGAATTCTTTTCACAATTACTCACAGATGAGTCTTCTAAGAATCTTCATCCAAATCCTTACCAGACCCATGGAGGGAAAGTCATCTGGTGGGAGTTAAAGACTTTGGAACTTTCTAGAGAACAGCCAGAAGTTCAGACAGAATCAGAAGAAGATATAGAACAAAGGATATCATTGCTGATGTCAGATGAGTCTTGGCTCAAAGCAGAGAATGCCAGAAATATATTTACATGTGTTTTATTGACTATTCAAAGTGATTTGTCTGGTGAACTATGAGAAACTGTGGATACAGTTGAGAAGAGTAGAAATTCCTGAACACTTCCTATTTCTCGTTCAGAACTTCTCCATAGGTCAAGAGGCAGGTGTATGGACAAAATAAGGGCATACTGCACAGTTTAAAACCAGGAAAGGAGTGCATCAAAGTTCTCCTCTCACAGAATTTGTTCAATCCATATGTTGAGCAAATTATCAGAGAAGCTGAATTATGTGAAGAGGAGTGCAGCATCAAGATTGGAGGAAACCATATGAGCAGCCCGCAATAGGCCTATAACACAACCTTGTTTGCTGAATTTGAAAATGAAGTGAAGCACTTACCGATGAAGATCAAGGATTGTCGTCTTCGGCATGTATTACAATGCCATGTATGGAAAACCAAAACCTCACAACTGAACGCATATATAACAGCATGATAAATGGTGAAAAGGTTGAAGTTGTCAATGGTTTATTTTTTTTTCTCGGATTCACAACAAACACACATAGAAGCAGCAGCCAAGAGTCCAAAAGACAAGTTCCATTAAATAATGTTTGTCTACAGAGGAGCAAGGCTGTTTCTCTGAGGGCTGAGCCTGTCCCATGTTGGGGTATTCTTCATTGCGTCACATGCATGAGAAAATGGGATGTTTAATAAGGAATACAGTAGGAGTGGCGATGCCTGCAAATTGTGGTGCTGAAGAATATGCAAAGCACCGTGGACTGCCAAAAGCACAGACAATCTTTCAGAAGAAGTATGGTCAGAGTGCTCCTTAAAAGCAGGCAAGCTAGAGCTAACCACAAAGAAACGGGGTAGAAGAGCCACATTAAATAACTCACTGTCCCTTCAGAAAGAGTAAGTCTAGAAGTTGAAGTTGGCGCTTTGGTGTTAATTTTGTTCGATGCTATCAATTCAGTTCTTTAAGCGGTAACCACGCTTACGCACGATAGAGAGAAATGCTTCCCAGCCGCGCACCATTCCCACAATGGTTCCAATGCCAGAGCCCACCGCGTCACCCTATCCCATTGAGGGTCGGCCTCGCTTTTGCTGCCCTTCATGTTACGAAGATTATTAGTAACAGGTCCTGGTCCCACAGGTCCTGGGCCCTCCTGACAAAATATCCAGAATAGGGAAGATGAAATTTTCACCTCATTACTTCTAAGGATACCCAGCCATACTTCTTTCAAGACAGATGTCTTTGTACTTTTGGCAGTCCATGCTATTTCTATATTTTTCATCATCACTACAATTCAAATGCTGTGTTTCATCTTTGTCTTCTTTGCTTAATGTCCAACTTTCACTTGCACATGAGGCAATGGGACTGTTAGACTCTGTCATCTGGCTGGCTGTTGATGACCTGCTTTGCTGTTTGCTGCTTGTGGCCGGATAGCCTGAATTGCTCTGCAGAGGACTACTCGGCGGCCCTCAAGACTTCAAGGACTGCCAGTTTACCAGCTGACTCATGCAAGTGAGTGGCATCGAGTGATTTGTACTGCTTTATAGATTAGTTAACTGTTTATTTATTATCTTTTTTTCCAGTCATTTTATTGGGGGCTCATACATCGTTTTTCACAATATATAAATAAGCATACTCATCAAGCACCTTCTCATGTCCACTTCTATTATTGTTCTCCAATCGTCCACCTTTTCCCTCAAGTCCCTAGTATCGGCTTTTCCATTCCTTCCCCTCTTCCCCTGGTCTCTCCTCCCCTCCAACCCTCAATACTTTATACATTGTTATTGTTTTGTCATATCATACACTGCCTCTGCCCGACCTCTCCCCCAACCCACTCCTTTGATGCCCATCCTTCAAATAAGAGCCTGTGTATATATCCTTGCTGTTGATTCCCCCCGCCCCCTTCTATCCACCCTTCCAATATCTCCAATCTAACCATTGGTCTGAAGGGGCCCATCCATCCTACTTTTCCCCTATCTCCAGCTCCCCTCTCTGCCAATGTGACTTCTCCAGTCCGGATTTGCAAGGTTGAGTTGGGCCTTTGATGGTTGGGGCACGGGGAGGAAGGCTTCAGGAACTAGAGGAAAACTTGTATGCATCATCACTGCCTGGCTGCCCCCCGACTGGTCTGTCTCCTCCCAGTAACTCCTCTGTAAAGGGGTGACCAATTACCCACCAGTGGGCCTTAGGTCCCCACCCTGCTCTCTTCCCCCTATGTAATGATGTGATTCTTGTTCTTTGTTGCTCGATACCTGCTCCCTTCGGCCCCTCTTGATCACGCATGCTGTTGTGCTTCTTGCATGTGGACTTTGCTGTTTCTGTGCTGAATGGTGACTCGATTATCTTCAAGTCTTTGAGATTCCAGGCATTAAATCATTTGCTAGCTGGGTACCATCATTTCTTCTACTTTGTTTGCCTTTGTATCCATTTGTCATCAGTGATATCGGGAGTCAATTGGTCCATTGATTTTGATTTTTGTTCTTTGATACCTGAGTGTTTATTTATTATCTTATATGTCCTACTATCCATGTAAATATATAAAGAGAATTACTAATGTCTGGGTTTTGTTTCTCTAGAGGACCCTAACGCAGTCACACCTGACGTGATTGATAGATATAATGCAATTGAAATCCAAATTCCAGCAACATTTTTTATTGAAATGGAAAAACCTACTCTCCAATCTTATTTGGTGTGGCAGTCAGCTAATCTGGTGTCTGTTTGAGGATTAAGATTGTAGGGGTGGAGTCTATCCTGCCAATCTGGAGATAGCCAATGAGAACTCTATATTCTCCTGAGAATTCTTGGAAATGTGGTACTTCATTCTTGGAAGCAGGAGACACTCACTCAGTCCCTTGAAGTTACTCTACTGACAAGACAAAAGGCCGACTTCCTGTGAGACATCCTGGAGGGGAAGCCACATGGACTTACCCTGATGGAACCAGACCTGTGATTGTCCTGCATTTGACGTCATTGCATGTGTTTCGTGAGTCTAAAGAAGACTTTATAGATTGGTTTTGGACATATAGGCTAATATTGGACTTATGACCTAGGACTGGACTGGGTTGTGAAGCTTTCTTAATGTACAGTTTCTCTTGAATATAAAACTTTATTATACATATGAGTTTTTATGTATTTGTTTCTCTAGTCTACACAGACTAACACATATGGGATATAAAGACCTAAAGTAATATTGAAGAACATGTTTCTTACTCTCTGATCTCAAAACTTACTGTATAACCACAGTAAGCAAACCAGCTTTGCTCTAGTACAATACCAGACACATGGAGCAGTGTAATTGAGTTGGGAGACCAAAATTATTTAGTTCATCTATGAGCAGCTTTAACAATGGGTCAAAGTCTTTTTAATAGGTCAGACACCAACCTTTTTAATAAGTGGTGCTAGCAAGTCTGGATATCCCTATGAAGAAAAATTGAACAGGATCCATACCCCAAATCATACGCTATAGAAACTCAAAATGTAACACAAGAGTTAAGGCTAAAGTGATAAAATTCCTTGAAGACAACATACAGTCAAAAATAAGGAGGAAAACAATGAACGCTAACCATAATAGATATAGTAATAGGATGTACACATTATTAAATAGCTGCTTCTTGCATGAAGGTTCACAGCTTTGAAAACCAAAGAGCACAATTCTATTCTGCCCTGTGAGTTAGAAGCAACTAAATGGCAGGGTGCCAACTTAGTGACTGGCACAGTGTTAAGAATTATTTCTTGCCTTCTCCACAATCAACATTATTAGCATAACCCTTTAAGATCCAGAAGAAATTAAGGCTAAATGAGAACAAGAAAGAAATAAGAAAAGAAGTCAAAAGAAAGGTAGTGGAAAAAGGAAAAGAGGAGAGAGGAAGGAATGGGGTAGAGGAAAAAGGAAGAAAGAAAAAAAGAGGAAGAATGGCCCATTAAGTATCTGATGCAAAGATCCTATTTATAACTGACTCCAAAGTCTGCACTCTTAACGCAGACACTGCATTGAGGATCAGAGAAAAATAAGTCCTGAATTGTGCTTTGGAATTGCTCATAGTCTAGCAAGAGACACAGACTCCTAGCGAGTAATTCTGGTGCAGTGATAGGAACTATAATAGAGGTATAATAAGAGTTAAGGAGAAACATGACTAAATGCCTGAATGTGGGTGGGGGGAGTCATCAGAATGCAGACATATTCATTTGTGTTTATGCAATTCATTGCTTTCTCTTGGCCTGGATACCCACGCAAATCTGCTGTTCCTTCCGAAGCAACTTTCCTGTGGTTTTCCCCTGTCTGTCTT
This sequence comes from Nesogale talazaci, assembly GCA_004026705.1. Taxonomy (NCBI): domain Eukaryota; kingdom Metazoa; phylum Chordata; class Mammalia; order Afrosoricida; family Tenrecidae; genus Nesogale; species Nesogale talazaci. Next base: position 23,802 of record PVJH01001869.1, on the reverse strand, counting down.
TGCAGCCTGTGGTTTGTTAGTCTGATTCTGTGTGCAATAAGTTATAAACTCTTTAGAAAGGCTTTGAAGAAGGGGTGTCATTATCAAAGGAAAAAATGACAAATTAAAGAAAATGTAAATTTCAATAGAACTTATTTAACTTTTAAAAAGTCCTGGGAATTTGCTAATCATATGAATGAAAGTGAGATGACTATGCTGTTTTACAATGGAAGAGCAAAGGGCAAAAGGCTGCTCACCTCTTGAAATTTCAAACTGTCCCTGATGACATCTGTCATTTGCACAAAACAGCTTTACTCTATGAAGATCCTCACTAGATAGCATCATTTGTTTTCATTCTTGACTTTTTGAGTACATGCTAAAAGTGTATGGGAATCTTTGTAACTGCTTTGTACCTTCTAGAGATGCCAACAGCTTCATCAGAATTTCAGAACAGTGTGAAACACACATAGGTTAGGAGTTATTACCTTTATGCTTTCAGAATAGTTCACCCACTAGATTTAAATATAATGCAGAACCTTGCATAATTTAGAAAGTTCAAATACTCAAATAAGTGTTATAACATCATCATCATTCATCATTAATCGCAAAGTGTTTGCAATTTTGTGGTGCCATCTAAAACCCCATCCTTGAATAGAAAGCCTTCATACAATTCCAAGGCCTGTCTTGAATTAGGCTGTTATAATAGGCTTATTTTTCTCTTGACCCTTCTGTGTAAGAGGATTAGCTCTTCAAGATTCCACATGCAGCATTAGTCCTCAAACGGCATGTGTGAGATGGAGGCAGGATTTGATTGTGAAGGATATTAACACAAACACCTAGCTGAAGTTGTTAAACAATGTAGCGTCTTTTACATCACATTCACTCTTTCTCTCTATGCCACATCTACCATTCACAACTCATGCTACTCATCTGCTATCTCTCTGCATGTATATGGATCATTTTTAATGGAATAACTTACATTTTATTTTTATCAGTTGCCTATTTATCAAATTTGTCCTCTAGCCACTTAAAGCCTGTCCCTCAAGTTGCAGCATGATGACCTCTTTTGGAGGTGCCACTGAGATAAATGACTCTCTGGAGGCGGACCCCTCTCCCTGTGTCTCTGGTAGTCAGCCCAGCAAGCTGCCTCATCTATCTGCCCTGATTCATCCCCTGTTCTGTCTGACCTGTGGATCTAGCCAACCCATGGACCCTGGCGGATCACTTCACTGTGCTATGTTCTCTGCTGTGACATCACCTTACATTGCATTGGCTGCTGCCTTTGGGCCAACTCCACTCATCTTGACACCACTTCAGAAGCTACAACTCCTGCCAGCCACTTTCCATCACTACTACTTGAGACTCCACTGTGACCTGATTCACCATGCAGTGTTCCTGGCTTCTGCCACACCTCCATATCTCATCTTCCTACTGCCAGCTTCCTTGGTCATGGGCTGTGTGAGTTGGGGGCCTTCTGTATATTTATCAACTGACCCGCGAAAGTGAATTGGACTGAGTTTTCTATGGACAATTTGCTGCTATATTCCTTTGCACTCTTTAAATTTATACATAAACCTAAAATCATAATTGTCCTGATTTGGTTCTTTAGAGAACCCTGCTAATACAGAGGGTATGTTAAGAATCATTGCTACTGGGGGTCCAGATCTTACATTCAGAGTTTATTTTAACCCAAATTAAACAAATGGTGTTTAATCATCTCTCTGAGATTGGGAAGGCTGCAGAGCAGTTCTCTCAGTAATATATTTGTCTTAACCTCTTTAGCCAAAATTAAGGGCTCAAACATAAAAACATTTGTAGGAATTGAGCAGAAGAAGGCAGCATTTCATTCTACTGCACATGGAGTATGAGATGGAACCAACCTGACAGGCCCTAACACCAACAGCTGTCTCCTCAGGGTGCCATCGAGAGTCCCTAACAGCCCCCAAAACAAGAGATCTACTTGAAGTAGTGGATTCAGAGGGGATCTGCTGGGCCACTTAAATTCTAGGTAGTGAGATCAGCCCAGAGGCTTTTGAAGGACTCTAAGATTTTGCCAGAATTTCTCAAAGAGGGTTCTTAAGAAGTTCTATGAAACTGAAATTTCATGAAAACTGAAATTTGCCTTTACGATAAAGTGACCAGTTTTTTTTGTGGGGGGGAGGGGCATCACTGCCCTCTGGTGGCCATGAGAGCTACCCAGCCTTGCTCCTAGAGACCTGCCGCTGGATTTTAAATGCTAAGTCAGTGGGCCACAGTCCTGCACTCAACCACTACGCCACCGGGGCTCAGCCCAAGTGACCAGATTTTAAGCAGGACACCATTGACTGGGGCAGGTGGCAGGGGTTCTTGATTAAAAATTTGGTCTATACGGAGCAACAAAAATTTTCATAGACTGCAGAAATAGTATTGCAATATATTTAATTTAAAACACCTTGGGACATTGTTAAATTGTTAAAAAGTGGGACATCTGGTCACTTTACTTAATGAGAAAAGCAAGAAGTGCTAAGGATTCTGGTAAGGGTTTTTATTTGCTTCTTTGTTCCATCATAACAAGGAAACTGTTGAGGAACAAGAGTTGTCCTATGAGAATGCCATTGGGAAAACTTATTCCAGCCACCCGCCCTTACCTTGCCCTCTCAGGCTTTTTTTTTCCCCCCGTTTCCTGGCTAAAAGGACTTTTAAAGGAAGCATTATTTGAACCCACCATAAGATGCCCCAAAGTAGCACTTTGAGAATGTACAAAGCGAAGAGTGCAAAATGCTTCCAGGAAAGGCTGACCAAACAACCTCACTGCCATCCAGTCAATTCCTGCTCATAGTGACGTAGGACAGAGTAGAAACGCCCACGTGGGTTCCCAAGACTGTCAATCTTAACAAGATTAGAAAGCCTTATCGTCCTCTCAAGAAACAGCTGGTAGTTTCAAATTGCTGAGTTTGTGTTTACTAGCCTAATGTTCAAGCCCACTACTCTTCCAGAGCTCCTTTGGGGAAGGATCAGAGTGATGGAAATGACACCTGCCGCAGTGGAGAGATCTAGATGAATGATGTGTCACGACTCAAAAGTTTCACGTTTCAATAATTTTGTTTAATGAAGGTTTCTCTGCTATCATGGTAGGCTTGAAATGAAATTGTAGCCTGAGGTAGAGAGCTCAAAGTAAAAAAAAAAAAAATTCTAAACAAGCAGCTGGTGCTATAAATAGTCCCCTTCCATCAAACATTCAGCCTACACTGAAAAATATTTAGGGCTTGTAGAATCGTGGTGTGTGGTTGTTTTAGGTGAAGCAAGAAGTTTTACAGATTTAATTAAAAATAAGATTGAGGGACATGAAGCAATTCAGTTATCCACCATCAAAGAAGAAATATAATAAGCAAATGAGCAATTAAAATGTCTCCCCCCCCCCCATGTTAGTCTGGGTTATCTAGATAAATTAAATCAGTGATACTTGTGGATAGATAAGAAAGAACTTTATATCAAGAACTAATTTCTATCAATAACACTTCCTAGCCCAGTCCAAGTCAGGCCATGGTCCCATGCTAGGGGGCTCCCTCTTTTGACTGACTTCGCCAAAGATCTATGACACAGAAAGGTGAAGCAGGGAAAAGGGAGATAGGTGGTAGGTGCAGAATTATAGGGATATAAGTTTTGTGGAAACAAGGACGGATACTGACAGCTCACAGGTTGTCTCCAGGGTCATCGGCCTACCTGGGGATGCCCCACGAGGCAGGCAGAGTCCCAGCAAGGAAAGGGACAGAGCAAAGAGAAGTCCGCACTGTCCCTCTTACGGAAACAACCTCACCTCCTAGGAAACTCCGTGAGGTTACTATTTGAATGACAGTGACGTCTACCCCTAACTTCACATAGGCAACATCAAGTTGACATAAATTCTAACTGCCACAGCCTGTAACAAACCTCAGGTGATATGATACATAGGTTTACTGTGCCAGCCGGGCCGACAGGAACATGTGGGATTAATCAGGTTGCAGTTAGACTGGAGGGCCTGCTCCTCATTCTCTTGCTCTCTGGTGATCCTGCAACTGCTTCAGCTAATTTTCTGCCTCAACTTGTGGGACTAACTGTGGGACAGTCAACTGGAGGGTCATGTTACCAAAGCTTCAGATTGCTCTGAGACCTGCTTTGCCACACTGCTGGTGTGTACATCGTTAGAGTTTGAGGCTATAGGATCCTGCCATCTTGCATTGCTTGAGTTCAAGGTCCCATCTGGGCCTGCTTCACTAAACTCCTGAGCTGCTAACTGTTGGTGACCAGCGCTGCTGTTTACGGCCTGTGGACAAACTCTGCCTGCATTGCCTGGGCGAAGACTCAGTTGTCTGTTTCTTTGACCTTGGAGCCAGCCATTCTCATGAGTTGCAGAATTCCCAGTACATTAACTGTTCCATGGAAGTGAGTTGAGCTGAGCCTTCTGTACTGCTGGGTTGAATAATTAGCTGCTATAATCCTTTGTGCTGTATAATTCAATCAATTTGTCTACCTATCTGTCTATCTATCTGTAAGATCTTCCCTCACATATCTCAATATATAATCTATCAATAAAATGTATGTTTGAAAGAAATGGAGAAACCAGGTGAAATGATATCAAGGCCATAGAAATAACACCTCTCTCCATGACTTATTTTGATATTTGATCCTCTAAAGTTGATTTGAAAAATCCACTGACATTGCCACTTCTCTAATAGTTTTTAGGCTAAGAGCATATTTTTCAATTCCTTCCTGTGAGGAAAAAAGGTCTAGGGGAGTACTAAGAATAGATTAACCGGAAGCATGATGGTAAGTATAGGATAGATTGACCTTTTCAAGGATTGCCTTCTGCCTGGTTCCACAATCAATGCTCATGGAAGCAGCAGTCAAGAGACAACATTATGCATCACATTGGACAAATCAGGTGAACAAGAACTCTTTAAAATGTTAAGGAGTGACACTTTGAGGACTAAAGTGCACCTGACCTACATGAGGATATTTTCAATGACCTTATATGCATGTGAAATCTGGGTATTGAATAAAGTAGACCAAAAAAGAACAAACATATTTTAATGATGGTGCCATCCAAGAATATTGAATTACCATGGACTTCCAGTAGAAAAAACAAATAAGTCTTGGAAGAAGTACAGCTAGATTATGCCATATAATTGAGGAGAGTGAGGAGTCCTCTCACATACTTTGGACATGTTGTCAGGAGAAAGCCAAACTTAAAAAAGGACAGCATCCTCGGTAGAATGTCAATAAAAATAAGGAAAATACTCCAAGAGTTGGACTGACACAGGGGCTGCAGCAACAGGTTCAAATATAACAAGCATGAGGATGGCCCGGGATGAGACAGATTTTTCTTCTATTGTGTCACAACCAACACAATGACACCTAAGAAAAATAACAAGGAAATGGACATAAAAGTAAACACTAAGATTATGCATGCAATATGCATAGAAACCCAAATTACAATAATGAGCTAGAAAAAAAGCATTCTGCCTGTCACTAATAGATAGAAAAAGTGTCAAGATTATTGCCAATATCCATGGATAACAGTCTGGCATGCAGGAAAAAAACCTGAAAAATGAAATATATGTGTGTATACATGTTAGCTTATAAACACCATATGTCATGTATGTATATATATATATCATGGATCACAAGTATATATGAAGTTTTGTCTTCTACAAAGTGTTAGACTCACTCAACCTCATTGTCATTGGGTTGATGCCAACTCATATCAACCCTTTCGGGACCATAACTCTTTTTTTCCAATAATTTTATTGGGGACTGTTACAGCTCTTATAACATTCCATACATCATTTGTATCAAGTATGTTCGTACACATGTTGCCATCTCCACTATCAAATATTTTATAGTTGAGCCCTAGGTATAAACTCCTCCTTCCTCCTCCTTTTAAAAAAAATTTTGATAGATCATTTTATAGGTGGCTCCTACAACTCCCATCACAATCAATACATATGTCAACTGTATACACCCCACAACTCCATCCCTGCCACCATCATCACTCTCAAAACTGCCTCCTTCCACTTAGGAACCCAGTGCCAGCTCCCATATTTCCCCCCTTCCCACTCCTCCTCCCCTGTGAACCCTTAATAATTTACAAATTATTATTAATTTTTTATATCATACACTATCTGATGTGTCCATTCACTCACTTCCCTGTTGTCTGTACCCCAGAGAGGAGTTTATTCCTGAAGTAGGAGTAGATTCCTGAAATTGGTTCCCTGTTTCTATTCCACCCTCCCAGTATCATCACTCACACAACTGGTCCGGAAGGAATCATCTATTCTAAACTCCCCAGGTTTCCAGCTCCAGTGCACATCCCCTGGTCCAGCTGGATTTGTCAGGGAGAATTGGGATCATGATTGTGGGTGGGAGGAAGCATTTGAGAACTAGAAGAAAGTTGCATATTTCATTGTTACTAAATTATACCTTGACTGGCTTATCTCCTCCTTGCAACTCTTCTGTAAGGAGATGTCGCTTCACCTATTAATGGACTTTGGATCCCCAATCTGTATTCCCCCTCATTTATAATGATATAATTTTTAGTTCTTTGATGCCTGATAGCGGATCTCTTCAACAAACCGTGGTCACACACAGTCTGGTGTGCTTCGTCCATGTGGGCTTTGTTGCTTCTGAGCTGGATGGCTGCTTGTTTACTTTTAAGCCTTTAAGAACCCAGATGCTATATATTTTAATAGCAGGGCACCATCAGCTTTCTTCACCATATTTGCTTATGCACACATTTGTCATCAGTGATCATATCAGGAATGAGCATGCAATGTTAAGATTTTTATTTCTTGAAGCCTGATAACTGATCCCTTTGACACCTCACGGGACCATAACTCTTAAGGGAATAGAAAGTTACATCTTTCTTCCTTGGAGAGTCTGGTGTTTTCAAACTGCTGACTTTGCAGCTAACAGGTCAGTGTGCAACTATTATTCCACCAGGCCACCTTCTATGAAATATTGTGTATGTTCAAATGTATATAGAATTTAGGGACTTATCAGACATCTCAACAGCTTATCCTACCAACTACCCTACTTTTTTGGTTATTTTTGCATCTCTCTTGTAGTCATGCAAAGGCACTATCTATAAGAGGCAAAAAGAAGAAGTAAAAAGTTTCAAGGATTCCTTGGATTATTTTGTGATTATTTGGTGCATGTTTGTCTCCCCTCAATGAAATTGTTAGATACATAAAGACAGGGAACAGTTTTGTTCATCATTGCAACCTGTCAGCACCTGGCACAATGCCTGGAAGATAATAAACTCCAGCCAGGTGCTGTCCATTCTGACCCATGGGTATTCAGTAGAGTTATGGAAGAAATTGATGACTAATATAACACCATTCCAGGTTTTTTTCATTTTCATTTTCATCTGAAAAACTAAAGCCAGAAAAAAATCCTTGAACAACTAGTGCCATCTAGATGGTTAAAGATAGGCTGGATCTAGAATGCAATTTTCCTCACTCTTAGCTTATCCCTCTCCACTTTAAATGACCTTCCCTTTCTAATTTTTAAAAAATGGGACAATGTGTACAAATATTGTCACTGTGACATTAAAATGATTGTTCTAAAAGAAAATGGAAAAATCTCCCACGTGGATCTTTTTTTGAAAAACATGGGGAATTCAGGACAGATGATCCATTCAGGACCAGTGGTGAGAGTGGTGATACCGGAAGGGTAGAGGGAAGGTGGAGTAGAAAGAGGAAATCAGTTGCAGGAAGCTACATATAACCTCCTATCTGGAGTACGGACAACTGGGAAATGGGTGAGGGAAACATCCAACAGTGTACCATATGACAAAATGATGACAATTTGTAAATTGTTAAGGGTTCCTGAGAGAGGGGTAGTGGGGAGGGAAGGGAAAAATGGGAAGCTGACACCAGGGGCCTAAGTAGAAGGAAGATGTTTTGGGAATGATGATGGCAACAAATGTACAAATGTGGTCTGCATACGATAGATGTATGTATTGATCATGATAAGAGTTGTATAAGCTCCCAATAAAATGATTTTAAAATATATGATAAATGAAAAAAGGTATATTAAAAAAAAAACTTCAACATGTGTGAGATATATTGACCTCAATTCTGTTGGTTTATTGGGAGATTGTTGAAGAGAAAGTGTGGATACTTGGAAGAGAACTCAATGTTTGCTTAAGCAGTCTGGTTAAAACTTTCTTTGGTTTCATTTGTAAGAAGCGATATGGGGGCTGAGCCCCGGTGGCATAGTGGTTGAGTGCCAGATTGCAGCCCATTGGCTTGGTGGTTCAAATCTGGCAGCACCTCTCCGGGAACACAGCTGGGTAGCTCCCACGAACCACCAGAGGACAGTGATGCCCCCCCCCCAAAATAAAGAAGTGATATGTTTGGCAGAACCCCTTTTTAGCTAACAATTATAAAAATCAAACATCTAGAATAATTACTAAAGGACTTATAAAGGCTAACCAATGAGTAATTCTGATGAAATATCCTGGACATATTTTCTTTTCTGTTGACTTTCAACCACTTTCCCTTTAAATGGTGAAGCAGAGTCCTTTATCATCATTATATTTTAATGAAATGAAGATATTAAGCTACATATTTGTGCATTTTCTCTCCATGTCTATAGACATTAGAGGCTAGTGTAATTTGCTATTACTTAGTATAAAAAAATAAACAAGGAAAAATGCCCAATCTACTGCCCTCAAATCTATTCTGACTCATAAGACCATATTGTGTGGAAACCCTTATGATTTGTTGGATTGGTCAAATGGATTTCTGAGGTCTGTCCTAGGAATGGAACATCAGGTATTGATATAATTGATGAAGTTTTCTGTTTCCATATTGAATTTTTATGTCTTTAAATGAGAAGAAAATGCTCTTTCAATAAAGAAGGTGTGCTGGAGCCAGTTTGCCGGGGGTAGAAACTGGCAGAATCACTATTGAATTGGGTTAAGACAACTTACCATGCTCTCCTATAGTTTTCCCTCTGTAAAATGGATCATTTGTTTTGCTGATTGTTTATAAGGATTAATTGCAACAACACATATAAAATATGTAGGACCATGTTTTGGTAAGATAATCAGTGTTGACTACTGGTATGCTTTTGCTTTATAATTCAAAATATTAGAGGAAAATGGTTTGTATTTGTGGTGATGGAGTAATTTGAAAAAAGGAGAGCAATAAACATTGCACAATTTGAAGAATACAGTTAATGTCATTCCATGGTACATATGAAAATTGAGTTGCACCTTTCCGACATGATCACTGAAGACAACTGTGTGCATAAGCAAAGGTGGTGAAGAAAGCTGATGGTGCCTCACTATTAAAAGAGGCAGCATCTGGGGTCTTAAAGGCTTGAAAGTAAACAAGCAGCTATCTAGCTCAGAAACAACAAAACCCACATGGAAGAAGCACACCAGCTTGTGGGATCACGAGATATCAAAGGGATTAGATATCAGGCTTTAAGAACTAAAAGGTATAACATTGCATGTTCACTTTCCTGATATCATCGCTGAAGACAAATGTGTGCATAAGCTAATGAGGTGAAGAAAGTGGATAGTGCCTGGCTATCAAAAGATATAGCGTCTGGTGTCTTAAAGGCTTGAGTAAGGAAGTGGCCATTCAGCTCAGAAGCAACAAAGCCTATGTGGAAGAAGCACACCAGCCTGTGTGATCATGAGGTGGTGAAGGAATCTAGTGTCAGACATCAAAGAGCTAAAATTATATCATTATTAATAAGGGGGAGTACAGATTGGGGACCCAAAGCCCATCAATAGGTGAAGCAACATCCTCTTGCAGAGGGATTGCAAGGAGAAGATGAGCCAGTTAAGATACAGGGTAGTAGCAATGAAATATACAACTTTCCTCTAGTTCTCAAATGCTGCCTCCCACCCACTATCATGAAACCAATTCTACCACATAAATCCAGCTAGACCGGGAGATGTACAGTGAAGTTGGAAACATGGGAAACTTAGGATAGATGATCCCTCAAGACTTGCAATAGTTGTGGCAATACCAGGAGGGTGGAGGGATGGTGGAATAGAAAGAGAGAACCAATTTCAGGGATGTACATGTAGCTTCCTCTCTGGGATATGGTCAACAGGGAAGTGAGTGTTGTGACAGTGGACAGTATGAAAATAATAATTTGCAAATTACTCTGGGATATGGTCAACAGGGAAGTGAGTGTTGGACAGTGTACAGTATGAAAATAATAATTTGAAAATTACTAAGGGTTCATGGGGGGGGGGAGGGAAATATAGGGAGCTGATACTGGTGGCCTGGATGGAGGGAGCATGTTTTGAGAGTGATGATGGCAATAAGTGTGTAAATGTGGCCTACATACAATTGATGTATGTATGGATTGTGATGGGAGTTGTATGAGCCCTAATAAAATGATTCATTAAAAAAAAGGAGGAAGGGAGAAGGAGGAGCTTATACCAAGGGCTCATGTGGAAAATGTTTGTAAATGAATGTGGCAACATGTATGTAAATGTGCTTGATACAGATGATGTCTTGAATGTTATAATACCTGTAAGAGCCCCCAATAAAATTGTTTTTAAAAAATCAAAAAATAAAAAGAGTCAGCCGGGGCTGAGCCCCGTGGCATAGTGGTTGATTGCAAAACTGCGTCCCACTGGCTTGGCGGTTCAAATCCAGCAGCAGCAAGGCTGGGTAGCTCCCACGAACAACAGAGGGTAGTGATGCCCGCCCCCCCCCCCACCAAATTGAGTTGACTTATGTTTTCAAAAACAAATGAATGGATTAAGTATTTGAAGACTATTGTGTGTATATTTGTTATAAAAGGGAGAATCCCACCAACCATAATACAAGATGAGTGGGTGCCAAGTAATACTGCAGGGAAAACACTCCTCTCCCATCTCCAGTTTCTGTGGTTCATGTGCTGCTGTCTCCATCCTGTGCTCTGTTAGGCTGGGTTGTCTAGAGGAACAAAATCAGTGACCCTCATATTTTGTAATAAAGAACATCATACATCAAGGAGACATCGCAGTCCAGTCTAACTCAAGTCTTGATGTTATCCGGGGCCCTCTTCAGACACACGTGGCTCTTGCTAAATCACATGAAAAAGTGAAGCTGGATGCCAGGTGACCACAGGCTGGTGAGTGAGGAGTCATGAGGAGCAAAGGTTCGTGGAAACCTCACAGGGCACCAACATCTCTCAGAGTCAAGCAGACAAAGAGTCCCAGGGAAGTTCCAGCACAAAGGAAGATGAAGTGACAGAAAAAGAGTGAGACATTCCTTGTTCTCCCTCTAAAAAGGGGCACTACCCCCCCCACCTCAAGGAGGCATCCTTAGACTGTGGTCTAATTGATACCACACCTACATTTTAACATAAAATCTAAGGACCACACTTGTGTAGGACTCACTTGGACTACTTGGTTGAAATCATTTGCAACCCACCCTCCGGAGGTTCATTCACTGCCTGCGAGATGGAATTGGTGTACATTTTCCCAGATCATTGAATATAGACATATCTACAGCAGACTTCATCATAATCTTGTCATCTGGTGGGGGCAATGAAATACTGCTACTTCAATATCAACTTCTCATCCGAGGAAGACAATGAATTCTCATGTACAATGCATGGATTTACATGGGCTTTTTGGTTCTCTAAAATTCAAATATATAGTAGAGGCCATAAGAAGCATCTAAGAAGAAATAATTTAAAATGTGCTAGGGATATAAAAAAGATGAGTGGTTGGCCAGGAGACAAAGTAATGTGGGTCAGCAAACAGACTCCAAAACAAAATGTAGGTGCTACTGCTGAGCAGCCATCTGAGCCTGGAAAAATTACCGATACCTTTGTGCCTCCATTGTCTCCTCTGTATACTGATAATTGCAACCAAATCCACTTTATAGGGATGGTCCAGGTTCTGAATATCTTAATATGTGTAAGCCCCTTAGAAAAATATCTGCTACATCACATTTAGATTGCAAATTTAATTAATTTCTCATTATCATTATTATTATTATTCAGATTTGGGATAAATTATGGTACCATGTATCTGAACAATCTTAGAGGTGCCAGTTTTATATTGCTAGCTGAGATTTTTCTGTATGCAAAGGTAAAAACTGATGGATTAAAAGTATCTTTTGTAAATTATTAAGGGCTCATGGGGGAGAGGGAGGAGAAATATGGGGAGCTGATTCCGGGGGCCTAAATAGAAGGAGGATGTTTTGAGACCAATGATGGCAACAAATGTGCAAGTGGGGTCTGCATACAATTGATGTATGTTTTGATTGTGATAAGAATTATATGAGCCCCCAATAAAATGCTTTAATAATATTTAAAAAGTACCTTTTGTACTGCTAATGGGAGCCTGGTGTCAAAGTGGTCTACACAGAAGACTGTCAACCTAAGGATCAGTGGTTTAAAGCTATGCTCTTCTGAGGAAGAAAGGTGAGCCCCTGTTTCTGTAAAGATGTATCGTCTCAGAAAACCAAAGGCCCAGGGCTGAGTTTGTCCCAAAGGATCACTGAGTCAGAAGCAACGGGTGCAACAAGAATGGACTTGATGGCAGTGAGTGTGGGAGAAGGTAATAAAAAGGAGCCCAGGTGGCAAAATTATTTAAGCACGTGACTGCTAATATATTGAGAGTTGGAATCCACACAGCAGTTCCGGAGCAATCTGCTTCAATAAACATTATAGCCTAAAAAATCTTATGGGGAGATAGTATACTGTCGCATGGAGTCACCTAACAACATGACATGTAATAACTTTAACAGTGAAAAATAAAAGGAGACATAGGAATAGAAGTTGAAATCTTTGTGGAGCAAAATAGAATTGAGTATTAAATGCCATTTGAAGATTGATGATGATGATGATGTGACAGACTACATAGCATAAAGTGCATCAAAGCATCTACAGCTATGGAGTCTAGTGTTGCTTCATCAGTTCATCTGTGTATATAATACACAGATAAGTAAATCTATATTTAGTACCTACCATTTTCCAGGCACTATTCTGTTTATTAATGAACAATTATGCTCTGTCACTGTGGAGTTTATTTCTTTTGAAGGGATGAGCAACATTTAGGATCTAGTTTTGGTTGGAAAGGGGTCATTGATCAAGTCCTGCGTCTTATTTTCTTCTGTGTCTTATTTCCTATATAATGAAATGCAGTGCGTGTGGAAGAAAGTTTGTAGGAGACTAAGTGGTCTATTTATCCTCTTATATCCCCGAAGATTAGAATGGACAATGTATGGAATGACTGCATTAGACACCACTAGGGGGCACGATGAGCACACCACAAATATTCTGTTGCTGTAAAATTCTAGTCCAAAGGAGACTTTTCCTTGTATAAATTGTATGTAAGTTGTATAAATAATCCTCTATGCTAAGTAAAGTACTTCATTTTGAGACCATTCTTTTATGAAAGATGTAGGATACTTTATTAGTAATTGGCTACCAAAACATGTATTTGTTGAGTCTATATTTCTTAAAGTGGTCCTATAAGAGTAGATCTTCCCATAGCAACTGTAAATGCATATAATAATGGAAGGGCCATGTCTACAGAACGACAACCCATAAGAACCATGTCTAATATTAGTGTATTCCTCTATTCATAGGTCAGGGTCTAGTTTCATGGAATTATTTCATGAGCCTGTGTGTGCAGAGTAGAACCATACTCTGTATGGATTCCAGAGCTCCGTCTGTTGCCTCTGGCTGAGTTCCAACCACTAGCATGTCAGCTAGTAGTTTAGCACTTAACTATTTTCACCACCCAGGGACTCCTCAGGACCTGATGCATACCCAGTGTTCTTTTTTTCACTTCTTCATTTACTCATTTTACTAACCTGAATCAGGCTACACTAGAGAAAAAGAGTTACACTTTTATCTTTTCACTTGTAGACTATGAAAGATGCCCATAAATTGACATCTTTTCTTTCAAACTTGGAAGTCTCATCTCCTTGAATTCTGTTAGCTTCTTGCTAATAGAATACAGCAGAAGCCACTGAATACTATCTTTCCGAAAGATCAGCACAAGGCTGGATCCTAAGAGGTTGAGGTTCAATATGTACCAATGCCCAAATTTACCACACTGAGACACTACTCCATCATGTCTAATAACAACTACTACTCTTCCCCTTAGTAGTTTTCCTCCTAGCCTTGGAGCTGCTGGTGATTTTAAACTGATGTCCCCACAGGTAGCACCTCAAAGCATCATCATTATACCATCAGAGATAACTATCAATGCTAGTTATGATATTGATTTACTGCAACATGGCATAGAACTTGCTAACTATGAAGGAAGTCACTCACATGATTGTGGAAGATGTCAAGTCCCAAATCTATGGGTAGACATCGGGTTGGAGGCTTCTCCTGATGCACATGGTTTCAGGGACTGATGAACACAAAGAGGCAAGTTGGATGACAATCTGCTGACTCACGAAGCTGTAGAAGCTGATGAATCAAGTCAGATGGATGGCTGCTGGCTCAAATTCCAAGAAGCAGAGTTTAGATGATGATTATGCAGATGAAAACTTTAGAGCAAGAGTGAGAACTTTCTCAGAGCATTTATATGGCTGCTGATCATGCCTCAAGGAAACTTCCCTTGCTTGATGGCAAGATGGTACAAGGGTGTGACATGAATGAGGAGGGTCAGGATAGTGAGAGGGTAAGGGTGATGACTTGATACACACTCTCCAGGGAAACAGTCACCCAAGAAGCAATGCACACAATATCAGCATCATGATTACAGCAGACAACTCTTTTTCAAATGAGACTGTGGCCATAGTCACAGAGGTTACGAATGATGTCACATTGTGAAATGGAGGACAAATGCATCAGATCACAAAAGGGAAAAAAAAGTACATCATAACACAATTGCTATCACATGGTCCACCTACTTTATTTGTATAAGCAGAATTCTTACAATCCGCTTGGTGGGTCACAAACTCATTATTTAGGTAGTTCTACTCAATTGTTATTGGAAGACATATGATCATAGTGCTTCTTAGGGGCAAGGCTGGCTAGTTAGTGTTTTACATACTTTGGACCTGTTGTCAAGAGAGACCAGCCCCTAGAGAGCAACATCATTTTAGGTAGAGAGAGGGGGAGCAAAGGAGATGAACCCCCTTGAGAAGATGAAATAACACCATGACTGCAACTAGGGGCTCAGGCATGAGAGTAATCGTGAGTATGGGGCAGGACAGGGGGCATAAGATTGCTATCTGTTGGGACCAAGTTGATGGCACCTAACATCTCACCACCACTTTGATGTGGCAGTTCCAAGACTCACTCTTAGTCTAATAACAAACGTACTGCCATTGAGTCAATTCACACTCACAGTAAGTCTATAGGAGAGGGTAGAACGGTTCCTTGGGATGGTTTCCAAATTCATGTCTCAGACTTCGATTGTCATGGAGTTGATTGTAACTCACAGCAATCCTACAAGTACAAGGCAGAACTGTCTCTGAGGGTCTCCACCACTGACCTCTTTATAGGAACACAAAGCTCTGCCTGCTCCTGCGGAGCTGCTGGTGATCTTAAACGGATGCCCCTGCAATTAGCATCCCAGAGCATCATCCCTGTTTCACCAGAGGTAACTATCAATGCTGGTTTCTCACACCGATAAGTGCCCTGGGCTTTCTCAAAATACAGTGACTGGTTTCTGAGGAAGAATTCCTGGGACAGGCGTTGACCAAATTAAATAATTCATTACACCACAGGAAGTGATGCTGTGTGATTTATAAGGATTTTCTAGAAATGACACAGGTTCTGATTGATTCTCTCTCAGGACATTATTTCTCAGAACCCAACCATTAAATTTTGACTAAGCCCAGGGCAAGTCTAGATGTGGCAAGGTCCTAATTCACAGCCAATATCAATGGTCATAGTGTTGAGTGCAAGTTTTCAGATGGCTTCAATTCCCGAGCTCCAAGTTCCCCAAGCCCAGATGAAGACTTGCATAACATAGATATTCCCTCAAAAAAAATGCTGTCCAAATTGCAGACTTGTTAGAAAGATAATATTACTTTTGTTAAGTCATCAAGTTCTGAAGTATACTGTTACAATACAATATCTAACTGCAACAAAGAATAATTGTCTTCAGGGGTCTGGCAGAATTTAAGAAAATAAAATGTGCTTCTGAGAAGCCTTATTTGTCAGAGATCAGTAATAGCCCTCCACCCCACCCCACAAGAAAAGCCACAACCGGAGATATGCTGTCCTTACATGTCCAATGCCATCTGCATTAATGATCAAGGCTGTGAAGACTTGGAAGCAGATGAAGGCTCATTATTTAGGGACTTCTTTATCACTGACAAAACGGATATCCAGTGGTTGATCACTATAATAATTTTCCAAAACAGCAGGTTTGCAAATGTGAGTCTTTTCCTGACCCAGCCCTTCCAGTTCACAAACAAGGAAAGGCAAGCCTAGCTGGATAGCCACGCACTAGTGACCTCATCCAACAGGAAGTCCTGAGGAACAGGAGTTTTCCTCCAGGCAGTATGCTAGGTGTGGCTGCCTTGCAACCAATTTACCAAACAGATGGAGAAGACTTCTTCATGCTTAAAGCACCATGAAGGAGATAGAATATATCTGCTACACATGGCAGATGGTCAAGACACATCTCCCTTAGGAATGTTCTAGAATTGTGAGACAACACTAAATAAGGAATGACATCTACCTTAGCAAAACTTCTGATATAATTATACCTTCTCTTCATTTATCAGCTATCTTGTAATCTGATAACTAAAATAGTAAAAAAAAATCTACTATCTATTTTGTACATTAATGATGTGCACTTTGCAGTAAAGATTGTCAATTTTTGAGGTAAGAGTAATGCTAGCTATCAATGGTAGGCATTAATTCTAGTAGGTTATGGTTCCCAGTAGTTTGGCAATTATGCATTGATTCTACATGATAGTTATATAAAGAGTAGTCATCTTCCATTTTGTGATGTGACATGATCAGCCTTCATTTTTTCTATAATGTAATTGTTCACATCACAACTTAGTCTTTGGAATCTAGCCATGTCAATAAGTAAGAAATGGCCATATTTAAAAATGATCATCACTCTTTACTTAGCTACGCACTTAACAAAAAGATCTATTTTGAAGGAAGAACAGTTAGCCAGAACGCTCCTTGGTAGCACAATGTGAAAACTTATCTTAATTATTATTATTATTATTATTATTATTACTGGTGTTTATTGGATTTTGGGTTTTTCAACAATTTATTAGCACATAATCGACATTTAATACAATTTCAATAGTTCAATCACACTAAGAATAACTGTAAAATTATTACCACAACCAGTATTAGAACATTTTGTCCTTTTTTGCATTGTTATGAACTGCCTCTTTCCCCCAACCTCCCCTGAGAGACCCCAGATTTGTCTATCTTGGATTTCCTATACAGAGAAACATACTAAAAATAAAATAAATCACCACAATCACAATGAAAACTAACAATAATAAGATAAATCTAAGAAAGATCTCAATTGAAAAGACAGCAGAAACCATTAAAAATTAGAACAACTTTAAAATGGGTCAAAAAAGAGATCAAGTAATATAATGTTAGATTTTAACCTATTTCTGCAATAATCTACTTTCAAATGTCCTCTGCATGATAGCAAAACTATACATATAATTGGTCTGTGGTCAAAGGAGATTTCCCTCAGGCTCAATACACCTTTTTTTTTAAATGAATGAATTTTTAAATGAGTCAAACATGAGTCCAAATAAGACCCAAGTACATCTACAATAACTGACTTTACAATGCTCTCTGTCAGATAACAGTGCTATTCACATTCCTTGACTCTGGTCAGAGGGAATCCACCAGAGTCTTAATCAATGTGTGGACCTGGCAAATTGGTTTGCCATAGCCTTCATAGCCTTCTGCAAACCAGGTGTTCACAATTTAAACTTGGATACTCTCCTCTCCTTCTGATTTGGATTATATTAGCTGCAACTCTTGGATAATACAGGCTGATGTACTTCTTCCAGGTAGGCTTAGTTGATGTCTAACTTAGATAACTGCCTGATTGAAAGCAAACCTTTAAGATCTCAGAAGCTATTCTTTCTGATATCCAGGCATCATCTAGTATCTTCAGCACCTGTTTCTATTGCACCCACACCTTCCATATCTCATGTACTTTTGGCAGGTCAATAAGAGAGACTAGTCCTTGAATAAAGGACCTCATGATTGGTAGAGTTGAAGGGCGATGAGAATGTTCATCCTCCAGGAGCTGCATTGATACAGCTGTGTTGATACAATGGTTTCAGCAACGGGTCAGATGGTGCAGGACCAGACTGCTTTGTCCTGTTGTGCAGAGGGGCGTCATGAATTAGAACCAACGCACAGTGACTAAACAAAATCTTTGTTTGTCATCAACTGCTTGCCAAGCACAGGAAGGAGACCATGGTAAATCTGACACTAGTCATATTAATAAAAATGGTCATGTTCTAACCTTCCCTTAGTTTCAGGTCTTCATTTTTTGAGGCACTGGGTGTCCTGTTTGGGATATGAAACCTAGTCTATTTTTATGAACGTTAAAACTACCTCAATGAATCAAAGCTACTCTCCTAGGACCTTCTAAAATTTTTAATATTAAGGTACTTAAGAGGTAGGAATAATGTGTTAGAAATTACAGCATTTGGTACAGAATTGTGGAATTAGGAGAAAGAATTATTAATGAGAATCTACTAAAGAAATTATATTTGTAAGCCTAAAATCAAGTAATCTTTTTTAAAATCTTGCTAATCACCCTAAAATAAAATATTATCAAGTGTCAAGAAATGTTCATAGTCTCTTCCAGGGGGGAAATTCATTATCTCAAACAGTAGGGAATCTATGATTCTCATTATATTCTGTAAATTTAGGACTGCAGGGGAAGAGACAAAAACAAACAAAACAAAAATACATCTTTACTCTTTGATGGAAAATAAAAAGGCAAAATGTTTGTCTTTGACCTCTAGATCTAAATTTATAGGATTTAATGAAAAATCACATTAGCTTTCATGTGTCACTGAGATTATTTTAAGATAAAATACCCTCTAACTGGGGAAGAAAATTAAATTCGCATTATATTATTTATATTACATATTTATATTAGTATTATTTGAAAAAAAATCTGAGAACTTAGGAATGTCACGGCTATGATATAGTAATATAGTAATTTTCCCCCCCACAGGGAGTAAACATAAAATCAATAACAACAAAAAAATTTCCTTCCAGAGTTTTAAAAAGTTGTCATAAATTCAAATCTTAATATAATACCATTTATCTAGCACCTACAATAATGGGCTCAAATGTTGCAACATTTGATGGCCCAGGATGAAGCAGGATTTGTTAGTAATCCATGCAGTTGCTACATATTGAAACACACTTGGTGACACCAAACAACCATTAGACATTAAGGTTTCCTATTAGAAGCCTTGTCTTGTTTATAATGTAATGGCCTAACAGTTTGGATAAAGTCATTCCCAAATGCATCTTTTTGTAGGCACAGGGAGTTTACTATGGGTCAAGAGTTAACTCACCTTCCAAAAGGATGCAATTGCAGGACTCCATCGCTATTCATTTGATTTAAAAGATTTGCTACTATTTGTATTATAGTGGTGAGGTAAACTGACACTGACCGTAAATAAGTTGTTGTGGCTTTTTTACAATTATAACAATAAGATTGACCTTTTGAGGAAATGGAAGCAGGAAGATCACACCAAGTGCCAGTTTTTGAAGCTATTAGTTTAAATTGTCTTCTTCTCTTCTGTGGCAGTCATCCTGGTGCCAATTTGATTAAGAGTGTGTGGGGGGGAGAGAGTCTAGCCTGTCAATCTGGAGATAGTCAATGAGACCTCTATGTGGGCATGGCTTTCTCTGAGAATTCTGGGAAATCTTGCAACATTTCCCCTGTGGAAGTGAGAGACTATCGACTCAGTTGCTTGGAGATGTTCTACTGAAAAGACACAAAACTCGACTGACAAGACAACATGACGGCACACTGATAGATCCTGAATCCTAGAACCTGGAGGAGCTGGAGGAAAAGCGACATGGGCTTGTCCTGATGGAACCAGATCTCTGGGGCCAGAGAAGCCACGTGGAGACTCCTGTCAATGCTGAGATGCTTGGGATGGGATGGCATAAGGAGAACCCTGCCAGTGTTGAGCTGTTTCTACCACCACTGGATATAGTAAACTCTGCACCTACTGACCTGTGATTGTCCTGGCATCATTGCATGTGCTTCGTGAGTCTAAAGAAGACTTTATAGATTGATATCGAACATATGGGCTAATATCGGACTTATGGGCTTGGACTGGACTGGGTTGGGATGATTTCTCAATGTCCCATTCCTCTTATATATAAGCCTCTTCCTTGTATGCATATGCATATTTATGAATTTGTTTCTCTACGTGGACTAACATACCTTTCCTTACCAATGACAGACAAGCATACCTTCATTCAAATAATTTCTGAACAAATGATAGTTTCAGCCTAGCTACATTAGCATCAGAGTTATTGTGACACTAGGATTTTAAAAATTAACTAATTTTCTTAATACCATGCTTTATTTTTTATTTTAGATAAATTGTTTTATTGGGGGCTCTCACAAGTCTTATCACAATCCATGCATTCATCCATTGTATCAAGCACTTTTGTACATTTGTTGCCATCATCATTTTCAAATTGTTTTCTTTCTACTTGAGCCCTTGGTATCAGCTCTTCATTTTCCCCCTCTTTTCCCCACCCTCCCTCCCTCATGAACTTTTGATAATTTATAAATTATTATTTTCATAGTATGACAAAAGGAAAGTAAATGGAAATAGAGGAAAGAAGTATGAGACAAAGGGCATTTATAGAGATCTAAATATAGACATGTACTTTTATAAATATATTTTATATGATTATGGAGAAATAGATCTATGATCTATGTGCATATATTTATAGGTGTAATATTAAGGAAGCAGATGGACATTGGACCTCTACTCTAGTACTCCCCAACACAAGAACACTTTGTTCTAATTAGATGGCATCCTGAGATGCTCATCTCCCTGACATGATCACTGAAGACAAAATGGGTGCATAAGCAAATGTGGTGAAGAAAGGTGATGGCGCCCAGCTATCAAAAGATAGTGTCTAGGTTCTTAAAAGCTGCATATAAACAAGTGCCATCTAGCTGAGAAGCAATAAAGCCCACATGGAAGAAATACATCAACCTCTGTGATCACAATAGGTGGAATCACGTATCAGGCATCAAAGACCCAGAACAAAAAATCATGTCAGTGTGAACGGGAAGGGGAGTATGGAGTGGAAACCCAAAACCAATCTCTAGGTAATTGGATATTCCCTTACAGAAGGTTCACAGGAAGGAAATGGGCCATTCTGGGTGCAGTATGAGACCTAAAGCTTTCCTCTAGTTCTTTCAGGCTTCCTTCCCCCACTATCATGACCCTAATTCCACCTTACAAATCTGGCTAAACCAGCGCATGCACATTGGCACAGATAAGAGTTGGAAACACAGGGAATCCAGGACAGATAAACCCCTCATGACCAATATTGTGAGTATCATACCAGGAGGGAGAGGGGGAGGTAAGGGGAGAAAGGATGGACAACAGAAAAGTGGATCGAGGGAGACATCAGTCCACTTAAGACCTGCTTTTTATTTACCAAAAAAAAGTTATTCGTGGTCATTTGGGAAGTAATGTGGTACAATAGAGTGAATATAGGGTATTGGCTTTGACTTTTCTTTTAACTCTAATTATAAAAAACGTTAACACAGGCATGTGTTCATATACATATAAACATATATTTATAATGCTTAACTGTGTGACAGTCAACTTACTTACACAGATCACTGGTAAAATAAGAACATTACAACTACTGTGGTTAATCCATAGAATTTTCACATTTTAATAGATACAATTAATCAAATAAGTTCAACTCTGTAAAATTCCACCTCTAGTCAATGGAAAGAGGAGCCCTGGTGACATCGTGGCTACTCAATGGGCTGCTAACTGCAGGTTCCCGATGATTTAGCATCAACTTAGTGGCAATGAGTTTGGGGCTTTTCGTTTTGATTTATATGTAAAGGAATGATGTAAAGATTAAACCAGGCAACGTGAGTGTGTGGTAAGCCTAGAATAGCACTCGGCAAAGGTTAAGAGCTTGATGCATGCTAATTCCCTTATATTCTAGCTTGTTAAAACAGTCACAATAAGGGCTGAGCTCTGGTGGCGTAAGTGGTTGAGTGCGGGACTGCGGCCCATGGACTTGACAGTTCAAATCCAGTGGTGGCTCTCAGGAGCAGCACTGGGTAGCACCCACGACCACCAGAGAGCAGTGATGCCCCCCTCCCCCCCAAAAAAACATTCACAATAACAATACATGTTGCATTAACATCCCAGAGCTTCCATAACCAAAAAAAACACCAAAAATGTACTGCCATTGTGTTGATTTCAACTCACAGTAACCTTATAGGACTAGGTAGCTCTGTCTCTATCGGTTTCTGAGATATATGGTTTTAAAAATGAAAAAACAAACAAGTGAACAAAAAGATCAGAAATGACATCTCTGATCTGGAGGTTACTTCACAGTTCTGGAGGTTAGAAGCTAAAAAATAGTATATTGGCTATGTTGATTTCTTCTTAAACGTGTGAAGGAAAACTGCTTGTTCCAGTTTCTAGTAGCTTCTGGAAATTCTCAAAATTTGTTGGCTTGTATTTTGTATCACTCTATTCCTGGCATTCTTTCTGTGGGTCTGTCTCTGTATCTCTTCTCTTCTGCTTATCAGCACAACAGTCATATAGGGCCAGGCCCACTCTAATCTAACTATATGGTAACTAAAGACATCTGTAAAGATGATACTTCCAAGTTCAGTATTACAGGCACAGATAAGAGGTTGCTTCAATCTGTTTGTTTTGTTTTGAGGGAGAGGGCTGGATGGGACACATATAAACCTATAATGTTCACTAACAAATACTATTTTTGACGGTGTTTCTGGCAGAAGCTGTGGATCTAGGGGAGAGGTGTAGAAGGCATAGGTTGCTCCTGCATCTTCTCGAGTAGGAGTAGGGTTCCACCCTTGGGTGGTAGGAACCTATGCTTTCAAGTCTCCTGGAATATTCTGGTCTTGAGTCAGGTCAAAGCATTACGCTGACTCCTAGAAAAAACTCCCGTCTCCAGGTAAATAAGATCCCAAGTCAGCTTATTTTACAACCTTTCACTTTAATCTCTGAAACACAGCCTAACAGAATGCTTCCAGGATCCCCATACTATGGCCAAGATCCTGGGATGTAATTGGACAGTAAGATCCTGTAATACAATTGGGTGGTTGGTCTTATAATGTGATTGAATGAGATGGTCTTGTAAGCTAATTGGATGAGATGACTCAGTCAGCTACACCTCAATTACATAACTCAGCCAGAAGTACCTCATTTACATAGCCCACAGTGTGAGCCAATTGTTTTTCACACTGCAAACCCATGACCTTATAAGATGTATTTGGAAACAAGGAAATGTGTGAAAGAAATGATCTGCTAGGTCAATGAAGTATACGCAAGCCTTGCAAAAGCTGTAATAAAGTTACACCTGTGTCACTGAGCCTGGTCTCCGGAGTCTGTGTGCATCCCGGCGAACTCTCATCCTCACTTCCCTGAGTGCAGGGCCTGTTCCCACACTAGTCAATAACTATGATAAATTTTTTAAATACACAGTGCAACGGAAAGCAGGGAAATCACAATGCCAATTGCAAGTTTTTCAAGCCATCAGGCTCAGGTTTGTTGTTCCCATTCCTTACCAGTAGCATTAAAATATACCTTTATGCCAATACTTTCTATATGATAATGACAATATAGATATATTGGCATC
>PVJH01001868.1:67129-189578 GCA_004026705.1 Nesogale talazaci | reverse complement strand
TGTCAGCATAAGAACTCAATTTTGCCTTTAAGGAGGTTATTTACAGATCCTTAGTATATGAAATTAGAGGTCCAGTTTGGGGAAACTGTAAGAATTAAGAATGCTACACATTGCCACATTTCAAATAAAAGTCTTATAATGTCATTAAACATGAAATTGACTACATTCATTATAGAATATTTCATAGTCTATTTGTTCTGCCAATGTATACAATTCACAATTTTTGACAAATATTGGAGCAGAAAAATGCTCATGATCATAATTGATACAGCTCTCTTCTAGTATTTTATTTATGCTATATCTAGGTCTATTTACTATCTGAAAATCTGAGACTTTTAAACTATATATAAATATTTTTGTTTTTTGAAATGTCAATAAGATATGCTTATTCATTCCATTGCATATTTGTTGAATATTTATTTTGTTACAACTGATAACCTAGATGCCCGATTTAAACAAATGAAAACTGCTCCTCTTCCTGAAAACATATATTTAAGTATGTCTAACCAACAACTCTAATGCGATATAATCCTTAACAATGATATGAAATAGTGTTCAGTTGAAAACGGCAGTTCTAAGCTTGGTGGCAGGTGCAGTAGGGTCAGGACATGACCAGATGCTTGCAATCATGTTAGAGAGATGAAATTAAATGCTGGGGTTGGGGTACAAACTCAACAAAATTATAAAACCTGAAGGAACTTCAGGGATCATTTGATCCTCTTCTTTCTTTTTATCACTGAATAAACTGAGACCCAACAAGATCAAATGACCTTCAGCTAGTCAAAGCTTGATGTGCAGATTTGCATGTTCCCCTGCATTAAGTGAAGTGGATTTTTTTGACAGTGGAATGCTGGAGAAAGGGTATAGGCACAGGTTTTAGAAAAGAGAATTGAAATAGATATAGCCAGAGATTGGGATAATTGCACCTATTATTATACTAAATTCCCATACATCAACTAATGAGCCAGTGAGCTCAGGAATGAGGGCCATGAGGTGTTCTGGCCTTTTATAGTCCTTGTAACATCTCAGTAAGTTGTAATATCTCCATTTGTGGGAAGGACATAAATGAGCATGAGGTAAAGGAAAGATTTGATTGACCTAAACTGGCATAAAACATGATTTGTAATTAAATATTTACCTCCCCTATGAATTTATTAATTTTGTAGAGACAGCCGTAGACAACTGACAAAAATTTGGTTTTTGCAAAAAGCACAACAGGGAGAAGAAGCTGCAAGTGAGATGTAGACCTCTTTTAATTTCTGTTTATTTCTCTTTGTGTTAGGGTTATAGTCCCATTTTCCTTTCCTTTTTAATATGGTTAAGTCCTTTATTATATAATCATTATCTCAGAAAGGTGAGTTCATGGAGCACAATGAAATTTGTCTAAACTAGGCAGGTGGGATTTAGCTTACCTCTTTACCAACTTTCTCATAGAACCACCTCAGCCCAACTAGAACTTTCACTGTTAGCCACTTTTATGCAAAAAAAAAAACGACTTTCCCTGCTAAGATACCTAAGGTTTATTGAACCAACTTGGTTGATAAACACATGGGGTATTAATTGAAGGGTGGAGAGATAAATGGCTCGGTGACCCTCATTTTTCAAGTTCTTGGGTCTCTTGCTCTTTGATGGTCAGACCAGGGTGCAATAGCCTTAGCCAGTTCCCTGCTTCAGCAAGCAAGACTCACTTCCTGCATGACATCCCTGAGAGGAACCCATGTGGACCTACCCTGATGCAGCCCTGGGTACTGGAGTAGCTGCATGGAGACCCCTGCCAGTGCTGAGATGCTTCCACATTCATTGATTCAGCTTGCCCCTGCAGTTGGCATCATTGCATGTGTTCTGTGAGATGGAGGAGGACATTGTAGATTGGTTTCGGATACACAGGCTAATGTTGGACTTAGATGCTTAGGCAGCATTTGCTTGGGAGGCTTTCTGAATGTGTACTTCCCCTTTATATAAAACTCTCTCTGATATACATATGCATTTCTGTGGATTTCTTTCTCCAGTCTGCCCAGATACATTATAGTACCAGAAGTAGAATACTTCAGGAACAAATCATAAGATGAAGAACAGATGTTTGTTTGACCTCTCCCTCATGGTAGTTTTCCTCCTTTGGCTAGTCAGAGGTCAGATAAAGCCACACTGTTTGCTTAGGTGTTTTCTGGAAAGAATATGGGAAGTTTTGATTATTTACATAAAGTTAAAGTCTTTGGTCATTATTGTTTAAAATGATGAAAATAAATGTGATTAATGTACATTTTGAGCTCAGGGGTAGAAATTGCCATTTGAATTTCTCAGAAAACATGCTACTCAAGGAAAATGGCTGACAGAAGGTCAAAATGCATGACAGAAAGCCTGGATATGATTTAATGCTAATCACATATTTTTTAATAAATTGAATCATTTAGATAAGGATTTAGATAAGCTAAATAAGGATTGAACTTGACTGTTTTTAGAATTGAGTTTAGTATCTGATTCTATTTTTGTTTATTCTGATTTATTCTGCTCATTATTGATATAATAATTTATAGAAATGTGTATTGGGAAGTATGAAAAGAGGAAGCTTGTAAGCCTACTTGCTATCAGCCAGTAAAATTTGATCTTTAAATGGATTTAGGCCACATCTACAAAGAAAACTTTGAAAAATTATTCCCCTCTGGGTGCTTTGTTGTATTCAGGAACCAGTAGTGTTTGTCATAAGCAAGAAAAAAATTGAGAGCCCTGAACAAAACTCCTCTCAGGACTGAACGTGAAAGAGAGCCTGTGAATAAGCTGAAATGCTTGCTAGGTGACCACTTGGATCAACTTTTTGAGTGGAAGTGAGAGAAGTTCAGCAATGTAGACATGGATTGAGTTTGGTCACTGACACCTGTGGCTGTACTTTACAGGATAAGACGAGAGAGAGTTGACTGGTCTAAAGAGGGCTGCACAAGGGGGTTAGACTTGTTGAGTATTTGTGAGAGTCCATGGTCTAAAGTCAAGGCAACCCATGGGCACCCTGAGTATGTTTAATGAAGCATTGAGTTGACTAGAACCCGACCAGAAGAAGCCATTTTTGAGCCTGCATATTGCTGCTAATTTTATAAGTGACCTGTCCTGATTTGTCTTTGCTTATGGATACAAGTTCACAGAGTTCCAATTGGAATGAAGAGTCTTCATGTTGACAAATATGATTGCCTCCTCTAAGGACTGGATTGATGTAAGTGGACAGTATCGAAATTGGATAACCAAAATTGGTGGGGGAATATATTCATAGGCTTACAGGATTAAGGCGCAGGTGTTACTTAACTGCTACCAAGTTGGCAAGGGACGGATTGAGATAGTTAAGGTTTATTGTCCCAGCCTGTCTAATGAACACATGTGGGATTAACTGAAGAGTGGAGAGACGAATGGTCAGTGAACCTCTCACGTTGTCGGGTTGCTATGGTGATTGAACCAGTGCGCAGCTGCCTTTGCTGTTCACAATTTGCAAGCTGCACTACCTGTGGGACACCTAACCTGCGGACGGTGTGACTGCAGTTTGAGGTTCCTTCA
This sequence comes from Nesogale talazaci, assembly GCA_004026705.1. Lineage (NCBI taxonomy): Eukaryota > Metazoa > Chordata > Mammalia > Afrosoricida > Tenrecidae > Nesogale > Nesogale talazaci. The sequence goes on along the minus strand of PVJH01001868.1, from coordinate 186,041 downwards.
AGGCCTGCCTTGCCATACTACTGGAGCATATACTGCTTGAGCTGGGGACTGTCAAACCCTCTTATTTGGCTGCCTGTTGCTGACCTGCCTTGCTATTTGTTGCCTGTGGCCAGATTGCCTGAATTGCTCTACAGAGGACTATCCAGTTGCCCTCAAGACCTGTAAGACTGCCAGTGTATTAGCTGTCTCATGAAAGTGAGTTGCACTGAGCCATTTGTACTGCTCTTTAGATGAATTAGCTGTTTATTTCTTATGATATATGTATATGTATATGTGGGTATACATATGTTTGTGTGTGTGTGTGTCCTGGTTTTGTTTCTCTAGAGAACCCTAACATACCTAAAATGAATATTTATCCACAGTGAGTACTGACATGCCAGAACATATTGGAGGTTGTTGAGATAAATGATGAAAAGTTGGGTCTCTGCGTCAGGTTGATGGATTTAAATCCTTGCTCTTCCTCTCCCAGGCTGTATAGTCTCATGCAAGTGAAGCAAACTCAGTGTTTCAAACTCACCAGCCACCCCGAGGGAGGACGATGAGACTGTCTGCTCCCTTAGGTATTTCCAGTCTTGCAGACCATGTGGAGCAGTTCGGTCCTGTTCTATATGGACAGAACCAAAAGGATGGCAGCAGGTTTGTGGATGCCTTAGTTTCTTTATCTATCAATGGCAAGAGAACCCTGGCAGTGTCGTGGGCCCACACTGAGCTGTGGTGCACAGTCAGCAGCTCCAATAAACAGAGATTGAGAAAGCCACAGAGCAGTCACTACGAGTCAGCATTGACTTGACAGCAGTGAGATAAAATGGCAATAGCGTGTATTTCCTAGGGACTGAGTGGTGTGAAGTGGTGGATAAGTGATGTGGATTCTGAACAACCTAAGGGAGGTAGTCACAAAACTACGTTATTTTCTTTGACATTCTTTTAAAAGAGCTCAGGTGATGCAGTGGGCTGAGCATTTGGGCTGACGGTTAAAATTGTGCAAGTTTCCTCCTTATAAATAGGGAAGTGCAACAGATTTCGTGTTCATGCTGAGATAAATTGAGGCGCTTTGGTGGCATGGTGGTTATGTTTCAGCCTCCCAGCTGCAAGACCAGCACTTGGGAAGCCCAGGCTACCTCCATGGCAGCAGGCTAACCTTGCTACCCTGTGAAGACCGAGTCACAGCAACAGTTTGGCCTCACCCTGTAGCTTTACTGTGAGTCAGAATTGATGCACGAGCAGTGATTTCGGGGCTTTGTGTTTATGTGTGGGGTTTTTTGAGTCTTAGATTAAAAAGAAATCTTATAATAATTTTAAGTGACAGGTGTTTTTAGTGATTGAAATTGTTCAAGGGTAAAACATGCTTTATAATAGTGAATATAGATTTGTAGATGATGTATAGATAAACAGTTAGTGAAAATTTAAAGATGATCAGGCAACAAAAGGCTCTCAGGTAAACTTTTAAATAAACAAATTTAATATCCATATAATATACATATAAATATACATATAAAATCTGTATAACTAACAGAATAATGAAAATATTAAATGGAGCTGGTTATATCATATTAAACAAGATTGAACAATAATGAATGAAATTATAGATATATATTTTTTAGATTTAATTAGAAATTTTTTGAGTGATTGAAAAATAACTTTCTTTAATTGATACCTCAAACTTTCTCCCCTTCTTTTTTAATAGTTTTATTTAGATATATAATTTAAGATTATAAAGGTTAGGATACGAATCTTAAGTTGCACTATAGAGAATAAAAAAAGCTCTAACATATGTTCAGTTGATGTTCCCCAAAGAAGTTTTAGAGGAATTGAGAAAAGGGCAATTATTTGAAGAGCTAATCCTAAACAAACTTCTAGAACTGATAATAATAAAAAATTAAGTTGCATATTTAGAAAGCATAATGTATCTCACACAAGAAGAAAAACACTGAAAGTTCAGTCTACGTTTATTTCTGTGAAAGTGAAGAATATAAAAAAATTAAGTCAAAATGGAAGGAACAATTAGAATGACAAGATGCTAGCACAACAATGGAAGACAATGTAATAATATCGTCATTATGTTGAAAGAAAAGGAAATGCATGCTCAGCAAAACTATTTTTTAAGAAAAGGAAAAAAGGGAGTCACTATTAGTTAAAGGAAAATGTTTTCCTTTAAAATTTTTTGAATGAAAATTAATGAAAGAAAAAAATTTTTGAAGCAAAAGAATAGTCTAAACTATTTTCTATAAAAAAGGTGGGTATAGAAAAAGACTAAATGTAAGCCAATATATTAATGAATATATTTAAATAAAATGGCTTATATGTATTAAGAATAATGGTTAATATGGTGCTTTACAAAAGCAGATCTTGAAAGAAAAATCATCTGAGTAGTAGTGATTTAAATTAAAGTGCATTTTTCTGTAACAGCATGAGGGTATTTTTATGGATTTTATTGATAATGCATAGTAATAATCAAGTGCAATCAAAAAGTAATGCAAGTAGCAAATTTTCTATAGGTGTGGAACATTAAATAGAGAACCAGGAAGACAAATCCTCAGTGTTGAAGGCGGAAGCCAACAGCAGAAAAGGAAACAAAGAAATGCAGAAAAGAGAGACTACAAAGCAATAGATGATTAAACATTGGTCCAAATATATTTATCACTGTACTAAATTAAAGTGAAGTCCACTGATTAAGCAAACACAATTCAGATTGAATTGTTTAAAGATGTATACATAGCTTTTGTTCACTTATTGTAAATTTTCCCTAAAGTTGTTATCAGTCTTTGAATAGGCTACAATGACAATGTCTGTATAATAGAACAAATTTAATCTTGTTCTATTTCCATCATCGATATATTTTAGCACATTTAACTCATCATTGAGGATATTTTGTCAATACACCCCATTGAAAGTTTTCCTTATTGTTACTGACCCATTATAAATTGGTTTATTTTCTAGCAATTGGTATTTTTTCCAATGATATTTCCAAAATGATGTTAGATAAAGTTTCCCCATCTCCTGTAGTTCTAAGGTGCATTCCCATTCAAATTGCATTTATCCTGAGGCTAGTTTGTTACTTTTTCTATCAGTCCATGATGTACTCAATATTCTTGTCCAATACCACAGTTCAAATGCATAAATTCTCCTATCTTCTTTTATTCATCATCCAGCTGTTGTATGCGCATGAGGTGATTTGAAATCCATGTTGTGTGCACATAGATTGATTCAGAAGCACTTTATTCTTATTCTGTAGAGTAACCTGATATAAAATTACTTTGAAATCTGTTTTAACAACCTTTTATACATGTAAAACAAACAATGTGCCCAAACTATTATAAATGCTTAATAAATATAAATAATCATTTTCATCATCATATGTTCTTATGATTAGTTCATATCCATGATGATGGTAAGGAGGGATGATAGCTATAGATTAGAACAAAGGCCTTCTATGATGGGAGGCAAAAGGGTGATATAGCCTGGTGAATAATTGTGCACACCAATATCCTGATTTTGCAAAAAAGTAAAATGAATTATGAAGTCACCTTGAAATGGGACGGTAGACTATGTACCTCTTGGAATAAAGCCATCCAGAAGGCTTTATTCACCATACCTTAAGAAGAATGGGAATTCCAGAACAATCAGTTGTGCTCATGTAGACTTTGTACATGGGTCAAGCGACAGTTATGTGAACACAACAAGAATATATTACATGATTTAGAAGCAGAAAAGGTGTGCTTCAGAGTTCTATCTTCTAGCCATAATTATTCAGTTGGGATACTGAGAAAATTATCAAAGAAATGTCATTATCTAGAAAAAAAGTATGGCATCAAGATTAAGGAGTAAGGCTTGATAACCACCAGTGGTGTGCAGGCAAAACAACTTGGAGTGGTGAAAGAGAGGAGGGCTTGAAATAATTGCTGATGATGATCAAGGACTGCAACCTTCAGGGTCGATTATGACTCAGTGCAAAGAAAACTCAACTCTTCACAAGTGGTCACTAAATATATCATGACAGACAGATCAAAGTTTAAAGTTGTCTAGGATTTTGTCTTGATTGCATCTTAATCTGCTTGTGGAACTGGCAGTCAAGATATCAAAAGGTGTATTATGTAAAGTTGCCGCACAGATCTCCTTTAATTATTGACAAGCAAGGATGGTTCCTTGAGGACTGAGATGATCCTGACCCAACCTCTGCCTCAAACGCATGTGAAGATTGGACATAGGACTATGAAGATGGAAGAAGGATGTGGGAAGTACCATGGACTGCTGAAAGGAAAACGTATAGCCTGAGTCCTCCTTCAAGTCAAGGATGGCAAGATTTTCTCCTACCTACTTTGGCCATGCTTTCAGGAGAAACCGACCCCTGGGAAAAGATATTGTGCTTGGCAAAGTAGGGGGGGGGGCCACAGGAGAAGATGGCCCTCAAGAGATGGAGTGACACGGCGGATTCTCCTATGGGCTCAGGCATAGGATCAGTTGTGAGGATGCCACAGGACTGGACAATGTTTACCTCTAGGGTGCATAGTGTGCCTATGGCTTAGAACCTACTATAGGTCACCTAACAACAGCAACAACAACAACAACAGCATACATCACTGATTATATTTGACTAAACGATGCAATAACCAGTAAAACCTAAAATCTCAGCGATACATCAAAACATAAGCTGTGTCATTATGTAAAGCCACAGCAAGTGTTTAGGCTTTCCAAGGAAGTGCACTTCTAACTAATAACCAGGAAACCTGGATAGATCACAGAACTATAGCTCAGTCTTCTGAAATCCATGGTGCACACGTCGTTATTTTAGGGGAGGTCTCTTAGTTACCTAATAACAGAACATAACAGAACAAAACAAACAGAACAAAAACAAACAGACTTACAAAATATTGCCATAAGTGAATGGTTTAAAATAACAATTTATTTTCTCACAGCTAAGATATTACAAATTTGAATTCAGAATGTGGCTCTAGGGGAAGGAACTTTGTTATTTCAGATTTTAATGAGGGAGTGTATCCTGGAATTTTCTACATTTGTAATACACGTCATAAGTTTGTGTGACCTCTTACCTCTATGAGTTTTCCTGTGTGACCTCTCTGTCCTGTGAGTTTCTTCTGATTTTGCTAAAACTCAGGAGCAATTAGATTTAGGGCCTATCCCACGTTAATATGACCTCACTAAAATTCTAAAGGGGAAAAAAAATCCTATTTCCAAATAGGGTCATATTACTGGTAGAGGAGTTAGAATTTCAACACATTGTGTGGACTCATAACAAGGATAATTATTGAGCACATACTGTTTGCCCACCAGATCTTACAAAACTATTTCTGAGATTCTAAGGTCCTGTGGCAAGGGATATTTAAAATCTTCCTCTATCCTGAGGTCAATTTTAAGTCATCACTTATGCTATCCAAATCCTGACTTATGTTCCTCTCACTGGTTGACTTTTCATTAAATCCTCTAAACCTGACCTACATTTATCTTCTTGACCCACTCTGAAGTGGTACTACTACTATTACCTTGTCCTTCAAAGTTTCAAGCACGTAGGTAGGTGTAACTTTGCCTCTTGATAAACCTTCCAGCATTTTATTTCAGTATAGCATCTGCTTCCTATTGAATATGACCAATTAAAGAATCTTGGATTGAAGCATTATAATCTCCTAAGCAGTAATAATTAAGAGCTCTTATTTATTGAAGTCCACACAGTATACAGGTTTTATGTGCACACTACCTCATATCTTCACAACTTTACAAGTTTAACTGTTCATCCCCCATAAAACTTTAAAGTTCCTTATGTTTTAAGTAACTTGCCAAGGGTTGTACAGAGCCAAAATAAAAATTCACACCTTTAATTTCTTGTTTTCTTATAGCACAATATTCCATTTATTTAATAATTCACTCATTCTGTTTATATTAGTAAGATACCTTTATGATTAGTACAGTGCTGGAAACTAGGAGGAAACAAGTATAAAACATAATTCTTCCCCCCAGGCACTTAGTGTAATTGAGAAGATAAGGCTTAAACAGGGAGAAAGTCGAATGACTGTTCACAAGGTGTCAGAATATAGATAACTCATGTTTTAAATAATGTGAAAGGTGACATACCAAAAATTGCAGCTACCCTTTCAGAGCAAGAAATGCCATGCCATAGCTTAGATAGATGAGGTGGAAGTGTCTCATGCGTACTTAACAGAATACACAGAAGGAAAGGCTGTCCACTGCAGAGGAATAGCCACTGCAGACTTTATGGATAACGGAAAACATTGTCAGATACTGAACACCTACTGCACAGAAGCAGTCAGAAACAGAGCCAGAAGATGAGTCCCATAGGTCGACAGGCACTCAAAGTACGACTGACAAAGAGCTGCCTTCTCAAAGTAAAGTTGATCATAATGACTAGGACAGAATAAACCTTCAGGACCTTCACTTGCTGACAAGACATGACTCAAAATGAGATTACACAGTTACAAACATCAATTCATAATCAGAAGTTGGGATGTACAAAGTATAAATCTAGAAAAATTGCAAGTCATCAAAAATGACATAAAATGCATAGAGATAGATATTCTAAGTGATAGTGAGCTGAAATTGACATGTATCTGCCATTTTGAATTTTAAAAATATATTGGTTTACTATGTAGAGAATGACAGCATCAAGAGATATATCATTGTATTGATTGTCAGAAAGTAATTTCAGGGTCTATCTTGTAGTACAGTGCTGTCTGTGATAGGAATATGTCTTTCCCCATCAAAGGAAATAAAATCAATACAATAATTACTAAAAATTTATTACCAAACACTAAAACCTAATTTTGCAAAAATTAAAAAATTATATTTTAAGTTTGAAACTGATCAACATGAAATCAATATGATTTGATAATCACTGAAACTTGCAAAATTACAAAAAGTTGGGGAAAATGCAAAAGTTGGAAGCAAGGAAGAAGGATGATAGTTGGAAAATAATGGTCTTGAATATAGATGCAAAACTAGAGAGTGCATGAGAGAGTTCACAAAACCAACGCAGATAACTTTTTCAACAACACAAAGCCACCTATACATGCGGGCAGCTCCAGAGGGAATGCACAAAAATTAAACTGATTGTATCAATTGGGAGAATTGATGGAGGAACTCAATATTACCTCCTGAAACCTGGGGCTGACCTTGGAACAGACTGTCAATGTCTCATATGGAACACACCAGTGTAAAGGGGTAGAGGAACAGAGAAGAATCAAATGCTGGGCAATGTTTTCTGTTCTATTAGTCTCATGACTCTCAGAAGACTTCTGGATATTATATACTTGATACACCATTAAACGTGAACATCTTCACTTTGGTATGAAATATCTAAAAGGACAGACACCAACCCTAAAACTTAAAAGGACAGACACCAACCCTAAAACTTTCTATTCTGGTCTCATGATTTATTAACTGATATTAGAAATCTGTCCCCATGACACAAGTTAGATGCAGTGACAAACATTTTCTTATTTGCTGGGTTACTGAGATTTCTCCAGATTGCAAAAGCAATCCCTAAAGTAAATCATCCCCTAAACACACACACACACACACACACACACACACACACAAAAGCCATTGTGTTGAGATACTCTGCTTTTTATACACAGGATATCCTACCTATTTTATGTTATATATTTGCTTTGAAAAGTCAATATCTGTCTATATCTATCTATCTATCTATCTATCTATCTATCTATCTATCTATCTACCTATCTATCTATCATCTATCATCTACCTATCTATCTATCTATCTATATCTATCTAATCTATCCATCACTGTTTAGGTTGGCTAAATACTTCTAATACAGAATCTGCTTTTTCCAACTTGGTTGTTGTTTGGCTTTGGTATGAGAGATAAAATCCTGTACATTAGACCTGATCCAGAAAGGCTCCTACTCCAAATACAACCCATGTTTAATGAAAAAAATTTAACAGCACTTAAGAAAAGGGTCAGAAAACTTCTATAGAGGGTCATATAGAAATTTTGCTTCTGTGAGCCACATAAGGTTCCTACTGCATATATATTTAATTTTATAGCACTTTTAATAATATAAAAGCAATTCTTAAGTCACTGTGAATGAAAAAGACCTTAAGTGGTACCAAAAGTGTCCCTTCTGAAGTAGTTTGTAAACACTTTCCCTGATTTATTATTAGAAGCCTTAAATCACAAATATAACCCCATGTTTCCTGCATTGGAAATTAATTTTAATGAAATTTCCATTTAGGTTAAAGTTGGGTAAGAAGAGACTTGCTGATCTGGGTCCGATGCTAGTAGAGGCTTTAGTGTGCCTGCTGTCCTGTGAAAGACCAGATGTTTATATTGATCATTAATATGCTCATTTTTTGAGAGCTGTAACTTTCAGTGGCACAATCCACATCCTGAACTACATTTTAAATAACTTACAAATAGAAGTATACAAATCTATGTATTTCATCTTCTATGAATGATTCACAGGGCCAAAGAATATGTAACTTGAGAAATTTTCCCTCTGTACTCTGAGAGCAATGAAAATCTAGTGACCCACTGTGATTAACTGACCAGGAAATAGTTTTGCATTTAATTTTAATTTGCTATGGGTTTCAATGTTGTACTCTTTTCTGGGGAAAAAACAACAGAACCCTGACTCTAGTGAACAGTAGCAGCAGCAATTGACTGCAGAAATATGTAATCACAAGCGAGGGGTAGGACCTGCTGCCATACCAGAGGCTGCTACCTTTCTCACACACGTGACATTTGAGTCCTGCAATCCACTTCTGAGGGACCAGTCAGGGATCCTTCTTAGAGTCAATGACCACCAGAGGTTAGAACTTCCTATGACTGCTGCTATAGAAATAAATTTGGAGTCTGTATGAGTGGCCCAGAAAAGGAATATTTGAGGTGCCCTTTGGGGATTAATATTTCCTCTGTTCTATAACCAGGTCTGCCCACAGCAAAATAGAGAAGTCTTCAAAGTCAGAGCTCTAGGCTCCAGTGGATCCCCGCCTCAGACCTCCGACCTTGATCGCCAGTCGCTCTTTTGCCCTTGCTCTCAGGAAGAGGTGGCCTCGTGTGATCCCCCTCCAACTTTAAAAGATGGTCTCATCACAGGCCCTCGGAGTGTTTGGGGGCATACTGTCAGACCCCCTTCCCCTATTTATAGAGAATTAATCACCAGAGTCTCCTCTTTGAGGCTGGAATGTTCCATGTTTCCCAGGAGACTCAGGGGAGGGAGATTCATTTGCTCTTGAATTTCCTCAAAAATAAAGTATAGTGAATTTGTCTCTGGTTCAGGTACATGGCTCAGAATGCAGCACAATGGGCTTTCTGAATCAAGAGTAGTACGTTCCACTCTGTAAGCAGCCATATACAGAAGTCTTGGCCCAGTCATTTCAGGGCAGTTCAAAGTTGTTCAGAATGCGACAATGTGAAAGAGCAACTGAGATATCCTAGACTGGTTTAGTAGAAGCTTTCGTATGGACACTACGGAGTCCTGATGCGCCTGTCAGGTCCATTAACCGCAAAGAATGTGGTTCAAATCCACCAGCTATTCTGTGGAGAAAAGTTGAAGCGATCTGCCTCAGTAAAAATGTATAACCTCAGAAATGTTGCAGGCTCAAAATTAGTGGGAATTGACCCAGAAGATTGGGTGTTTTTCATAAAAGATTTATACAGAAGTTAAAGTATGAGAAGCAAGCAAGCAACTAACATATGTCAACTACTAGAAGTAGCTGCATTTACTTCTGATTTTAATCCTCCAAACATTTAATCCAACATTTCTATGAGAATATTATGCCTGTATACACACACACACACATGCATCTATATGTACTTATCTATGTGGGCCCACATGTATCCATGTATGTCTATGAGTACTTATATGTATCTATATTTACTACTATGTCCCTATGTCTCTATCTATAATTATAGATGTATCTATAGATATAAATCTATACCTAAGTTTACCTGGAGTTTCATATATGTCTATAGCTATGCCTGTTTATATACAGCTGTAACTATATCCATTTCACCTGTCTATAGGTGTATATCAATTTAGGCATAGAGCTCTTTCGGTCTCCAGCCGCGGTAGGAAGAAGAACCACCGCCGCCATGTCCGTGCATCTGCAATGGATGGTCCTGCGGAACTGCTCCAGTTTCCTGATCAAAAGGAACAAGCAGGCGTACGGCACCGAACCCAATAACGTGAAAGCCCCCAACTCCTTCCGCTACAAGGGGCTGATCCACCGCAAGACCTTGGGCGTCAAACTCACCACCGAGCCAGGGGGTGGTGGTGGTCCTGAAGCGGAGGTCAGGTCAGCGGAAGCCGGCCACCTCCTATGTGCGGACCACCATCAACAAGAACGCCAGGGCCACGCTCAGCAGCACCCGGCACCTGATCCGCGAGAACAAGGACCGGCCCGCCCTGCGCATGGCCGCCCTCTGGAGAGCCAGCGCCATCCTGCGCAACCAGAAGCCCGTGATGGTGAAGAGGATGCGGACTCGCCCCACCGAGAGTTCCTGAGTGCCCTCCCCACCCCCGTCCCGCCCAGAGCAATATAGAGAGCTGCCCTCCAAAAAAAAAAAAAATTAGACATTGAGAGGTTAAATAAGCTCCCTAAGTTGGCAGAGATTGTACCATGTAGAATGTTTCTGAGTCTCTGGAGTCTGTGTCAATGACCATAATGGACATTGGAGTCTGTGTCAATGACCATTGGAGTCTGTGTCAATGACCATAATCCACTTTAAAAAAGATACAGTATTTGCCCTCTCACGTGGCATCTTAGATGTGGGGCAAAACACTGTATATTAAATTATAAGCAAGCTTGGGGCTTTAAATTTAAACCTATAACCTGAGCACCTCTCTCATTTTAGGCTTCTAGTAGATTTTTTTCCATGGTTTCAATGGCTTTATCTATAGTTTTATTTGTAAGTATCTGAACATGCCTTCAGCAATTTAGCTGTGGATATTTTCTTTTCTAGGAAGATTGGTGTTGATTCACTTTAAGGTATGGAAACATCTCCAGTGCCGAGAGGTGATTGCCAGCTTTTTTGTATTCAAGCTATAAAGAGCAGAAGCTTCCATGTGACCGTGACTCCAAAGACAACCCTTCAATAGACTGTTAGCACTTGAGTCCAATCTAGTGTACTTACTCATGTTTATGAGCTAGGAGGATGATTATTTTTGGTATTCCAAAGTGTTAGAAGAGGGACTGAACGATAATAGGCAAGGATAATATAAGTGTCAAGGTCCGCTTTCCCATAGGTTAACTGACACCTGATCACTCCCCAAACCTAGATCCTGTTTTTTTTTTAAATAAATATGGAAGTAGCAACAGCAGTGGACATAAAACATAGCATCTGGGTAGATAAGTGACCCTGGCACAGAGCAGTTCTCAGCTAGAGGGCTCCTACAGACATGCTGGCTTTGAGGAATAATTCCCAGGGAGGCAGTGCCTTCCTAGAGTTGACATCTCATTTGAGAAGTGGCCTATTATACCTAAGGAACACCCCTGGTTCCTCAGAATTTTAGGATATCTGCCAAGAATTCAGAAGTAGGTGGTAATTTGAATCTGTAGTGATCACTGCCTTTTGAAGAAAGCACTCCTATTTCCTCTGAGACAGATGGAGCATAATGGGATAATGTTGGATGAATTAATAAACCAAACCTCTTCGAATTGTACATTATGGAGTCAAGAGAGAACAGGAGAATTGGAGAATTTCCGCATTCCCTACCTTCGTAAGATGTAGAAGTGGAACTTTTGGAATTAAATGTTCAAGAGCCTAGAACATATGGGTGATTAGGGAGGAGATAAGCAGCAGCATCAGAAAAAAAATAAACATGGAATATGGAGTGAGGATAGACACATGCTATAGGTGCCTTCTTTGACTCAGGGGTACAAATTGTTATCCATAGAACTCTCCATGATTTAGGCCAAAGAAAGGACCTAAAACCATTGTTCATCATGTCAATTTCAATTCATGGTGACCATATATGTCAGAGTAGAATTGTCTATAGAGTTTAAGGATGGGAAGGAACCCTGGTGGCTCAGTGATTTGGTGTGCTCAACTGCTAACTCAAGGTTAGTGGTTGGAATCAAAGACTGGCTTTCACAGATACTCTTGACTGGAACCTGAGTTCTGAGCTTTGTTGTCCCGGGAAGTCAGCCAGGAAATTTAAGTTCATCTAATTCTATCTCTCCTCCAAAGCAAAGTGAAATCCTTTCTTTCTTTTTTTTTTTAGAGCATCACTGCTTTCTGGTGGGAGTGGGAGGCCCAGCTTGCTCCTGGAGACCTGCTGCTGGTTTTGAACTGCCAACCCAGTGGGCCGCAGTCCCGCACTCAAGCACTACGTCATCAGGGCTCAGCCTGCAAAATCCTTTCTTACAAGCCTTCTGATATGTGATGATATGATTGATAGGATTGATAGTTTGATAGGATTGCTAATTGTTCTCTGATGCTTCCTCTCTCTTTCCCTTGGGACTTCACAACTACTAAATGACTGAAAGGCAATGCTTTCCTTTGATGATCTCTTGCAGCCTCTCCTTGATTTTAGTCACTGTGATCAACTGCATTTCCTCCCCCATGCAAAGTCCTGTGTTTTCTCTACATTGGTCCTAACCTTAACATCTTGAGTCCTCTTATAGACTTGGAGTCTCCTAATTTATATATATATATATATATATATATATATATATATATATATGTGTGTGTGTGTGTATTCAGAAAGCTATTCTCATGTAGAAGAACCCAGAATAACTCTGACTGAATCTGTTTGTGTTAATAAGTGCAAGTTTGCTAGGAGATTGTTCACCTTCAAATTATACATTTATAATATTAAAGTATCAGACATGCAGCAATTTCAGAGAGGGAAACATATTTGGGAGTGGGTTTGCCTTTGCAATCAATATGCATTTTGCTAGATTACATTACCTGTCCAAAATTAGAGGTAAATCTAAAACATTAACTCGCACTTCTGCTGTGGTCATGATTGGTTGAGTTGAGTGACCTTTGCTGATTCAGCGGTAGAATCATCACTTTCCATGGAGAAGACCTGGGTTCAATGACTAATCGATGCTCCTCATAGACATTCACATATAACCCCTCAGTGGAAACTGTCCTGCTATTATACTTAATGTGATTCCATGAAGCTTCCTAAGAAGGACTCGGAAGAAAGGCCGGGCTATCTGATTTTGTGAAAACCCTATGGGGCAAAGCAGTCCTACCCACCACAGGTTGTAAGGATGACACAGGACCAGCATCTGTTTGACTGCACTGGATCAAGGGTTTCCACAGGGCAAGATAGAACTCAGTGGTACCGAACAACCCTGGTGGATCTTTGCCTAATGTCTATGGCCACATACTACATGATCAATTTTTCACAAGTGTTTCTGCCATTCTGAGATCACTGGTGATTGTATGCTCAAGAAAGCTCATTTCACACAAAGTAGTAGGTGTATCTAGATGCTGAGTTTTGCATTGTTCCCTTCCAACTTAGGTAGACTATGAATAAGGGCCATGACTGGCATCAATCCTGAGGAAAAATTTGTAAACTCTGCAGCTTGCCTTTGTTATCTAGAAAGAAACTAGAAACTTTATCTTTCAAGACAGCAGAGTGTGGTGAAATCAGGCTGCTTTTAGAACTGATTACACTGGCTCAGCCACTTAATATTTATTATCTCAGACAAATTAATTATTTAAATTTCATGGGTTTAAATCTCCTTAACTGTATATTGCACATAGGAACACCTATTTGAAGGACTCTTTTAAAAATTGAATGAGGTGATGTCAATAGAAGTTCCTAACCTTGCAACTATCAGTGATAAATAATCAATGTTTTTCAAGTCTTCTCTCCTTTAGATACTTACAGAAGTCTTACACCCCTCACACCATACCGCCATTATTCTTCCTCTTTCTGTAGCCTTTTCATGTTATTCTCATCCTTAAAATCTACTATTTAATTTTCACTAGGAATTTCCTACAATGGAATTTCCTAGATTTCATGAAAATTTCTAATAGGTAAATGCAGTGATTATTTTCTTGTGGATAGTAGCAGAGCCAGAAAGAAGAAAAAAGGGAAATTATGGGAAGTGGTGAGATAAAAAGAGGAGGAAACGGGGAGAAATAAACCTGAGTTCAGGATAGGAGGTTTCAGCTACTTTTAAAATGTTCTGTCACCATTTGGCTGACAGGTAGATGAATCCAGACTCCAGTTATAGTTTTCCTAGTTCCACCCTAATTACGCTTTTACTATAGGTAAGTGTATATAGTTATACTTAAACTATAGTTACAGTTAAAACTAAACTAGAGTAAAACTAAAGTTAAATTATGTTAAAAACAAAAATCCATCAAAATGATTCTGATTCATGATAATCCAGGTGTATCAAAGTAGATTTCCAGACTTTTTCTCTGAGGGGCCTCTGGGTGGATTTGCACGGCTAACAGTTGGGGTAGTCTGTATTAGGTTAGGTTCTCTAGAGAAGCAAAATAAGTGCCTCTTGCTTGTGTGTGTCTGTGTGTGTGTCTACACAGATACACACACACAGAAAGAGAGAGATTTATCAAGAAATGACTTACATAGTTGTAGAAGTGGGCGAAGTCTAGTCCAATCCAAGTCATAGCTAAAATAGAAGCTTGAGACTTCTCCTGAATTGTGTCTCTTTGGAAGCTGATAAGCAAGGATCAGGAAGATGAAGCAGGGGTGCCACAGGCTGATGGATGCAGAGGTAAATGAATCTGAGATCCCTTGAATGAATCTAAGTTCAACAATCGTCTAATGTCTCCTGAGATGGGGAGGTGACACAAGGCAGACAGATGAACCAGAAGCAGAAGGTTAAGAAGAGACAAGAAAGAGCAATGCTCTGACTAGGTTTTCTCGCATACCACAAATCACTCCCAAGTATGAGTCATCCTACTGGGACCTGAGTGGTAAGTTGAGTTCCACCTTCCCCATCACTCAGGTATGTCTACTTGCCTTAACCACTAATCATCCCAGTAGCCAAGCATATTAATCAATTACATGAAAAAAGAACTCTTGCAGTGGGTGGAGACCAGTCAAAATTATTTGCTAGTGATTCATCAGTGTATATACTTTCTTGCAGCTAAGTATGCATTTGGCAACTTCCTGTGAAGAATAGAACATCAATGAATGTGAACAGTTATAGGGTACATAGAATAGGTAATAACAGAACTGTTGTCATGGGATGGACCTGAAATCTTGATGATTTAACAAATATTAATTGTGTACAAGTCACTGAGCAAAGAATTGGGAATATGATAATGAACAAACCAGACACAGTTACTGAAGTCCCTTTGGCTGGCATAGAACCCAACCAATTAAGCACCATGTTTTCCAGAAGGCAGTGTGGGGCACAGTTAGCCACAACTTAAAATAGAACATGCTCATCCAAACCCATTTTCTCCTCCTACTTTACTTTTTAAAATGGCATAAGTTGTTCTCATCATTATCTTTTCTCTAAATTCAAAAAGAAAGTAAAGCATTTTGTTTGTCCAATATTTTACTGGCTCATTTAAATCTTGAGAAAATGCAAGCAACTTTTTGTGTAGGTTTTACAGGGAATAGGACATGGTAATATTCAGCCATCTTTCACATCATACCTGCTCTTAGATTCTCAGGGAAAGATAAAATTGGGGCCTGGCATAGACTAATAATTCTCTTTAGAGAATTTATGTTCTCTACTGTAACATAAGCATTTCTGAAAATTACCACAACAAGCAGAATATTAAATTAAAATCTCAGGATTAGGCCCTAAGAGAGCTAAACTCAGAAATTTTGTCAGTGATACATTAACAAACACATTTTAAAAGATAAAAATCTTTTAAAGTGTGATAGTAGAGTTTTATATATGGAATACAATTCAAAAATAAACACTACTACAATAAATATAGGACTTTCTCCTGAAAAAAATCATAAAATGTGTTTTGGAAATGTCATGATGATCATAATGTGGGTCGTTATAAAAGTGTGACATATCAGGTGCTGAAATCAGGTGAAAAAATTGGGAGCATGCCAGGTAAATTAGTGTAACACATAATACATATGAGGAACTGAGGCATCTGGTAGGTGACTGGTGGCTACTTATGTGTTCTTATGAGACTCAATTTTGTGGGTAGAAGTTTTGCATTTGCTAGTAGTTTATTGCACACAAAATCACACATCAACAAATGCAAAATTGATAGTATGATCAAATTCCTCACTAATTTACCATTCATGTTAGAACAAATTTGCATTTCCAAAATAAGGGTTGTAATAGAACAAATTGTATGTCCTAGTCTTTTGGAGACAGACTCAAATAATGACAGTGGTCTCAGTGTAATTAATATTGGTTCTACTTTAATCCCAAAATATCTAGTTCCAGCAGCGCATTATAGTTACTCTATATTTAGGAAGGTAGTTGAGGATCAATAGGGTATTCTACCTGAAAAGCATATTCTTTCGTTGAAAGCAGTCACCTCTGGACCATGATAGAACCTTGCCCCCAATTTCCCCCATACTGTTTATCATGATTCAGAAACCATATGAAACAGTTCGGCTCTGTCCTATAGACTGTCTATCAGTTTAATCAGCTGGACAGGAATTGATTTTGGCTTATCATGAAGAAGAGAATCTTGTGTTCCTTCTCATTCATCAATATCCTAGCTCAAAAGGTTTCTTCTAGTGTGGAAAATGCACAGACACAAAACCTAGCTATTCCTTTAAAGCTTTAATTATTATTCTATCCTAGCAGGTACCTGGTACTACTTCCAGAAAGTATTGATATATTTCTGTTCAACCATACTGGAGTCCTGGTAGAACAGTTGTTAAACGTTGAACTGCTACCCACTAGGTTAGCGATTTGAAACCACCAACTGCACCAAGAGAGAAAGATGAGTGTGTTAGTCCAGGTAGACTAGAGAAACAAATTCATAAACTTGCATATGTGTATGAGAAAAAGCTTTATATATGAGAGCAATTGAATATTGAGAAAACATTCAAGCCTTGTCCAAATCAAGTCCATAAGTCTGATATAAGCCCATATATCCAATACCAATCTATAAAGTCCTCTTTAGACTCACTGAACACATGCAATGGAGCTAAATAGAGGGAAAACAGCAGGCTAGTGGGCTGGAAGTCTTGTGGGACCTGTGGCACTCTAAACATCTAGGCACTGGCAGGTAGCTCTATAGGGGTCCTTCAGCTCAGGGCACTAGCTTAGTCACAGGTGTCTTGCCATTTGCAATGTTTCCCAGGGAGTAAGCCTGTGTCCTGCCTCCAGTGAGTTATTTATCTCCTTAGCACTTCCAGCTGAGGTCATCAAGCTGTGAGCTTTTTAACAAGCTGAATTCCACTCCTTCACTTATCATTCTCAAATTGACCACAAATTATGTAACTATCACAATGAGGCTTTCTCTTCCTATAAAGGATTTCTGCCTTGGAAACCACAGGGGAAGTTCGAAGCTGTTCTGCAGGATCATTAAGAGTCGGAATTAACTCCTAAGACTAGGATTCAATCCACTTTTTCCTAATATTAGGAGTTCTACATTTTAGTACTCATAGAAAACCACCTGGAGTATTTGTTAAAATATCATTTTCGCAACCCAGTAAAAGTGATACTGGTTCTCATAGAAGATTTAAAAGACTTGCATTTTTGAATCATCATACTGGGGTATTTTGTTGCAGAGGTTCCACAGCCCACACTTTGGAAAACACTGCTCCAGATACTAAACTTCAGATCTAATTTCATGCATTGTATAGCAGAGTGCCCGACAAATAGAAAGCTGTAAGTAATATGCTCTGGATGAATCTAGTTCTAATTTGACTGCCATTCCCTTAAGCTTGGAGATATTTGGGATTCAATTTTAGGCAGTATACCTTGGTGCAGTAGGTATTGGATAGTGTTTTAATACATTTGAAACTTGGATCCACTATTTACAGGCTGAATAAGCTTAAAACAAAACAAAAAAAACCTCTGAAGTTTCATGGCATTTAGTTTTGTCATGTGTAAAAAGAATAATGGCACAATTCACAACCATATGGCAATTCCAAGCATCAATTAAAAATTGTGTATACATGATATATTTCAAGATAATTTATTTAAATAAAAAGCAAACAAACCCACTGCCATCAAGTCAATTCCAAGTCAGAGTAACACTACAGGGCACATGCCTTTCTATTTCCAAAACTGTAAATATTTTTGAGAGCAAATGACTTTGTTTTTCTCCATGAAACAGGCAGTGAGCTTAAACAGCTGACCTTGCAGTTAGCAGTCCAATCTTTAACCCGCTATGCCTTACACTATTGTTGTTCTCATTGTTTTACAGGGCTGAAAATACTTACAGGATATATGTATTAATCCATTACCAGCTATCAGTGAGGTGACAAACTTCCTTTTGGAGATGAAACCCACGCTGATGTTAGCCGGCAAGAAAGAGGTAGATCTGTGGAAGTATGTGAGAGACAGGAGAACATTCTCACATTTCTGTCACCCGCCTGCTCTGCAGAAAAATTCCTCCCCGCTTTCCCAGACCTAAACACCTCCCAAACCTCTGTTAATAGTACACATAACATAGCACATTTAAAGAAAATGGGATAAAAGGATACTTTTGTAAATACACCAAAGAAAATGTGCACTTCACATGAAAGAGAGAAGTCAGCAAAGCTAAGAAAGAAAAAGATCTATGCCTCAAAGCTTTCTTGTAAGACTCATTAATACCGGAGGGAAGACACAATGCAACACCTTCTATGTTAGTGGTCTGAAATGGCTGGTGAAACAGGTCTACTAGCACAAGTACTGAAGAAAGGACAGTTTCCTCATGTTCAGGCCTGGGCATTTGCTGGCTGAAGGAATTTTGGACAGCTTATCTCCAATCCTTTAATCTAAGTGAGAGAGAAAGCTTCAGTAAAGTGCTTTCACACATTTGTGGTTGTTTGCATATGGATATATGTCAGTGTGAGAACAAAGAAAGAATTTACTCCTCTGTTCTGTGCTTGGTTTCCCCGTCAAAGAGAGGAATATAGCCCACAGTTAGTGCAAAGGATACCCCAAATGAAATCGTGCTGCAGCTGCCACCTGAGGTGCAACTAGGGAAACTAAACATTCTTGTCTCCACAACAAAGAGTTACATTTTCCCATGTATACTTGTCCTGGAGAAACTAACTGCTTTTAAAGTGTAAGATGATACTTATTATATAGAAGAGGAGTAGGGTTTCAGGGAAAAAACAGGATTATAGATACATACATAAGAAGGAAAATCTGGCTCAAAATGCCCAACCACCACAAAAAAAAATCACAAAAATGTATACCGATACATTTCTAAATTGAATGGTGGTGGGAGTAATTGAGTTCATTAGTGGCCCTATGCACAACAAAAGAAAACACCACTTAGACCTCTCCTAGCAATTCTTGTCATGTTTGAGCAAACACAAACTATTTTCTATTTGTTGTACTGCAGTGGCTTGTGTGTTACTGTGATGCTGGAAGCGATTTCACTGATATTTTCAAATATCAGAAGCATTACTTAAAGTGAACAGGTGTCAGTGAAGATTAAGAACAGTCAACAAAGAAGGAATAAGTTGACCACTTCTGAGGAATTAGTCACTGAAAACATCATGGTACTTTCTTCCTTGATGCAACAAATGACCTCAACAGATTAAAACAAATCTGATTGCAAAAAAAGTGTTATAGACGATAAAGTAGTATACCCTATACAGGGGCTTACATTCAAAACACAGATAGCCCATATGGCTCACTTCCCCAAACACTGTTTAAGAAGTCCTGACAAATGTAGGACATGCTGGTCTATACCATTTGCAGAATTACAAGATGAAAATATAGAGAAAGGCTATCACTTGAAAGCAGTAAATGATTTTAAAAATTGGGAATGTATAGATTTTTGTATTCCGTGTTGCTAAAATAAATTAATTTTCAGAATTACTGGGTCTATTTCCTGCAACACAGGAAGTCCTATTGGTCTGTGGACTAAGCATTGGACTATTATCCAGAAGGCTAGCAGTCAAAACCCACAAGCTATTCATTTGGAGAAAGTAGAGGCTATTTTCTCTCAGAAAGATTTACAGGCTCATAAGCTTTCAGGAGCTGTACTACTCTGTCTTTCGTGAGTGACCTATGAGTCAGAATCAACTCAATGACAGTCGTTTTGTTTTGGGTTTTTCTTGTTTATGAAACACATCAAAGGTATTGATAGAAACCAGGACTTTCACAAGAGAAAGACTTAAAATTTTACTTTTCTGAATATGAAGATAGTATTACCTGCTTGTCTCTGTCTCTGAGTTCTACTTCTAAACAGCAAAATAGGTGAATTCCATTTGCAAACAAATACCTGTATACAATTTAGTATTTGACTATTTTTGTTAACATGGACACATTTAAAGATTAAAATGGGAAAAAGTTAATTCACCCAGTTATAGAGGATAAAGCTTCAAAAATATTAAAAATATTAAGTGGGATAGATGATTCGTCCATCTATACAACAGTGAAACAAAACTCCTACTCATCCTATGTACAAAATGAACCAAGATTGAGCAAACACAGATGTGCAAATCCCAGACCTGTAAAGATCACCAATGAGGAAAAATAAAGATAAACTTAATAACTCTCATATAGAGTGTAAACATGCGATCAATTATAACATAACCAGTACACACAATAGATGACAAAGTAGATGACTGGTGCCTATCAAAAATAAGACACCTGTGCATCAAAAGGCTTTATCAAAAGAGCAAAAGAGTACTCAAGAAGTGCAGAAAAATATTTTTGACAATGGCACAATAGACAAAATAAATCTGTAAAATCTCTAGAAAAGTGCAACACCTCCACAAGAAAAATGTGAATAACCAAATAAAAAGTGAGAAAAAAATACATGAACAGACAGTTCACTAAAGAAAGCATTCAAATGGAAAACAAAACAGTCATGGAAACAATAGTCAAGAAATTAAACAATGTTTAATTTGGACTGGAAAAACTTGTAACATTAGAATCATTTAAAATATTGAAAAGCAAATACCATTTTGGACTAAGATGAGCCTGAACCAAGCCTTTATATTTGCAATCATTTTGATAGATAGATAGATAGATAGATAGATAGATAGATAGATAGATAGATACACAATGAGAAAGATGTTAAAAGGAGAGCAAGTATGAGTAAAAAATAGGTAAAACAATACAGATAGCCAGAAAAGTTACAATTTGGTCTTGTTGGAAGTATAATGAGACTACTCCTTGAAAGTAATTTTGGCAGGATTTTTTTCTATTTCTGTTGGACATACCTCAGGTAGGAAAAAACGCTGGATAAGACCCCATGCTTGGTAAAGTAGAGGATCAGCAAAAGAAGAAGAAATAAAATAGATTGTCAGTGAGGTGGCCTCAAATAATAAAAGACTTAAAGAGCAATGATCGTGTACTAGTCTGGGTAGACTGGAGAACCACATCCATAGAAACTCATATGTGTATGAGAGAGTTTTATATAAAGAGTAATTTTACATTAAGAAAGCATTCAAGTCCAGTCCAGACCAAGTCCATAAGTCTGACATCAGTCCATATGTCCAATACCAATCTATAAAGTCCTCTTCTGACTCACGAAACACATTCAATGACACCGAATGCAGGATGATCACAGGCGAGAGAGTAGAAAATCTTTGGATCCAGTGGTCTTGTAAGCATCTCAGAGCTGGCAGAGGTCTCCATGTGGTTTCTCCAGCACCTAGGGCTGCATAAGGGTAGGTCCCTGTGGCTTCTCCTCAGGAATATCTTGCAGGGAGTCAGCCTTGTCAGTAGACTGTCTTGCAGGGAATAAGAGAGAGAGGAGAGAGAGACAGAGAGACAGAGAGAGAGAGAGACTTCTACCTCCAAGAAAGAAATACCAGAGTTTTCGCAGAATTCTCAGGGGAAAGCCTTGCCCACAGAGGCCTCATTGGCTGTGGCTGACTGACAGACTAGAATCCACCCCTTAACTCATAATCCTTTCAAGTCCGAAATTGACATCAGATGATGTAACTATCACAAATGGTGAGGATGGTGCTGGACCACCTGGCATTTTGTTTTGTTTTGTTTTACATAAAGGTTGCTATGATTTGGAGGTAGCTTAATAGCACTAAATAGCATGAAACTAAGTTATCAGTTGAATATTTAAGAATAAAGAGAAGATTTTAAAAGAATTTCTTCCTTAAGCATCATGAAAAAATAAAGGAAAAAAAGAATGCAGATTCCCATGTTCTAATGTTGCCCCACTATTCATATTAATTTCAAGCTAGAGATCCAGGTGACTGAGTATTCAAAAACAGCATGATTCTTTTGGTGGAAGATTAGTGTGATATGCAACAGTTATACTTGATTAGTGAACACATAAGTAGTTTCCCAAACTCTACCTGTACTGAAGTCTCCTATTATGTAACCTTGTGTTGGTTATTTCTCTTAGGCCTCATTTATCTAACCCATTATCTCTGCATATTCTTAGTAAAGGCTACTCCTCCATTTCTTAACTAAATGTTCTTCATTTAAACTGTGTACATATATATATTTTAGTTCATATAGTTTAATTATAGCAGAAATAAGATGTTTCAATTCATCGATAGCTCATTTATAGAACTTAAAATATTAAATTATGCTGTGTTCTATCCACATACATACTAAAACCATTGCAAACTTTTTGGAAATTAAGTATTTTAGAAGAGAGAGAAGAAATAAATACTACCAAATCATAGCTTTGCACAAGCAACAACTTTTAATTGAATGAAATTTATGTGCAAGCTTCCCAATATTTCTTATTATTACCAGCTATACTGAAACATAATTTTATCCATGGAACAATGGAAGAGATAGGACAACACATAAAACATATAGTAGAAAAAAATCAAAGAAAGAGAATTGCAGAGTGTATTTATTCTATAAACTTCAAAGCTATTACTAATATAATGACCTCATGCTTTTATGGATATATTTATATGTAAAGTAAAAATGATGCATTTTAATTGGGGCATTCATATAGAATAATTAAATGTATCATGGACTGCCATAAGAATGTACAAATTAAGAGGAGGAAAATGAAATCCAATTAAGACTCACTCTCACGGAGCAACTGCTACCAGACCAGAAAAGAGAGAGTTAAGATGAAGGAAACTGTCCTGAACCCCAATTTTTTGTGATTTTTCACTCACAAAGTGAACCAAGAATGCACTAAATCACTCCAGGTTCAAAGTGTTGGGCTTATAGACTCTCCGCCCTTTTGCAGTGAGTAATGATTTTCCCAGGCTGAGCCCTAAAGGTAAAGTGACCAGATTTTGACATTGGTAAAGTGGGACACCGTTGACCAGGTGGTGGAGGGCAGGGTGGGGTTCTTGATTAAAAATTTGGTCTATATGGAGCAAAAAAAAATTTCATAGAACACAAAAATAGCATTGTAATATATTTATTTTAATTTCAACATAATACAATAAAATATGTATAGTATTATTTTATTCTTTGGCATATTTCTCATTTGAGTGAAATTTTTTAGTAGATTGCTGTTGTTTAAAAGATCATGACATTTTTCACAAGAATATGTTAAATTATATTTCACACATAAAATGGCTTTCAAAGTCTCAACACTTATTTGTGAGTTTTCTGATGTCCACACTTTATTTTTTGTAGAAAAAATGTGCTCAGTCGCAGCATTAATTCCTGGTAAGAACAGCGCATATTCCACAATTTTTAGTGCATTATTGTATAGAACATGGTTTGTTTCAAACTGATGAAATTGTTCTAAACATTTGTTTTCTATTGTGATTTTGCTGATGCCCAAGATTTAATCTTTTCCTTATCAATCTATTTTTTAATAATGATACCTCATTAATAAGATCATTTTCAGAAATACAACTATATGGGAGACTTTGAGAAATATGATTCAATGATTTTTGCACCTAATTCCAATTAAGTTCTTGTTTTAATGTAACCCAATGAAAATGTTCAATATCATTGTAATGCACCTTCCACTCTTCTAAATAGTCTACACAGTTACTGTAGAACTTTTTAACAGGATTCATGTTATTATCTGCACGATTTATTGTACCTTGTTCTGCTAGCTGTCTTGTACTATTACAGATAGTTAATAGAAGAAAATTAATTTCTAACCTCTCTTGACACAGAAATTTTAAATTATTGACTTCATTTGCTACTTCGATTACCAAAATTTTGTCATCTTCAATAAGTTTTATAGCATTTTGAAAAAGAGCTGCTTGATTGTGTACAAACTCTAGCAAAATTTTTGACCATTTTTTTTCCAAAAACTCTTCTTAAATTCTAGGACATTTATCCTGTGATAGAAAATAGGATTTCAAAGGATCATATGTTTTCAAAATTCTTCCGAAAGCTGGCAAAAGAGCTAACCAGCGCTTTTTACTGTATCCAAGTATTTTCTGATATTCGACTTCCGCAGTTTCACAAAATGCTTTAAACATTTCAAAGTGCACAGTGTATATAGAGAAATAGGATCTATTTTAATAACTATATTTTCCACATCTACGGGCAACAAGTCAGCAGCTGTTTGAATGGCATTGTGTATCATGTGTGCTGCACAGCCAGCACCAATAATGTCTTGATTATGGTTTTTGTTTAATTTATAAAAAATATTAGGCTAAGCCCTGGTGGCGTAATGGTTGTGCGCAGGACTGCGGCCCACTGGGATGGAGGTTCAATTCTAGCAACGGATCCACAGGAGCAAAGACTGGGCCTCCTACTCCCACCACCAGAGGGCAGTTATGCCCTCCCCCAAAAAACAAAAAAACCAAAATATTATTTGTACCTATTCTAGCTTTTTCTCCAAAATTTGGGTTAATGTTGGCTGCAAAATATGCAATCATTTTATGTTTTAAATTGCTTTTTTCCAAAATATCAATAATGAAACTGAAAATTATTTCAGAAGTTTCACCGGGCAAAGAAATGAAATCTAAAATTCTAATTTTTATTCTAGTTTCCAAATCAAAAAATCTAGTAATGGTTGGAAATAACTTTAAACCCTTATGATTGGAATTAGATGCATCAGAATATATAGATATAAAATTAATTTTTTCTAGAATTTTGTGTAATTCTGAAAATGCATACAGGGAAAGTGCATTACACACAATTGCCTTGGATTTTCTTCTAGCACAGGCAAATTTTTTGTTGAATAACTTTGACAACTTGTGATGTGCAGTCCATAGATCGGAAGGAATGATTGTGATTAATAGCATGAAAAGACATAAGTCCTTCTGCTAGTGCTAATTTCTTTTCTTCATCTCCATAAGTTGTTTTCTGAAAAATTCCAGTATTTTGGGGGAAGATACAGCAGTATTTAAATAACTTTTATGTTTCTGTGTCTCCAAGTGCTTTGAAATATTATTCTTCTGCCGTGCAAAATAGAAAATTCACCATTGCATTCCTCACATTGCCATTGAAAGGCGATTCACTTCTAGATCATTGTTGAATTTGCATCTTCTTTTCTTGCTCATTGTGTTAAAAGTATAAAGAAAATAATTTAAAATTATATTAAGTTATTATATACATATTGCTTGAAAACATAGTAAGTAGATAAGTAATTACATGAAGATATTTTATTGTTAGTTTATAAATTAAAGTAATTTGATTGTCATAAAGAAACTATATTTTAAAATTATTTTCATTTTAAATCTATATTTCTTTCTAAATAATAACAATATTAACTTGAATTATTTTTCCTTTGAATTTGGGGTAACGTAAGTCATGTCACTTTCAAGACCTGCGCAAGACTTTGTTTGTTTTTTTTTGGGGGGGGGGCATTACTGCCCTCAGGTGGTGGGAGTAGGAGGCCCAGCCTTTTCACCATGGAGCTGGAATCGATCCTCCATCCCAGTGGGCCGCAGTCCCATGCACAACCACTATGCCACCAGGGCTCAGCCCTCTGCGCAAGACTTTTTGCAGCCACTATAAAATATAAATAATGTGAGTACTGTCTGCTAAATTCAAGAAAATTTATGTATTTATTTATGAAATAAATACACAAATTACTTACCTAAATTATCTAAATAGCTGATTTGTTGACATCACTTGCTTAACTAGCACCAGCACACAGTACAATGTGTATCCTGTGAGAGACAGTTACAAAATGTTTTCTTTGTTGCCAGTGCCAATAAATGCCATTGTTCATTAAGTCCAAATAATGATGGTAGGATTCTAACAACTGATCAACAATGCAAACTTTGATAAGCAGTCCTCGATAATAAGTTTTCAAGAATTATTTGTTATTATTAAAGTTTAACATTATAAAATTAACAAAAATAATATAAAACTCATATCCTTGTGAAATAGCCACATGGCTGTGGAAAACCATATATTCTCTTCCCATTCACCCACCGTTCCCTAGCTTGTCCTGCATTCTTTCCAAACATCGGAACTTTTTAAAAATGCCTCGGGGCAAGGGACAAGTTGTTAAAAATCAGGACTGTCCTGCCAAAAGTGGCATGTCTGGTTACCTTATCTAAAAGGGACATAATCCCAGACACAAGGAGAACCACTGAGAACTAGTCACAGAAACCCACTTCAGAGCTCCAGGGCTGTTAGCATTCTTGAACTTAGAACCTCAGAAAAGGGGCTTGCAGGAAGCCAAAATTTGGAATAGGTTAAAAAAAAAAGCAAAACGGGAATATTCCTGAGCCAGGGCACAGTGTGGCAGAAAATTTAGATAGTTATAGTCCAGGAGATGAATTCAGTTCCAGTTGGCCTAGAAGTAAACAACCTTCCTGATGAACTCCGCCTCTGTGGGCCAGCCCCCAAATCAAATCAAGAGAACTAGTAAATCCAAAATAATAAATTATATTTTCTGGGTTAAAAAAAAAAAAAAAAAGACAAATCCCAAGCACATTGAACTCCCAAGGAAGCACATCTGTAGACTAAGTCTCTTAGGAAATATTTGCATAAGAAGAGAACCCACTCTAAGGAATGCCACAATTTGGTTACAGGGCCCAAAGGCTATCAACATAACAAAGACCCTGTTCCTAAATGAAAATGAGCCTCGTCAGAGACTAGAGACAGGGAGCCAATTTAATCTAATGCTTCTTTAGCTGGCCAGAGGGTAAAAACAAAAACATAAAGCTAGGGCATAAGCTAACTGGCTTAATTAACCCAAATCCCCTCTCAGTGAGTCTACACACAACTGATGAGACCCTGTCTGTCCTGGGGCCCTCCACCCTGCTGAGAGAACACCCTGTCCCTTATCCTGCTGAAGTGCTCCATACAGCACAAGGCAGCATACTAGTGAACTCCAGCACTCAGTACCACTGGGAACTGGTGCCTGGATGCTGCTGTGATTTTGCCTTCGAGAATGATCCCACCCAGGATGTATGGGAGCCTACAACAAGCTGGCACACCACCCAGCTACCTTAGGTAGTGCTGGAACTTCTTCAGCTCCACTGGCAGACCATCAAGCCTGATTATCTCCTTATTTACCACTACCTTTCTTTATTCTCTCACCCTAATATCTTTCCCACCACAGTCAGCCTCAATGGCCACAGTTTTTTTTTCTTTTTCTTTCTTTTCTTTTTCCTCTTCTCTCCCTCTCTTTCCTGTGATACACCACTTCTGGATTCCAGGCCACTACTCTCCAGCTAGGGCAACTCAACTCAAAAGACTGGGGGAATTCTAGCCTTCCCTCTGTTGGAGTGCTGCATGCCACACGAAGCAGTTGTGACAGCCCTCTACAGCACTCCGTGCTGCTGAGGAAATCTCCTTTGGGCCACTAAGGTTATTTTGCCAACCAGGGAAATTCTGCCAAGTACCAATGTGTCCCTGCACTAAAAGAGCACATCAGCCTGCCTTCTTGGGGCAGGGCTCAAATATCTCAGGACCCACATTCAGGCAAACAGGGAACAACTACCTGTTTATTCTTTATGTGTTTCCTCCTTTCTTTCTTCTCTCTTTACCATCACAGTCAATCTTAGTGCAAATAGGTGTGTTTTCCCCCATTATCTTCTTCTCAATTTTTTTCTTTTCTTTTTCGTTGCTCTCTTCGCCTTTCATTCTGCTTTTCTGTTTCTCTCCTCTCCCTCTCTTTCCTTCCACATGCCACATCTGGTGTCCAGTCCCAGACAATTTGCCTAGGGTCACTCTGCCCATTCAGTGGGGAGAGCGATAGTCTGGTTTTCGTGACAACATGAAGCAATGCTATACATATCACAGGGCCCAGCTAACTCTTTTTCCTTCTCTTTGTTTTCCTCCCCTTTTATGTTATTCTTCTTTTACTCTTTCTTCTCTTCTCCACTTCTATTCCTTCTCTCTTTCCTGCCACATGCTCAACAGACTCAGTTTTCTTTGTTTGTAGTTTCCTTTTTTGACGGTTTTTACTTTTGTTTAGGCTTAGCACTATTTTTGTGAGTGGATGTTAGTTTGCTTGGTATCTTTGTTTTCTTCTTTCTCTTTTTGTTGTTCTCTCCCTCTCTTTCCTTTTCACAAATCACTATCATCTTCCAAGCCACTCCCCTCCACCCAGAATACCTCTGAAGGCTTAGTTGTGGGACCTTGTGCCTGCATTTGCTGGATTTTAATGAAGCTGAGGGAAGTCACGCCAACGCTCCTCCATGCACAAAGTGACTGGCGGTGCTCTCCTTAAAATGGCTGGGGGAACTCCTGCCTAAATTTCAAGGCCCTACAAGTAACTGGAGGATCTGCTGTCTACCATCAGTGGTGTTCCATGCTGCCACATGAACATCTGAACGACCTCCATGGTGATCTCTCTGACTAGGGTATTTCTGCCTGCCAACTATAATGCTCTACATGAGGGAGGGTACCCCCACTGCAGTTATAGAGGGAAACACCACATGTCACCCGAGGCACTTCAAGCACAGTGAGACCAACCACTATGACCTACTTAGAGATCAGTCAGTGAAACACCACACTCATGAGCCCACAAAAACCTGACCAGCGCTCCATGAGACTGTCTAAATTACATTACACATAATGAAATATTGGTAGGATAGAGTAAGCGTGAAAGCACAGGTAGATATAGCGGTAGCTTGACCCGCAAGTACAGTTGTCTGCAGGTAATATGTAGAAGCACTCATACAAGTCCTCCAAGAGAGAACCCAGTGCTCTTCAACTCTAGAAGATGGTTCCAGGATTCTCTAAAACAGCATGTAAAGAACAACCAGCCCTTACTGCCTCAATGTAAAAATAGGAGAAATATAGAGCAAAGTTGGAAGAAGTCATGAACCTAATGAAGTGCATAGAAGAATTAGATATTGATCAGCCACAGAAAGAAATGCTCAGAATGCTGCTTGGAGTCATACAGGATATGAGGTAAGCAGTACAGAAAAAGGATGACATGATAGAGGAAATAAAGGAAACACACCAAAGGGAAATACAAGACGTAAGGGATGAAATAACAAAATCCAGTGGCTACTTGACAGCCTTTATCAATAGACTAAAGGAGGCAGAGAATTGCAACAGTGACCTAGAGGATAACCAACCAGACCTCAACGAACAGGGAAAATAGTCAAATCAGCCTAGTGGATGATATACAGGCACAAAACTTACACCAATAGAGCAGAGTAACAGAACAACCCTACTAATAGCAAAAGGATAGAAATTATAAAACATCAGAGCTGAGATATAAGACAGAGAAAATAAGAAAACTATTGAAACAATTAATGCAGTTATAAGATTGTTCTTTGAAAAGATTAGCAGAATTGATCGATCATGGGCAAACCTAAACAAAGAAATGAAGGGACAAATGCTGATTTCAAGGATGAGGGATGGAACGGGACCTTGCAAGGGACCCTAATGAAATCAAAAGGGTAATTATACAGTACTATGAAGACCTGTACTCTAATGAATTCAACAACTTGGAAGACATGGGCAAATATGCGGAAACACAATCCTTCCATAGACTATCCCAGGTGGATGTCAAAAACCTTCCTTAGGCTATCTATCTCAGGTGGATGTCAAGAACCTCAACCTTTGATGGTAGCAATTAAAGAAGTAGACAAGATTATTAAGGGATTACCAACAAAAGAAAAAATGCCCTGGGCAAGATGGATTCATAGGAGAATTCTACCAAGCATCAGGGAAGAATTGATACCAATCCTACACAAACTCTTCCAGAACATAGAAAACGGTGGAAAATTCCCAAACTCTTTTTAAGAAGTTAGTATATAACTCTAATACCTAAAGTGGACCAGGATCCCACCATAGTTGAGAATTACAGACCAATATTCCTAGTGAACATTGATGCAAAATTCCTTAACAAAGTACGGGCCAATAGAATATAAAAGCACATTAAAAAATTATTCACCAGGATCAATGGGATTCACACTACGGATGCAGTGATGGTTCAACATATGAAAAACCATTAGTATTATTTGCCACCTTGACAGGAAAAATGACAAAAATCACATGATAATATAGGTAGATGTGGAAAAATCATATGACAGCTTCCAATACCAATTTCTGTTTAAGACACTCAAGAAGATAGAAGGAAATTATTATCTTAATATTAAATGAGATACATATATATTTAATATATATATATATATATATTTGGGGGGGGGGCATCACTGCTCTCCAGTGGTGGGAGTAGGAGGCCCAGCCCCACTGCTGGAATTGAACCTCCGTCCCAGTGGGCCGCAGTCCCGCGCACAACCACTACGCCACCGGGGCTCAGCCCTATATATACTTGAAAAACCAACAGCCAATATAGTAGTCAAAGGAGAAAAGATGAAAAAAATTCCACTGAAAAAGAGAACTAGACAAGAGAACTAGACAAGACTAGACTAGAACTAGACACTCCTCTTTAACATCATACTGGAAGTCCTAGCTAACAACACAGAAAAAGAAAAGCATCAAAGTGTCCATCTGGTGAAGGAAAAGCTAAAGTTATTATTCACAGGTGATATGATTCTATACATCAAAAGTCCTCTAAATTACACTATAGGAGTGATGAACACCATAGAGGAATAGGACAGAGTGGCAAGATATAAGATCAACAACCAGAAGTCAGTCTATCAGTTTGCTATAAATATGAGACAATAGTACAGGAAAGGCAATTTAAAAGGTAGCACCCTTTACAATAATCAAGAACAAAGTGAAATCTCTAGGGATATACCTAACTCAAAAACAAAAGATATTTATGGGGAAAAATATAGAACATTATTAAAAGAAATCAAAAGAGACCTCAAGAAATGGAAGAATATCCCATACTCGTGGATTGGAAGTCTCAATATAGCAAAGATGTCAGTTCTACCCCTGGCACTATATAAGCTAAATGCTATCCCGATTGGAATACGACCATCCTTCTTCGAAGAATTGGAAAAACTGATTACCAACTTCATATGGAGAGGGAAGAAGTCCAGAATTCACAGAGAACAAACACTTCAAAACAAAGTGGAGAGGCTTCCTTTACTGACTTTAGGAAGTATTATATGGCCACAGTAGTCAGTGTGGTACTGGTATAAAAATACATAGTCAAACAAATGGAAATGAATTGAAACCCCAGAAATAAAAACATTAGCATGTAGGCAACTTTATTTTGATAAGAGCCCAAAAAATATCAAAAGGGAAGCAGATGCCTGGTTCAATAAATGGTGCTGTAAAAAATGGATACCTACTTGGAGAAAAATGAAGCAAGATCCTTATCTCACTCCATGCACAAGAAAAAACTCACAGTGGATTAGAACCTGAGGTAAAACCCCAACAATTAGGGCCATTAGTGAGGGAATTGGGACAAACCAGAGAACTGTGGAACAGGTAATACATAGATTTTCAGAAATAAAGAAGGATACAAATACAGAGGAGTCACAAATTGACAAATTGGGTATACTGAAATAAATCACTTTTGTACATTAAAAGAATTTATAAAGAGAATAATAAGGGAACCCACTGACTGGAAAAACATCTTTAGCAATGAGACACTTGAAAAGACCTGATTACTAAAATCCACCATATTTTGCCAACTTACAATAAGAGAAAAACTAACTGCTGACTGGGGAGGTGGGCAAATGACCTCAACAGAAGTTTCACAGGGGAAGAAATCCGCATGGCCAATAAGCATGATAAAATTCTCCCTATCATTAGCCATAAGAGAAATGCAAATTAAAACAACTATGAGATACCACCTAATACCGTCAAAGATAGCCTGATTCAAAAAATCAGGAAGGAACAAGTGCTAGAGGGGCTGTGGTGAGAATAGAACTCTCATTCACTGCTGGTGGACCTGCGGGTATGTATAACCTCTACGGAAATCATTTTGGCGATTTCTAAAACAGATGGAAATTGAGCTAGCAATCCCCAGAATTGGGTATATGCCCAGAAGAGGCAAGAAACAAATCACTGCCAGACATCCGTGCTCCAATTGTCATTGCAACACAATTTACAGATGTAAGTAGTTGGGAGCAACCAAAACTTCCATCAGCAGATGAATGGATTAAAAAACTATGGTACAGACATATAATGGAATAGTGTGCATCACTGAAAATCAGTGATGAATGCATGAAACATATCGCCGTATGAGAGGAACTGGAGGAAACCATGCTAATTTAAGTAAGCCAAGTGCAAAAGGGCAAATAAAACATGAGTCTGCTGAGGTAAGCTTAAAAAATGCAAAAAGGGTATAAGGGAAAATGCTACTGAATATAAAAATTTTAAAAATTTCAGGGTAATTTCAGGGTAAGGTAATATGGCAAGGGCCAGACCAAATCCGGGTTATTTATGATAGCCAATTAAAAAGTGTGTGTGTAGCAACGTGTAGCAGGAGAATAGGGCATTAACCCACACAAGCAGAGGGTATTGTTTATATCTCCACAGGGAAAGAGGGACCAGATTTAAACCCTGTTTTCTAGTATGTGAATGCTGCCTGATAGCACAGAGCAGGGAGCCAGTGGAGGGGGCTGAGAGCTTAGTACCAATTCCAACCATGTGGACAGATGCCCCTGTCCCCAAAAGAATTTACTTTAGAGGACAGCACTGAAGCTCGGAGGATAGGGACATGTCTGAGCAAAGCACATGAGAGCAAACGAAGAGGGAAGTAGAGAGAGCAGAGAGCATCCTGGCCCAGGAAGCTTTGAGGACAATATCCCCACTCAGAACAGCCAATGGACAGAGAGGACCAGATGACTAACTCCATTATGAGACATGACTGTCCCCTGCTGACCCATGACCTTACATGGGACAACACTTGAGACAGACTGGATTGCACCCAGTCTGACCCTACCACCCAGAGGAAAACACTAAGGGCATGCAGTAGAGCACTGCGGGGAGCAGAGCAGTGAGGTCCTGAGGGAGTGTCAAGGATAGGCATTAGGGACAGTAAGTGAAACCCCTTTGGATTCAACTGTAGTTCACTTCTAGAGGTTAAAAAGCAGACCTTGAACTATTTACGGGGTTTTCTTTATTATTTTTATCATTTATTTATATCTATTTTCTGGATATTAGGGTTTTTCTTGTTGTACTCATCATTTTGTTTTCTTTTGTCATTTCACCTTGCTATGTTTTGTTTTTTGTGTGGGCAGGCCTAGCTAGATAAGATAGGCTTGATGATTAGGCTTGAAGAGGTTGGTTCCATGAGGACCAATGGTTCCATGGGGGGATATGCGAGAGGGGCAGGTGGGGGAAAGGAGGTGAAGTTGACAAATTCAGGGACAAGGAAACAACAAGGGATCCAAAATCAATGACAAAGAGTGTATGAGAGGCTTGATAGGGATTGACCAAGGGTAGGATAAGCGAGAGAAATCACTGAAATGCATATGAAGGGTGAGCATGATAGTGGAACAAGAAGGAAGTAAAAGGAAATAGTGGAAAGAAATAGAAGGCAAAGGGCATTTATAGAGGTCTAAATACAGGCATGTACATATGTAAATATATTGATATATGATGATAAAGAAATAGATGTATGTGCATATATTTATCAGTTTAGTATTAAGGCAGCAGATAGACATTGGACCTCCACCTAAGAACTTCCTCAATGCAAGAATACCTAGTTCTATTAAATTGGCATCCCAACACGCTTCGCTTCCCAACAGGATCGCTGAAGACAAATGTTTGCATAAGCAAGTGTGGTGAAGAAACTTGATGGTGCCCAGCTATCAAAAGATACAGCATCCTGGCTTTTAAAGACTTGCAGGAAAGCAAGTAACCATCTAACTCAGAAGCATCTAAGCCCACCAGAAGCACACCAACTTATGTGACCATGAGGTGTTGAAGGGTTCAGTTATCAGGCATCAAAGAACTAAACATTATATTATTGGAAATGAGCACAATACAGGTTGGAGACCCAAAGCCCATATGTAGGTAATGGACTTTCCCTTACAGAGAGGCTGCAGGGAGGAGATGAACCAGTTAGGATGGAGTGTGACAACGGTGATATATACAGCTTTACTCTCATTCTTCAATGCCTCTTCCTCTCCACTATCATGATCCCATTTCTCCTTACAAATCTAGGTAAGGATGTACCGGAGGAAGTTCATGGGTACAGATAGGAACAGGAAACATAGGGAATCCAGGAAAGATGATTCTTTCAGGACCAGTGGTGAGAGTAGCAATATTGGGAGGGTGCAGGGAAGGTAAGGTAAAATGGGAGAATTGATTAAAAGGATCTACATATAACCTCTTCCTGGGCATGGGCAATGTGGAAGTGGGGAAAGGGAGACATACGACCATGTATGATATGACAAAGTAATAAAAATTTATAAATTATCAAGTGTACACAAGGGAGGGGCAATCAGGGATGGAGGGGAAAACGAAGAGCTGATGCTAACAGCTTAAATAAAAGCAAATATTTTGACAATGATGAGGACAGCAATTGTACAAAGTGCTTGACATACAATGAAGGAATGTATGGATTGTGATGAGTTGCATGAACCCCAATAAAATGATTTTATAAAAAGAATGATCAAATCTTCATTGATGTTACACATAATCCTCCAGTAGTCATTAAAAGGAAGGATGACACAACTTTGTCTTGCTTTCTTTGGACATAATGAGTAAAAATCAATCACAACAGAGGGCAATATTTAGTCTAGAGAGAGTCAATGAAATTGAGAGAGGCCTTCATGAAATGAATTGTCAAGTTGGCTCAACAATGAACACAAACAAGCTAAAGATTGAAAAGATAGCACAGAGGCCGTGAACATTTCATCCTCTTCTATTTAAGACAGTCTTGGGTAAAAGTCAAGTCCACTGCAATCAACAACAATGGTTACCAAGTAAGAACTAACTACCAAGTAGAAGTAATGTATTGCTAAAGTCCACTAAAAGAATGGCATTGGTTAAGATTTCTAGCTTAGTGGGCATCTGATGAAAGGGAACCCAAACCTACCCTTTATTTACTACCTTAATGCACTTCTTGCATTATGTGGCAGTCATGTGCTTAAGTTAATTTTATGATTAAAATGTAGGGGTGGAGTCTAGCCTGTTACTCTGGAGATAGCCACTGAGTAGCCAATGAGGCCTCTGTGTGGGCATGGCTTTCTTTTGACATGTCTGGGAAATCTCGCGATATTTCCCTTGTGAAAATGAGAAGCTATCTCCCTGGTTGTTGGGAGTTAGTCTCAGAGACGATGAATCACCAAAAAGACAAGATGGCACCAAAAAGACAAGATGGAGGAGCTGGCGGAGAGACCACACAGCTTTGCTCTGATGGAGCCAGACCGCTGAAGCTGGAGTGGCATGCTGTTGATGGACCCTGAGCCCTGGAAGCGAGGAGCCATGGGGAGACCCCTGCCAGCGACGGGATTCTACACCCACTGACCTGTGACTTCATGAGTTGGAAGGAGACTTTATAGACTGATTTTGGACATATGGGTTAATATCAGACTTATGATTCTGTACTGTACTGGATTGGGATGCTTTCTTAATGTCCTATTTCATATATATATATATATATATATCTTTTCCTTATATCCATATGCATGTCTATGAAATTTGTTCCTCTAGTCTACCTGGACTAACACACATTAATACAATATTTATTAATCTGATAGGCAAGGATCTCCCTTTTCATGGAATGTCACAGGAAAATTTCCCCTAGCACCAAGCCCCATGCTCAATGTAAACATAGATCAATCATTTAAGAATTCAATCTGTACAATGTCACAGACATGGATTATAATTCACAGGGACTATATTTGCTTAACTTCCTTTTCTCAAGATTACCTTAAAGATTACTCTTATGCCTTTGGATAAATTATTGATGTTATCAAGGTAATTGAACTATACCCCAGGGGAATGATTGGTAGTGCTTTTTTGTCATAAAATAATAATGAAACTGCTAAAGTAATCCAGAATCACAAAGAATCTGTAGGTAGACAAACAGATGGATCATGCCTCCCACTTACTTCTACCTTCCATACAAGAACAATTAGTTCTTATGACACAATCCTGCTCAATACTCACCTTCAGGAAGCGATCACTGACCATGTGGATACTAGAGCAAAGCACAATGATGCAAGCAGGCGGTGCTCTACTATCAATGGGAATGGTTTCTGAAGTATTAAAGGCTTGTATTCAAACAATCATCTATGTGAGACATCAACTAAGTCCACAAGAAAGAATTATGCCAGCCTGTGTGATCCAAAGATGACAAATAACAAAATCCAAATGTGATGAAGTGAAAAATATCAGAGTTCAAATTGTGAACACCCTATTTGTAGCAGACTATGGAGGTCAGTAGCAGCCCAAAATCCATCCGCAAAGTACCGATTCATAATATGCCTCTGACAAATCCCCACTGGCCACAGTTGAGCAATGAGAGATTATTTTAAACTTTATAATGGTGGATGCAACGATCATATGATATTGTACCTGGCCAGATGATTTTCCCCATGACCCATCCTGAATTTGCTCTAGGTTTAAAATTTTTTCAATTGCTCTTCAACAGAATTGTTCTCTCTGGTTTATTTTGGTATTGCTGCTGGAATTTTCTTGCTTTCTGATTTGCTTTTTATTTGTTTTTCACTATATCTCTTATGTTTTCCAGTTTAGGAAGCGCAGAAGGACAGAAGGTATAGATATAAAAAAACAATAACTGAAGTAACACTTTATTGGGGTATGAGGTTGGTGGGAGAAGTTGAGGGGAATTTGGGGATTGATGTACACAAAGTAGGGAGAGTGAATTAATAGTGATGATATATATAGCTCTTAAAACTTTTTTATTACCCTAAAGCTAACCTTAACCCTAAGAATATAGCTCTTTTTAAAAACAACTTAACTATGGACGTGTGTGATGTGTGTTTTATATCAATAAAACTGTTGTGGAAAAAACTTCATAAAGTTTTGAAGGGTTATGCAACTATGAACATTTTAATCTCAGTTATAATCAAGATATGTATACACATGTATGTATTTATAAAATATCTACATTATTATTATACAGTATATGAAATGTTATTAAAATATCTACAATATATATAAAATAGTAGGAAATAGAAGACAAAGTTAATTCAAGCAGTAAAGAATTAGTTAAATTTGGCTGAGCCCTGGTG
Source organism: Nesogale talazaci (assembly GCA_004026705.1). NCBI lineage: Eukaryota > Metazoa > Chordata > Mammalia > Afrosoricida > Tenrecidae > Nesogale > Nesogale talazaci. The sequence continues at coordinate 148,599 of PVJH01001868.1, read as the reverse complement.
ACATAGTGATTGTACACGGGACTGCGGCCCACTGGGTTGGAGGTTCAAATCCAGCAGCAAGGCTGGGCCTCCTACGCCCACCACCAGAGGGCAGTGATGCCCCCCCAAACAAAAGAAAACAAAACAAAAAGAATTAGTCAAATTGGGCTGAGCCCCGGTGGTGTAAGTGGTTGAGTGCGGGACTGCAGCCTGCGGGCGTGGCAGTTCAAATCCAGCAGCGGCTCTCAGGAGCAGGGCTGGCCAGCTCCCACGACCACCAGAATGCAGTGATGCCCAAATATAAAAAATTAAAAAAATAATATTTAGTTAAATTTATCATGCACTATACATTGTGTGTCTTTGTATTTCTCAATGTGTGCACACACATACACTCACACCTTGATAGTTTTTAAGAACTATAAAGCACAAATTGAATTATTACATGAACATTACAAGTATTCCTCATTTATTATCTCATTAACTGACACTTGTGACCATAGTTTAAAAAAATGTGCTATCCAACTTTTCTGTGCATTAACAACATATGTCTGGCAGTAGTAAACACCAAAGTGTTAGATAAATGCTGATTGTTATGGTTAAGTTTAGTGTCAATTTAATCGATTGAGCCATGATTCTCAATGGTTTGGCAATTTTACAGCAATATAATTTAGCTGTGTGTAAAAGTTTAATTTGATCATATCATAATAGATTCCCGATCCATTTTGTGATCTAATCTAGTCCCCTTTCATTTTCTCACAATGGTGATTTTTAGATAATTACAGTCTTTTTTATAACATAGTCTTTTAAAACTGAGTCATATTGCTATGTACAGTCAGGGTGTTGTTTCCTTTGTACATCCAAAATATATCGTGTGCAAATTCTCACATTTGAAACATAAGCATTAACTTGTTCCTTTGATAAGTTCTTTGTATGTATGCATTACAAGCAATTTAATTTCTTATATACTGATGGATATTTAGATCATTCTCATTGTAAAATTTCCAATAATATAGAAAGTAACATCAAGGTGCACATCTTTTTCCATGCATATGAAAATTAATCCATATGAGGAATAATTTCTAAGAAGTGATATTTATAGGAGCACATAATTATTTTAAAAATTGATAGATATTTGCTCTACTAAAATACTATTCAATGTACATTTATTCCAACCTATTGCCCAACACTGGATATTATTTAGTGTATAATTTCTGTTAATCTGTTGATACCTGCTTCACTGTACTGCTGTTGTGTACATTGCTTGAACTGAAGCTGATAGATCCCATCACCTTGCATCTCTTAAAATCAAGATCCCATCTGAGCTTTTTTCACTAAGTTCCCAGGCTACTGAGGGCTGCAGACCCACCTTGCTGTCTGCTGAATGGGCAGACTTCTCCAGCCTTGCCTGAGGGAAGACTCTACTGTCTGCTTCCTTAATCTTTGACCTGGAAGTCCACGTGAGTTGAAGGACTTTCAGTATGTTAACTGTTCCATGAAAATGAGTTGAATTGAGCCCCCTGTGTGGACTAGTTTGCTGTTATATTCTTCTCACTGTGTGTATGTGTATATACATATATATAGAGACATATATATAAAACATCCTGCTTTTGTTTCTGTAGAGAATCCTACCTAAAACAGTGTTGAAGTATTACGCTACTTAGAACTCTCTGTTTGTGAATCAGAGAACAACTGGTAAAGAGGCTGTGATAGTTAGGCTGATTGTGCCAACCTGGCCACTAAGAACATGTGAGATTAATCAAGTAACAGTTTGATCGGAGGAAAAATGGCTCTAAAAAGCTTTCCCCCATCTTTCTTGCTCTCTGGTGATCAGACCAATGTGTTGCTGCTATAGCTAGTTCTCTATTTCAACCTGTTCACGATACCACCTGTGGGTCCAGCCAGCTCATGGATCATGGATCATGTTGCTAGAGCTTGAGGCTCCTTCAAGACTTGCTTTGATATGCTGCTCGTGTGTACATTATTTGAGCATGAGACTGGTGCTTCACTAAGCTCCCCAGCTAGTGACTGTTGCTACTAACCTGTTGTTTGCCGCATGAAGACTGACGGCATGCCACACCTGAGGGAAGACTGTGCTATCTGCTTCAATGATCTTGGAACATGAGTCAAAGTACTTCTACTATATTAACTATTTCATGAAATTGAGTCAAATGGAACCCACTATACTGCTGTGTGGACTACTTAGCTTTTATATTCCTTCTCACTTTATAAACATATACATTTTATATTCATTGGATATATAACTTGTGTTATATATATATATATATATATCCTAGTATTGTTTCCTGACAGAAGCCTTACTAACACAGGTGTCAAGTAGAGGAATCTATATGCAGTGCCTAGATCCTCAGCATTGTGGAATTCAGCTCAGACCCTCACTCCAATTTCTGCACATGAATGATGTAGCTAAGCCAAGCTGATATCTTCTTTTTCTCACACCCTTGAGATCCCCTTTTCAGCACTGGATGAAGCCCTGGCCCGCTACCAAAGGAGGCAAATGCAGGGAATATAAAATTTGGAATCATCACGACACCTCAAGAAAGAAAGATTTAGACTTTCCACCCAGACTCTTGCTCAAGGGAAAGTAGAGCAACCATGTTCAGGTTCTGCCATACCACTGTAATTTCTTTCCTGGCTCTGGTTGAAGCCTTGATACTCTACTGAAGCAGGAAAATTCAGGAAACTTAGAATTTGGGCTCACATCAGAATAGAGATTTAGATTTCCCACCCAGATTTTTGCTCGCGGGGAGTCAGTGCAATTATGCTAAGATTCCCCCTTCCCCAAGCCTGCCCAGTATCTCCCTTGTTGCTTGCAGTATGACTGGAACCGTTGCTCACTATTGCACACTTGTGCACAGTCCATGCCCAAGGTCTCTGTGTAGTCCCATCCCCAACCCCATCCCTTCCCCATGTGACCCATGCACACTGGATCACACTGCATGTGATCGGCCTGCTCAGCACCACTCTTTCTGCCTGTGATCACTCCGCCTGCACTGCCTGAGAAAATTACCCACGATTCTCTCCAAATAGATAACTCTGACTGTCTAGGCAAAGAGTCAACCCCAGTGGAGGCACATTGAGATTGAGACACATGTTGAATCCCCAGCACAGAAGGCTCCAAGGACCCCTTACTATCATTCTTATTAGCCTCTCAGAAAGAAAACAGGGAGCTTCTGGACTCTCAGGAGACTATTGAAGTGCTCCACCAAAATGCCACACAGGAAACAACTCACATCAACATTCACTATAGGAAAGCAAGAAAAATAAAATGCAGTATCTGAAAAGGACCTAAAGGTAGGGATGTATATATAAGAAGTGGACTTTGAATCATCACAGAAAGAAATCTTCAGAATGCTACTTAGAGGTATACAGGATATGAGGAATCAATACAGAAAAAGGAAAATGATGAAATAACCAAGAGGGTAGAATCCACTTACCAAAGGGAAATATAAGAATTATGGGATGAGGCACCAGAAGTGAAAAAAAATGGAAAAGTCTTTACGAACAGGCTGGAATAGTGGAGAATTGAACCAGTGAACTTGAAGATAACCAAGTAGAATTCAAAGAAAGGGAAAGACAACCAAACAAGATAACCAAAGCAGCTGAAAATATGTGAACAAGGACCAATGCTGTGAAAAATACTATTCAAATAATTGAGAAGCCAGAGCAATACTTAACAAAGAAATCAACAGCCCCCAAATTGAGGGGATTCTTGGAAGAAAACTACCCCTATTTAATGAAGGAACATCAGACCATCATCTGGGAGAACAGAGGACACCGATTAGACTTAACCCCGGGAAGAGCACATCTAGGCAAATAGTAATGAAATTATCCAACTTTGAGGAAAAGGAGAAAAGCCTAAAAGTAGCTAGAGAAAAAAAAATGCAATCCCCTATAAGGATAATCAGATAAGAGTATGCCCAAATCTTTCAGAAGAAGCTATGATGGAGAAGAATGAAGTAGTATATTCAAAAAGTTGAAAGAGAATAACAATAACCCAAGAATCTTCTACCTTGCCAAAACCATCAAAATGGAAGAGGTAAGAGTTTTCCCAAATCAGGAAAAAATTTTAGAGAATGTTAATTTTTTTAAAGCACTACAAAAATTACTTTGCAACGTTTGGACAGGTGACCCAAAAATTACCTTCCAACACACTTTTGACAGATGGCCAGCATCCACAGAGCACACACTTAAGGCCACTAAATATTGCAACACAATTCAGAGGCAAAAACACTACAAGCAATGCCCAAGTCATTTTTTACCCAATAGTGAAATGCAGGCATAAATTAATTCTATGGACAGACAATAAATGCAGTAATGGAGAAAGGGAGGAAAATATATACCCTGAAATGCACAAGATGACATCAAAAAATGCACAGATGGATGGAATTACTCTGAACATTACTGGTCTAAATGGACCCATTAAAAGACATGAGCTAGCAGACTGGATCAGGAAACAAAACCCATCAATCTGTTGTCCGCAAAAGATACATCTCAATTTCATAGACAACACAGTTTGAGGATCAAACGATGGTGAAAAGCATATCAAACTAATGGCAATCTAAAAAAAGCAGGAGTTATCATTCTAGTCTCTGACAATATCACTCTCACAGAGCAGGACATAATAAGAGATAAGTATGGGCACTATATAATATTTGAAGGATAAATGGACCAAGAGTAGGTGAGAACAAGAAATAAGTACCCATCAAGAGACCTGTGAAATTAATCAATCAAATCCTCCAAAAAAAATGAAAAAAGAGATCACACAATGGACAATCATAGTACAGTGCTCTCCAAAACAGACAGATCAGTGGAAAGAAGCTCAATGAGGAGGTTACAGTATTAAACTCTCCAATTAGGCAACTTGACCTGATAGACATATGCAGATCTCTCCACCTAACTATTGAAACATTCTCATTCTTCTCAAGTGCACATGGTACCTATTCAAAAATAGCCTACATGTTAGGATAAAGTCAAGTTTGAGTAAATTCAAATATATAGAGGCCATTCAAACTTCCTTCTATGACCACTCCACCATAAAGATGGAAATCAGTGAAAGAAAGATCAAGAAAACAAGTTTACATACTTGGAGAATAAATAACCTTCTTTATGACAAAGAGTGGATACTGGCTTAAATTAGAGACAAAATTAGGGGGTTTTATAAATTAGTGAGGATGAGAATACAACATACCTAAACCTATGAAACATAGCAAAAGCAGTTTTCAGAGGTTGTTTTATAGTTATAAATGCATATATGAAGAAGGAAAAGTGACTTACTTATGGTTGATGCTCTAAAACCTTCAGCAGTTGGATTAACCAATAGAATAATACTTTTAATACCAAAAGAAAAGAAATTATAAAAATCAGGGCAGAGATAAATGAGTCAGAAAGCAAAAAAATTGCAAAAATGTATCACAGTGAGAAGCTCATTCTTTGAAAGGATGAAAAGAATTGACAAATCATTTCAAACCTTACATAAGAAGGAGAAGATGTCAATATCTATGATGCAGGATGAAAGAGGGAAATTTAAATGGATTCTATTACAAGTCAAAGACTAGATACATAGCATATGAAGTCTGTACTCCAATGAATACAGCACCTTGAAGGACAAAGAATTAAACTGGGAATAACACCCCCTCCCCCCCTCTGGATTATCACAGATTGACATCAAAAAATTTAACAGACCGATAACAGAAGAAAAGAAACTCCTAACTAAAAAGAGTCCCTGCCAAGATGACTTCACAGGAGAATTCTACCAAGCATTCAGGGAACATTTGGCACCAAGACTATACAAACTATTTCAGAGTATACAGAAGGACAGTAATCTCTCTAACATTCTATGAAGCTATTATAACACTGATATCAAAACCAGGTAAGGATGCCACAAGAACAGAGAACTACAGTCAATATCCCTAATGGACATTGATGCAGAAATCCTTAACGAAATTCTGGCCAATTGTATACAAAAGTATTTAACACAAATAATTCATAATTACTGAGATTTATAGCAGGGATGCAGGAATTCATCAACATCAGAAACTTCATCAAAATGATCTTCAACATCAACAAGAAAAAAGACAAGAGCCATATGATAATGACAATAGATGTAGAAAAAGCATTTGACAGCATTCAACTCCCATTCCCAATTAGGGCACTGAGATATGACTGGAAGAAAATTATCTCAACTTAACACAAGTTATCTCTGAAAAAATCAACAGCCAGCATTACAAGTAAGATGAAAATATTCCTACCAAAAAAGGGGACCAGACATGGATACCCCTTGTCACCAGTTTTATTCAACATTGTTCTGGAGGCCCTAGCTAATAACATAAGGCAGTTAAAGGACATAAAACATATTCATCTAGGTAAAGAAGAAATGAAACTATCATTATTTGTGAATTATAGAATTTTATATATTGAAACCTCAGAGGCACTACAAAAGGAGAGCTTGAAGTGATAGAGGTATATGGTAGAATGGTATGATACCATATCAAAAAGAAAAAGTCAATTAGATTGCTGTACAGTACAATTGATGGGAGTACAGAAAAAGAGATCAAGAAGGTTGTGCACTTCATAATAGCCAAGGATCATTTGAGATATCTAGGGACATACTTAATAAAAAAAAAAAACCAAAAAAGGTCTCTATGAGGAAAACTGTAAGACATTCTTACAGGAGACCAAAATGGACCTTCACAAATGGAAGACTAGCCTATGTTCATGGATTGAAAGACTCAGTATAGTAAAGTTGTCAATTCTACCTAAGACATTACATAAATTCAAAGCAATCCTGATACAAATACCAGCATTTTTTTTCTCAAAGAAATGAAAAAACTGACTTCAAACTTCATAGGGCTAAACTGAGTTCCAACTTCCAACTTCATATGGGGAAGAAGTCCGGAATTGGTAAAAGTTCCTCAAGAAGAAGAATAAAGTGTGAGGGCAGGCATTACCTGACTTTAAAATTTACTATACAGCCACATTTGTCAAAACAGCCATATACTGGTGTAAAGATACGTGGACCAGTGGTTAGGAACAGAAAATCCAGAAATAAAAAGAGAAGTATATAGACAACTGATCTTTGACAAGGGCTCCAAAAATATCAAAGGGGACGCAGATGCTCCTTTTAACAAATGGTGCTGGTAAAACAATATCTACCTACATAAAAATGAAACAATTCCCTTACCTTACACCATACACAAGAACAAATTCAAAGTGTATCACAAACCTTGAGGTAAAACCCCAAACTATAAGGACCATCAATGATAAAATTGGGACAAAACTAAAACTTTTAGCAGAAATAATACATGGACTATTAGAAATAATCAAAGATACATACTTAGAGAAAGCTAAAAATAAATGAATGGGACATACTGAAGACAAAAGACGTGTTCATCAAAATACTTCATTGAACAAATAATTAGAGAGCTCACATACTAAGAAAATACATAATAATGACATGTCTGATAAAGGGCTTATTAATAAAATTTACACAATTGTGCAAGACTGCAATGAAAAAATGCATTACCCACTGAGGATGTGGGCAAAAGACTTGAACAGAAGATTCACCTGGGAGGAAACCCAAATGGCCAATACACATATGAGAAAAGGCTCCAGATCATTAGCTATCTGGAAAATGCAAATTAAAACATCTATGTGATACCAACTAAAATCCTCAAAGATAGCCCAATTAAAAAAATTCAGAAAGCACAAGTATTGGAGAGGGTATAGTGACATAGGAGTTCTCATTTCCTGCCAGTTGTCTTGTTGATATCAACCATTTAAGAAAGTGATTTGGTGATACCTACCACAGATGAAAATTGAGTTACCTTTGACCCCTCATTTCAACTAGTAGGCATATACCCAGAAGAAATAAGAAACCGACTGCGACCAGAAGTCTGTTCTCCAATGTTCATTGCTGCAGAGTTCAAAATTCCACTAAATTTGAAACGGTTGAAATTTCTATTGATAGACAAATGGCTTTAAGATTTTTGCAGTATACACACAATGGAGTACTATGCATTCCTTAAAAATAGTGATTGAAAGTAGAAGCACCTCTTCTTCTGGAAAGAGTTGGAGGATATTATGCTGAGTGACATTATTTAAGCACAAAAGGACAAGTACAACACGAGTCCATTGGGATAATTTCAATCAACAGAATGGGTGCAGGGATCACACAATACACACTTCCTGGGCTGAGGATCAGATACTCTGGCATGAGCCAGACCAAACATGAGGATGCATATGTCATAAAAAAGAAAAGAAAAGAAAAACTTTTCAGGTAATATCTCTGCTTAAAGATATCTTTTCTCTCTCTCTCATATGCCGGCAAGGCCCACGGATGGATGGGGGTAGAAAAAATGCAGCAATGGGGGAGCAAGGCACTAATCCACCAAAGGAAGGTTATTGTTTATGTCTCCACAGAAAAGGGAGAGAAAGAGTAGACCTCATTCTGGTGTGCCAACCCATGAGAGCAACTTTCTTGCTCAGAATAGCTCACTCACAGAGAGGATTGACAGTGCTACAGTGGACAGCACTGAATATATAGTTTGGGGAGAGCAGCCATTTTGAACTGCCCACATGGGGGCAAACCATGCATGGAGTCCAACAGATTACACGTGGAAACAAAGCCACAAACTGCAGTGCTGACCACCTCAACTAAATGGTTTGGGAAGTACTGACATGAGGATCACACTGAAAGTCTAAAAGTGTAATGGGGGCAGCACTAGACTGCTGCACTGCAGGAAGACCAATGGGACCTTGTACGAGGTGCGCCTCTAGATCTTGAATACTGAGGAATAAAAGAGTATGAGTGCTGTTATGTAAATGGAATCCAAGATATGGAACCCTGAAAGAATCGGGGATTTGACTGATGGATTATAACAGGGCCTGATTACTATTTAACTGAGAAATACCCATCTCCTCTGGATCAGGTTAATAGTCAAACTTGGAAGTATTTGTAGGGTCTCTCTTTTTTTCCTTTTCTTTTAGTGTCAATCTATATAAGAATCAGGATAAGCAAACCCCAGGAGACAGCAACAAGACCAACCTTTTGAGTGGAGGGACTTGAGGTGGGGAGAAGGCAGGGGGAGGTTATTGGTGAGCCAGTAATGACAGGAACATGGGAATATCAAGGGTTCTAAAGTTGATGGTGAGTACGGTGTAGCATTTCTGGTTATGTTTGATGAATTGAAATGTATCTGAGAGGAATGACTGAGACATGAATGATAGGTGAACATGATAATGGAGCAGGAGGAAAGAAAAAAGAAAAAGAGGAAAGAATAATAATGTAAAAACTATATATGTGTATAAATATAGATACATATATATGTAAATATATATACATATATAAAGATAGGTATATTTGTCCATGTATTTATGTATCTATAGATTACAACAAAGAAGTAGATGGACTTTGGACCTCTATTTATATCTTACCTTAGTGCATGAATGATTTGTTCTAATAATATGGTAATGTATGATATGTACTTTCTCGACATTATTGTTAAGACAACAACATTATTGTTGAAGACAAAATGGGTGCAAAAGAAAATATGGTGAAGAAAGCTGATGATACCTGGCTATTAAAAGGCATAGTGTCTGATGTTTTAAGGGCTTGAATTTAAACAAGCAATCATCTATCAGGAAAGCAAGAAAGCCCACATGGAAGAAGCACCAACCTGTGTGATCATGAGGTGTCAATGGGGATGGGTATCAGAAGTTCAAAAACTAGCAATCAAATGGATGTGAAGGAGCTTAGACAAAGTGGAGAGCTAAAACCTATCTGGAAGATAAAAGGGCCTCATAGAAGGGCCACATGAAAGGTATGATAAATCTACGGATAGGTATAATACTGATGAAACACATAACTATTCTCTAGTGCTTTTATATTTCCTCCTCTTAATATTAAGGTCTTTGTTTTGCCTAATTAATCTTGTTAGACCTGTGCATGTTCATTTGTATATTTAAGAATGTTTGATGCATGAAAGTCAAGATAGATAATCCTTCAGAAACAGTAATGGGAGTAATGGTTCCCTAAGAGTATGGGAAGCGGGGGGAGGGGAGAAAGGGGAGCTGAGATCTGTGATAACTGTATAACCCAATTTGAGGGGAGTGAATAACAGAATTAAAGGTGAGTGGATACATTGAATGGTGTAAGATATAACAAATAATAATACCAATTATATATAATATAACAATAAGGGTTCTTGAGGGTTTGGGTGGGGAGGGAGGGAATAAAGTGGAGCCAATAACAAAAAGTTCAATTAAAGCAATCTTTGGAAATTGATAGTGGTAGCAATTATAAAATGATGCTTGATCTATCTGAATTATTACCTGTTAGAATATCTGTAAGGGCTCTCAATAAGATGATTAATTTTTTTAAAAAAGTTTCAAAGGACCAAGCAAAGCTAGTCTGAGAACTCAGAGGTTTCTAACATGCATTTTTAGATTTTATGTTGTGATCATGAATTATAGGAAATTTACCCTTTGTTTTATCTATTTTTCTGCCATTAAAATTGATTTAATTAGAGTTGGTAGAATATACATACAAATCAAAAAGACAATCAAAATGATAGAATTCAAAAATAGAGAGAAGCTTTGTTCATGTGGAAGTTATGAATTCAACCACTAGACATTCTTGGTACACATTAGCCTAACTTTATCTTGTTCAGCTTTTTAATTCAGTATATTTTCATGTCTTTCAACCCATTACTAGATATAAAATATCCTTATTTCACCTCACAAAAAGTGAGTTTACCCTTGCTTTCTTATTGATAAAATAGTTTGAATAAATTAGTCTTTTGCTTCTAAATTCTTAATTCAATTAATATTAATAATTTGTGCTCTAAAGATATTCACTTTTTGGGGGATTCACCTAACCAATCATTTTAACGTTTAGCAAGTGTACACTCTTACTGTGTGACAAGCTAAATAATAAAACAAAATAGTTTGAAGATTAGGTTAATGCATAATAAAGGAAGTAAATCTAACTTTAAAAAAAATCAGACTTATTAGTTAAATTTGTCTAAACAGCATAACTAGTTCATATGCGTGAACAACCTTGGAATACCCTACCTCCACTTCTAACCAGGTCAAAACTGGGACCAGTTGGTGGCAGTGCCAGCCAAAAAAGAGCATATGCAAAATGAATTAGGTGGTTAGTCAGCTCCTAAGACATTCAAGTCCCTCCCAGGCTGGATCAACAGTCAGAGGCAATAGCCAAGCCTTCCTGAGACAAGAAGTGGGCAGCCAGCTCCCACTAGTAGGCTGACAGTTCTGTTCTCCACCAGCTGTGGCCTCCATGTGGCTATCTGTGTCAGTGCCAGGCTGAAGGAGACTGCAAAACAGGCCCTGGCTAAATGTGACTCAAAGGACACATTCTTGCAGAGCATGACCTTAAACTATCCTTCCACACCAAGTTTTCCCCAAACAGCATTAGCAGACATGTTCATTCATGCACACACACACACAAACACACATTCACACACTCATATTCACACATATGAGACACTATTCCAGGTCTGCAATGCTCCAAGTGTTCACAGCTGTCTGTACCCCAGGGACAGAGGATGATTCTGTGACCAGGTGTCAGTGGAAAGAGGCTTTACTCTGCTTACTCAGGCAGCAGGGAGATTGGCAAGAATGTTTTTGTTGTTTTAAGTTAAGCTTCCACCTTGACATTCAGAATAAATAGTTACCCCTAATGCTCACTTTGACAGCCAGCCCAATCCCTTTTCTGGCCTGGGAGGATTGGAATATCAGCCAGATTGACCCTATCGAACATCAAATAGACAATGGGACAGCATTTTTCACTTTTGAAGATTTCAAGAAACTCTGCAGCTGGTGTCATTAGTATCCTGGGGCAGAAGCTGGCATCACCTTGCACAATTTCTCCTTGGGTCGGTCTTTAGTGATAGTGTGGCAGGAGTGAAATGTACTTGTCAAGATGCTCAGAAAAGAAACCGAAAAGAAAGCAGGAAACAAACAGTATGCAAGAACACTTCATATATGGTTTGGTTGGTAGTGTAAGAAGGTGAACATGGTCCAAATTTTTGTTCTCTAAACTAGTTCCAAAGCCATCTGTGAACTAGGGAAATGTCTCTTCTTCATTGTTCTACCATGTATCTTCCCCCAGGAACCATCCTAGATTTTTTTTCTCTCTGTGCTAGTTGACCAGTTCTCACAATCCACGCAGTTCATCCATCCATCCTTAGCATGTTCTAAGCAAGTGGTACCAACCTTTTGCTACTAACCTTTGAAATAACTAAAAAAACTCATGAAGTGATCAAATTTTATAAAAGCTTATTGCCATAGTTGCATGTTGATTACACATTGGGCTATGAGCTACAAGGTCAGCAGTTCAAAACCATTAACTGCTGCTTGGGAGAAAGACAGGAAAGAAAGAAAGACATAGAATTAGTCACAAAAGCCCACAAGGGCAGTTGGAATTGCCTAACTGGCAATTGGGGTGGAATTGGCTGACACTGAATTACTAGCTTTTTGTTTGTTGTTTGTTTTTTAATGACTCTCTTATTGTTATGATTTCATATACACATCAATATGCAGTAATGTATTGCATTAAAATAAAGGCCCCCATTTAATTTAATTTTAGGATTGTCAAAAATACTTCCACTAAGGTGTCGATTCACATGTGCAAGTTTATTTTATGTTATAGTGTTTAGATACCACTCTGCATTCGGTAGATGGGTTACTATGGCAGCCAGCTTATCAAAACCAAGTTGTGTTACTAGCAAGAGGCAGAGAATTTCTCTCAATAATACACTTTTGCTGTGAAGGTGATTTGACAGAAAAAGTTCAATCGATATAGTAGCTTCTCTGGGGTCAGTTAAATTCATGGTAGAGAGGTCAGTTAAGAAAATTATGCTAATAACTAAATAGATAGATAAGAAATTTATGTTACCTTTTAAAATAAAATCTACATGGGTAATTTTGATACTTTTGGTTGAAAGAAACATGGGGAGTGTTATGGGAGATTTTAACGGAAAGGAAAGTTGCATTGGTCATAATGAAAGCTGATTCAGTTGTTTTGGGGACCCATTTGTTTTACCCTATTCATGAATAGCAGGGTGCCAGTTAGCTATTGGCTCGAATATCCACCTTAACATGATTTTCCTCAAATCCATGTGATAAAGGGTGCAGGCACAATGATGTTCCTTCTGTGAACTGTTTCCAAGTGTTATCTCTCAACCCTTCATATGGTCAACATTTTGGTCTTCCAAGATTTCAATGTTGGTTTAACAAGGAAAAAAAAAGCCTGAGTGACACGTCTTTAAATGGGAAAAAATTAAATTTACATCCTTACCATAAGACATGAGATATATAGGTTAAGGATTCTCGGAAACAAATCCCAACCTCACTTATGTCTAGCCTCTGTGAACACATATTGAGATCGCTGCCTGACTTTGAATAGTTCTTGAGGTAAACTGAGGGACTGGCTGAGAATTTAATGCAGCTAAGTCATTCATGCTCATAAATTTGGTCTGTAAAACCAACTCTGGTAGGGGAAGACCTTCACGGTTATGAGATAGCAATAAATATAAATATACATTCTCATGACTGAACATAGTCCCTCCAATAACCTCCTGTAAAAGAACTGTCACAAAGGAGCTACCATATAAGATGAATCATTTCTGTGTCTGGCTACTTCACAATGCCTAAAGGTTATATATAGACAAAAGCAAGCAGATTCTATAGGCAACCTACTGTAAAATGTAGCAAACTCTGCTTTGACATCTCTTGTTGATACTGATCAGAGATAGCTATCCCTGAGGAGGGCTGGGTGGAGGCGGGGGGGAGGGGAGGATCAGGTCAACAAGCACTAGGTCAAGACAATGACTCACCTCACTGCTTGTTTATTCTGTTAATTGCTTATGATATTACCTTTGAACTTTGCAATGTATGATGTGCATGCCTTATGAAAGATCTGTAAGTCCCATTAGAAATAACCATTGAAAATGCATTCACTCTGTCAATTCTGACATGGAGGCCTTGTGCCCCGCTATGTGTCTTTAATATTTTCCATAATCACAAAGTCATTCCTGAGGACTGGTTCAAGAGTTGGGGTCCCCTCACCCCATCAAGTTCTCAGAGTGCTGTTCCATCCATGTTAGGGCACAGTTGATTGACTCAATTAGAATATTTCTCACAGAAATTCACATCAGAATATCTGAACACAAAGATAGACGATGACAGAAAAATATTCTCATGGGAGTCCATTGCATTGAGACCTCTGGTATTGATGTTTCCTGTTCCTGATTTTCCCAAAGATCAGTCATAATAAATGAATGATTCCAGATTTTATCAAATGTTTACATGTATTTCTTCATTCATATATTTCTTATCTTTTGCTCCAATTACCCAAAGTCAGCTTGTGTAACTTGCAACAAAGCATTTTTACATAGTTCTGTCACTTGTCTGACCCTGAAATAGTAATAAAATTTCTGACTTCAAGATCATCTAGAATTAATAAAATATTATTCCTCTTCACAGGATTGTAGAGATCAGAAGATTGAAAGTATAGAAAGCCACTTAGAAATATTAAGGTTCAATCTTGATATCAAGTGCTTCTTACACATATCATAAAAGGAGCCCTGGTGGCGCTGTGCAATAAGCATTACCCAGCTCCACCAAAGTTCAGTAGTTCTGAAGGAGAAAGATGAACCTGTTTGTGCTAAAAAAATTTAAAGCCTCAGAAATTCTATGAATCATGTTTATTCTGTCCTATAGAATTTCTATGAAGTGGAATACAAAGAGGTGCCCCCACCCTCCTAAAAAACCAGAATTTCAGTGGGAAAACCAAAGCTTTCATAATATGCATTTTTCCTTTACATGAGTATTGAGCAACTCACTGGAAGTTAGTGCACTTAGGGACATTGCTTGCTAAGGTTCTGTGTAGCCACAGTGACTCTTTTGGTAAAAGGGGTGTTCCTCTAACCTGTCTGTTTGTGATGGTAAATTTAAGGGAACAGTGTGTAGCTGTGAAATTTTGCTTCCTGCTTCGGAAAATTGCTGCAGAAACTGTTGTGATGTTGAACGCATCTCATAAGAACAGCGCTATGAGAAACACTCAAGTGTATGAATGTTTTTCTCATTTCAAAAGAGGTGAAATGTTTACGGATGTAAAACTTCATTCTAGACATCGGTCAACTTCCTGAACAGAATGCAACTTACAGTGCATGTGGAGCTTGTTCCACCAGGCCAGACTTAGTCAAGTTTTCTATCTAGAGGTACTGAAAAGATAGTGTAACTGTGTGTGGCAAAAAAGGCCTGATGTGTGGCACACTGGTGACTGTGCTTCCTTTACAATGATGCACCTGTTCATGTAACCATCGCAGTGTGCCAATTTTGGGCAAAAAATATCATGTCTCTCATGCCCCATGCTCCTTACTCACTTGACTTTGCTCTGGGTGACTTCCTTTTATTTCTGTGAATGCAAAGGGACATGAAGGGTAGTGATTTGACAATGTAGAAGAGGTGAAACAGCAAGGGAGGTTCTGCCAGCCATTCAAACAGATGAGTTTTTAAAATGTTTCCAAGAATGGGATTGCAGATTTTAGAAATTTATTAAGTGTTATTAAGAGGATTATTAAGGCTATCAGGTTGTTTTGTTTTTAAAAAATAACTTGAAAAATAAATTCTGTTTTTTTGGGGGGGAGTTACCCCTTTGTAGAGTCAAACTCAATGGATTTTGTTTTCTGATATGTATGTTGTGGAAATTTTCATTTGGAGATTCTATATGATACTGTTCTTGAAAATTCACACATGCAATTATACATGGAGCACATGGTAAATTACTCAATGCTGATGAGCATTGGTGGTTCATACCAATCATGGCATGCCATGAAAGAAACCCCTAGTGAACTATTTCCAAAAGATTATAACTGTTGAAAACCCCACGGAACACAATTCTACTCTGAACCATGTGTAGTAGCCTTGAATTAGAGTTAAATTGATAGCAACACTTTGGAAAAAAGGAGTCCTAGGTCTGTCTGTTGACCTTTAGGAATGTTTTTTGACTGTGTCTGATGAGGTGCCACACCCTGCCCCTGCAGTCTATTTTTGGATTCTTTGGGAACAGGCTTTTTTCCCCCTTCTTCATGTCTATCTATATAATATAGGCAGGATAAAAAATTCTGAGCAGAAAACAATGGAATGAGGGGGAGGTGGGGGAAAGGAAGAGGGGAGCCAATAAACCTAAAGACAAGGGAAAAACAAGTTATCTAAAAGATGGCTAGGGGGACATAGCATGCCTGGTGGAGCTTCATCAAGTGCAATATAGAAAAGAGGCATTAATGAAAGCCAAATGAAGGTTGAACACTATCGTGATATAAAAGGTAAGTAAAAGGAAAGAGAGGAAGGAACAAGGATGCAAATGACATTTATAGAGGAATAAATACAGGAAAATACATATGTAAATATGTTTATATATAATGATAGGGACATAGGTCTATGTAACATACATTACCTCAAATATTAAGGTAGCAGGTGTACACTGGCTCTTCACTCAAGTACTTCCTCAAATTGAGAACATTTTATTTTAATAACCTGACATTATGTAGTACTCACCTTCCCAACAAAATCACTGAAGACAACATGGGTGCATAAACAAATGTGGTGAAGAAAACTGATGGTGTCTAGCTATAAAAACCTGAGGTCTTAAAGGCTTGAAGATAAAAAAAAAAACAGCCTTCTATCTGGGAAGCAACAAAGCCCACATGAAAGAAGCATAGCACCCTGTGTGATCATGAGGTGTCAAAGGTGTCAGACATCAGAAAACCCAGAACAAACAATCATATTGATATGAACAAGAGGGAGGGAGAGTGGACCCAAAGCCCATCTATAGTCAATTTGGCATTCCCTGAAACAAGGGTCACAAAGAAGGGTTGCATCAGCCTGGGTGCAGTATGGTGCCAAGGAAACACACACTCTAGGTTGTGAGAGGGGGTGGATAGAAAGGGGGGACTGATCACAGTGATCAACATGCAACTGGCTCCTGCAAGGGGGGCAAACCACTGAAATGTGGGTGAACGGAGATAGTAGTCTAGGATAAGGAAATGATAATAATTTATAAATTACCAAGGGTTCATGAGGAAGAAATGGGGGCAAAGGAGCAAACAAACAAACAAACAAAAACAAAAAAAAAGGTGAACTAATACCAAGGATTCAAATAGAAAGAAAATGTTTTATAAAGGATGATGATAATGAACATATGTATAAATGTGCTTGAAACTGTGTTTAGATTGTCATAAGGGCTGAAAGATTCCCCAAATAAAACTATTTTAGAAAAGAAGAGTTGATAGATTTCATCCTCTTAAACAACAACAACAATCACAAAATCTCACCACCATTGTTTCAATGCCAGCTCATAATAACCCTGTAGGACAAGGTGGAACTTAGCAGCCCAATTAGTTACCAGTATGTATCAGGTCTCCTACTTTCTCTTACACGACAAAGAAGAGAAAGAAAGAAAAGAAAACTAGACCAGCCACTTGATTCTGAGTTATGGCCATCTGTGTTTCAGAATAGAACTGGATGTTTTTGAGCTGTGCTCTCCTAGAATTAGTGTGCCAGTCATTTCATCTTAGGTACCTCAGTTACATTCAAACTACCAAACTGCCTGTTAGCAACCATGTTTATAGTAGCCAAGTATTTGCATTGTCTAGGAATTCCACTTCACAAAACAAAGTATTAACCACTTGCCATTGAATCAAGTCCAACTCATGTTGACCCCGTATAGTACAAAGGAAAATTCTTTCATAGAATGTTCTTGGCTAAAGTGTTTACTGAAGCATGTCTCTGAAGCTTGTTTCTGCAGTGATACTAGATGTCACCCACCTGTAGATGAGTGTAACTATTTATGCCACCCAGGGGCCTACTTTCTCCCTTGTATAAACCAAACCAAACTCACTTCCATTGAGTTGATTTTGATGACCACATGACCTACAGGGCTCAGTAGAACTGCTTATGGGGATTTCCAAGACTGTAACTCTTCATGGGGACATCCCATTTATCCCTAGGAACAGCTGGTGGTTCTAACTGTTGTACTTACAAGTAACAACTAAACCCATAACTCACTATGCCACCCCAGGTCTCCTTTCTCCACATTATAGGATAAGAGTAATGTAGCAATAACTACAATGGCTACTACTTACTTATGAGCTGGTGGGGACAGGTACATCTTATTAAAAGCATCTCACAATATTTCTCTACTGATTAAGAAATTTATGGTATATGTTATGAAATCATGTTAAGTGATATGCCAAAGATCTCTCAGAAAGTGTTATAAAGTACCACTTTCATACTATTTCTCTTTCACCACACAGATTCTATGTTTAAAACAATAAAAAAGGACAAAATAAAACAAAAGCACAAGATAGCAAGTGGGGATAGTAAAGACATTAAGAATTTGGGCATAATTACCTTTTGCATCTTCATCTCCTTTCACAACACAAGTTCATCAGAGAATTGTGTAGGTGGAAATCTCAGCTACTCTGGAAAGATATTAAGCTTGGAGAGATTGTGAATATCAGTGAATAAGAGATATTGCAGCAATGACTACAGAGGACAAGTTAAAAAGTTTATTGCAATAAACTAAATCAAGAGAAAACAACTCATCCTTCTAGTCATAAGAAGTGAGATTTGGTGCTTTTATACAATGAGTACTGCATCATCAAGCCATCTAATTAGATGATGAGATGTTTTCTGACATGATGTTAAAGAACCTTTTGCTAGCTTGAGTTGACAATGAAATGTGCTTCTCCACTTGAGTCATCCATGATGCTGTGCAGTTTACAGAAGTACATCAAAAGACTTCTCTTTCTCCTCACCTCTGCTGTTATTGTTGGTGTCTTTGAGTGGATGTTGATTCATAACAACCCTATGTACAACAGATCATCTTTAAGTTGTGAGTTTGTTGTACTATACAGCCTTTCCTGTTGCTCTGATGCTAGAAATTATGCCACCCTTATGCCACCAATACATCAAATAACAACAGAGTTACCCACAGTGTATATGTTTCAGCAGAGTTTAAAGACTAAGAAGAGACTGGGAAGAAAAATTAGCTTGTCCACTCTGATGAGTGAGCTATTGGAAACCTTATGAACAGCAAGGAATCATTATCACATATAATAAAGTAACTTGCATCCCTGAGATTAGAAGGCATTTAAACTACATACCAGTTGGTGGATTCAAGCCATAAAACTTTTGGTTAATTGCTTTATTGTTAAGGTCATTGACCAGTCCTGCGTGATCAACATACTTATTCCTTTGCCTGATCCCATTGTTATAGCCACAGGACCAATCTATGTCCTAAAGGACTATCCTATCCTTCCATGTCCCTCTACTTTACCAAATATGATTCCCTTCTCAAGGGATTGGTCTCACCTTGCAACATGTCCAAAGTATACAGCTTAAAGCTTTCATCCTTGCCTCTAAGGTGCAATCTGGCCATATTTCTTCCCAAAACAAATTTGTTTGTACTTTAAGCAGTCAATGGAACTTTCAATATTCTTTTCTAGCACCACAATTCAAATGCATCAATTCTTCTTCTATGATCGATGTCCAAATTTCACATGCATGTGAGGTAATTGAATATATCACGGCTTGGGTCAGGCCCACCTTTGTCCTCAAAGTATCATCTTTATTCTTTTCTCTCTCTTTTTAAAATATCATTTTATTGGGGGTTCTTTCATCTCTTATAACAATTCATACATCAATTGCTTCCAACACATTTGTACATATGTTGCCGCCATCATTTTCAAAACATTTACTTTCTACCTGAGCCCTTGGTAACAGCTCCTCTTTCCACCCCCTTCTTTTCCCATCCCATCCATTCTCTTGAACCTTTGATAAATTATTATTATTTTCACTTAATATGCCATCCACTGTCTCCTTTCACCCATGTTTCTATTGCTTGCCCCACTCTGAGTGGGGGTTACATATCAATCATTGTCATCAGTTCCCCTGCCCTCTTGGTATCTCTACTCCCATTACTGTTCCTGACGGGTTTATCTGTCCTAGATTCTGTGTCGAGAGCTCTTATGTGTACCCATGTGCATGCTCTGGTCTAACCAGATATGTAAAGTATAACTGAAATCATGATCATGGAGGGAGGAAGCATTAAAGAACTAGAGGAATGCTATGTGTTTTTTTTTATGTTATACTGCACCCAGGCTGTCTCATCTCTTTCTTGTGATCTGTGTATAAGGAGATGTCCAATTGTCTACATATGGGCTTTGGGTCTCCCCCTGCTCCTCCTCATTTGCTTGATATGATTGTTTTGGGATCTTCTGAAGATGCTATATCTTCTAATAGCTGGACCCCATTATCTTTCTTCATTACACTTGCATATGCACTCTTTTGAATTCAGCAATCATGTTGGACAGGTGAGCAAAATATTTTTGAATTTAGGGAGGATTTGAGTAGAGGCCCAATGTCTACCTTGATCCTTAACATATAAATATATGTACATAGACATAAAGCTCTATCATTAGATATTAATATATTTACATATGTACATACATATTTTTCTATCTTTATACAAATATTTTGCCTCCCACTTCTTTTCTTTTACTTTCCTCTTGTTCCACTATCATGTTCAATCTTCATTTGGTCCTTAGTAATTCCACTCATCTGCATTGCAATTGATCAAACTTCACCAGGCATTCTATATGCTTCTCCCCATCGATAATTGTTCTTCTTTTATTGTTCCCTTGTCCCTGGTTTTGTTGGAGTTCTCTCCTTTCCCACTCCTTCCTCCTCTCCCATATCTCCCTGGAATCATTGTTTTCTTCTCAAGATCAGAAACAATCTTGTATATCTTATATAGCTAGACATTAAAAAGAAAGAAAGCACCTGTAAATAACTCTAGGTCTGTCTGCTGATCCTTATGAATGCTTTCCGATTGGGTCTGATGAGGTGCCAAGGCCTGCCCCCCAAGTCAGCAGTCTGTTTGGGGGATTCCTCTGAAACTTTTTTGCTTTGCTGCCCTTGCTACGCTATTGCTCTCCCTTCATGTTTCATCCTGGTGTGGGAGGGTCATAGTGGGCACAGTCAACTAAAAAGGAAGAGGGAAAAAAAGACTAGGGTAATGGGAAAGCAGAGCACTAACCCATCCATGGAAAGGTTATTTTTTATGTCTTTACAGAAAACGAAGAGGGACCAGACTCATCCCTCAAGCTTTGACAATATACTGGCATGGAGGAGCAAACTCGCAGAGTGGACTGTTGGGCCAACCCCATCCCAGCTACAGTGACCTTCTCCCCAGAAGAATGAACTATAGAGGACAGCACTGAATTGATGGTCTGGGGGAGAGTGATGGCTCTCCTCAGACCACACAGGAGCAAACTAAGAGAAAAAGTGAATAGACTGCATCTTGGCCCCTCAAGTCGGGAGGACAACATTTCTTTTTGGAGCAACCAATGCACAGATAGGAGACCATAGAGCTGGCCCCACCTGGAGACAAGGTGCCCCCTCACTGACCCACAACATCTTTATTCTTAAGAGGTTTTAAGATATATTCCACCCAGGCACCTGGAATACTAATGATGATAAAAATAGGAAATATAATGCATTAAAAATTTATATAAGTAATTCTCATAAATTCGCAGCACTGGTTGAAGTGGTGGCAAATGCATTCAGCTGCTAACAAAAGTCAGTGGTTTCACCCCATCAGCTGCTTTGAAGTAGAAGGACGTGGCAGTCTGCTACAATCAGGACTTGCACCCTTGGAGACATGTTGGGGGCAGTTCTGCTCTACCCAATAGGGTGGTTTCTGAGTAAGAATTTGCCCCATGGCAGTGAGTTTGGGTTTTGTTTGAATTTGCTTATTAAGTAAGAGACCTGGTGATACTGTTAAGTGAACATCAGAGAGCTAAACTGAAGATGGGGGTTCACACCCAACAGTTGTTCCGGCAAAGAAAGAAGAAGGTGATCTGCACCTGTCAAGATCCATAACCTCAGAAACCCTACATTGGGTCACTCTGAGTCAAAATTAACTCAATGGCACTGGAGTTGGTTAATTAAATAAGAAAACCCCCTGAACTAAATATATTACCACGAGTTGATTCAAATTACATTAAACACACATAGGGTTCCAGAGGCTGGAAATCTTCAGGGGGGTTCATTGTTCTCTTTGGTTAGATTCTGAACTGAAGGATTATTTAATGTTGTGAAGAGTACTGGAGGAAGCACTATGCAGAAGGGACAAGAAATATGTTTGAGTTTCTGACTGATCATTTACTAATTCTGTCTTTGTTATGATTCTTACTGTCTTTCAACATCGATGTTCTCATTTGCAAAACAAACACTATCAACCTTGTCTTCTCTTGGAGTTTTCATTATGCTCAAATCAGGTGGTATATGTTATAATATGTTGTACATGGTGAAGGGTATTTTTGATGGGTCTAGTATTAATATAATTAAATTCAATGACTACTAGTGACTAAAACGGAGACCTGGTGGCATAGTAGGTTATGTGCTGGTCTCCTAATGTTGAGGTCAGATGTTCGACTCCTCTGTAGGAGAAACATGATGCTTTCAACTAGTCTTGGACATTCAGAGGTACTTAAATCAGTGTCAGTGAGCTTTGTTTTTAATGATGAATCTGTGCCCAACACCTACGTACATGGAGCATCCAGTGAATGTGGAAGGAGAACTCATTGCAAAAGAAGAAGATATGAATTCAGCATGTACCTCATGAAACATTCTAGAATGAGAGGCTGAGGAGTAAAAACTATGGAAAATGTAGGAATTCTGCTAAATATGAGGGGAGTGTTTCTGGATTTTATATTTTGGGGTTGATCTTCAAATACTTTATTACTTTGTTCTTTACTTCACATTTCATTACTGGCCTAGGAAAGTTAAAACCATACACCTTAATATGTACATTCAAAATATGAAACAAGCCAGTAATATTTTCAAAAATATTTAACTATTCTTTTTCAGGGAGCTTGAACAAGAGTGTTTTTTAATTTACCTTCAGGGTTTTGCTGTTCCATGGCTTTGAGCAGTTGAGTCAGAAGGGTCTGTGATGCTGACACTGTTTGTGTCAAGTAGCATTGTAAAACTACCTATTCTGGAAATGTCTACTGGATGCTGCATTTGGAGAAACATGAAGGGTAACAAACACGTCAGGAAACAAAATTGATTTTAGTTATTAATTATCTTACTTTTTCTAGTTACTCTAATAGAAACTTATAGTGGATGACTTTATAGAACTGATATTTATTTTCTTACAACTTAGAGGTCCAAATTCAAAGGGACAGAGGGACAGGTGACCCTAGTCTATTTCATTTGCTAGAGGCAACAACCTTTGGAGTTCTGTCTCCGATCTCCTGATGACACAGTGAATGATGAGTTGGGCTGCTAACTGCAATGTCAGCAGTTTGAGACCTCACACTGACCTCCAGGAGAAAGATGGCAATTTTTACTCCAGGGAAGCCCCATCGTCTTAGAAATCCACAGGGGCACTTCTACTCTACCCCATATGGAACATGCTATGACTTGGAGTTGACTCCATGGCATGAAGTGTGCTTTTTGTTTGTTTGTTTAAGACTCTCTTCATCTCGGTTGTTCTTTAAAGCATGACGGGGGTGATTAGGGTTAAGATACACCTTGCACTGATATATCCTCATTATTATAATAACCATTCCTTATTCCCAAGACATCCTGCTCTTTAACAATTTTGCCTGTGTTCCATGGCATTTTAAATTTAAATAAATATATCACAATACTATTGTGTTAGTCTGGGTAGACTAGAGAAACAAATTTTATAGACACACATATAGATATATAGAAAGGGTTTATATACAAAAGAATATGACAGTAAGAAGGCACCCCAATCCAGTCCAGTACAAAGTCATAAGTTCGATATTAACTCATTTGCCCGAAATCAGTCTACAAAGTCTCCCTCTGACTCACGAAGTCACAGGTCAGTGGGTGCAGAATTCCGGCGCTGGCAGGAATCTCCACATGGCTCCTCACTTCCAGGGCTCAGGGTCCATCAACAGCATGCCACTTCAGCTTCAGAGGTCTGGCTCCATCAAGGCAAAGCCGTATGGTCTCTCTGCTGGCTCCTCCGGCTCCTCAGATGCTGCCATCTTGTCTTTTCCATGACTAATTGCCTCTGAGACTAACTCCCAACAACTGGGGAAGAAAGCTTCTCATCTTCACAAGGGAAATATCACGAGATTTCCCAGAAGCCTCAGGAGAAAGCCATGCCCACACGGAGGCCTCATTGGTTACTCAATGGCTATCTCCAGATTAACAGGCTAGACTTCACCCCTACATTTCAATCATAAAATTAACATAAGCACATGACTGCCACAACTATTTTTGCATTCTATGAACATTTTTGTTGCTCCATATAGACGAAATTTTTATTCAAGAATGCCCCCCTGCCCCCCCCCCCCCCCCAGTCAATGGTGTCCTGCTTAAAATCTGGTCACTACTCCAATGTTTTTATAGGACACAATTAAGTCTATAACTAATTACCAATGGCTAAAGTTCCAAAGAAAAATTTAAAATGTCAGGACAATGTTCAAGAGTATATGTTCCATTTGAGGTTAGAATACAATAAAGCACTCTGGGATCAATTTCACATTAGAAAATTATACTGGACTTCCAGACATCCTTTTCTGATGATGTCATTTGGTCTTATCCAAACTTGAGCTCATAAAAAATGGACTTTTAAGTCACCCACAGAGGATAGCTTTAGTTAGTGGGATCACTGCTTTCCTAGACCTCTCTGAGTTCTAAAACCTTCATTCTAACGGATGAATGAAAAATAATTTCAATTAGAGGAGTCAGTGGGGAAGGTTTGGGGCAGTGGAACAAAGCCCTGCCTAAATATGTGAAATCAGTCCAAATAGGCCACCCCCTGTTGCTCTGAGATCTGGGCCCTGCCCTACATACCCAGATCAACCAGGGAGACTCTCTTCTGCTGCAAAAACTGTACAATCTGAAGGAGTGAGGATCAGGGGAGTATAAATTTGAGATTTTTCACTTGCATCGAAGTTACAAACTCTAAATGTCCCTTCATCTTTGACTCTGCGTTTGAAGAATAGAAAATCCTATCACACGGGAGAATGTAGTTAGATGACAAGTTCAGGGTGCTAGTCATCTCCAGTTTTGTTTTGTTATATAAATAGCTAGTGAAGCAGTGTGACTGAGTTGCAATTTTGGTCTATCAGCAGCAAGAATTCTAATCTTGTTTGATAAAAGACAAATCATTTTAACTTCTCTGGGTCTTTTTACTTCATCTGCAAAATGGGGTAAAGCATGTCCTTGGAAATCTATTTCACAGAGTGGTGGTTAGACTCAGAGGAGCCAACTTGTATGAAAGTGCTTGAGAGACACACACAGCAGTCCTCAAGAGCACAACCTTATTAATATTGCACAGCCATTGATAAAGCACCCTCCTTCAGGAAGCTTAGAGCTTTAAAAAAATATCATTTCATTATACCTCCTCACCCTTTGAGTTACAGATGAGTTAGAGGTGAAGGGAAAATGAGACCCAGCAGGAAACTAAGAAGTGATTTGCTAAGGTCCCTGTGACTTGCTGTGAGCACTAGAAATAGCCATAGGCCTTGTGTTGCCCTGGAAGATGCTATCAACTCCCTTCTCTGGTTGATTATTATACCAATGAGAGGGCCCTTAGTGCCCACTGCAAGCACAACCCAGAAATCTCCTCTGAGTTCCTGAGTGGTGTGCTGCTTTCTCACCAAGGCATTTTTATTCCTCCTTATATCTGGGTTCTCTATAAAAGAAAAAACATTATGCACAATCTATTCTTGCTTATCTGTGTTGCACAGGTATAGGTACATTTGATTTTGTTAAAGCTCACAAATACAGTCTACAGTGTGCAGTTTTCAGTCACAGAGCAGAGCTGCCAATGTTTTCGCTGCATTTATAGAAGAGCTTCAAGATCTGTTGCCTCCCACGCTTTTTAATTTAAGAACCCTAGGCTATCAGCATGGGGGTGACAAATGGCAGTGGCTTTACTGATGTTGATATGCTAAGGTCAGTATGTGGTTGGAGCCAGAAGCCCAGGAATGAAGTCTAGCATTAAAAATAATAAAGATTAAAAATATGTACCCTCCCAAGTCAGCAGAGCAGAGCTAACAGCCCCATATAAAGAAGCTTCGTGTGGGATGATCCTATGTCTGGGAGGCAGGAGCAGTGCATGCAGTTACTATAAATCTTCATCCTGCACCCGACTGCGGAGAGGGCAAGAGGATAGCACAGAGCGATGAGCTGAGGGCATGCTTGAGGTGGGAGTATGGAGTGTGTGTGTGTGTAAAAGAAAGGGGAAGGGCACCCGGCCAAAGAGAGGACAGACAGACCCTGGGAAGGCTGGACTAGTGCAATAAAAGAAGGTTGCCTGGTACAGACTGATCTGATAGGGAAGAGAAATATTCAGCTCTAGCTATGTAACTTGAAATGGCAGCTCTGCTTTCCTGATTCCAGCTGGTACATTTATCTTTTAAAATTGTGTATCACCATAAATTGAGGTTCTATAACATAAAGTGTATGGATTCTTTTCTTCATGCCTATCCTACAAAATTGCTTTCTTTCTTATTCCTTCATGCCCTCCCTCTTTGTTCATATGCTCTTCTATGCACTTTTGTTTATAGAGCATATCTATCTGGATTCCTTTTCTTTTTCTCCTCCTATAAATAGCATTTTTTCAGATGACAACTTGCTTCTTTATAGTAAAAATATATCATTTGTTCCAAAAATATCTATTAAATGCATGTATTGTGTAAGTTTTCATCATAGGTTGTATGTGTGTGTAGAATTATTTAGAAAAAAACATGTAAACTTTTAAATTTGATCTTCCAGGAACTCTTAGTCTAACAGGGTAATGAAACACATGTATAGAAGTTACCATAATCGAGTTTCAATGAGATCTCTAACTAAAAAGAACTGTAAAAGAAAAGATTCATATAGAACAACACTACATAGCTGTTGCTTCACCCTCGTGATTTCTTGAGAAGCCTGAACAAGGGTCTTGGACTTGTACAGATACTTTAATACATTTGTACTACAAGAGGTTTTTTGGCATAAGCGCATTTTATTTGATTCATTCATTTACTCACTCGTGGAAGGTTCAAGAAATTTAATAGAAGAATGAATTTTAGTTTCTCATTATCAGCGAGAAACTATTTTTTTTTTTAAAAATCACTTTATTGGAGGCTCTTATAGCTCTTATCCCAATCCACACATTTATCCATTTTGTCAAGCTCATTTGTACATATGTTGCCATCATCATTCTCAAAACATTTTCTTTCTACTTGAGTTCTTAGTATCAGCTCATTTTCCCCTCCTCCACACTCCTTCCTCATGAATCTTTGATAATTTATCTTTTTTTTTTCTTGACCACTATCACCCTTCACCCACTTTTCTGTTGTCCATCCCCCTGGGAGAGGCTTATAGATAGATCATTGTAATTGGTTCCCATTTTCTCCCCCCACTTTCCCCTTCCCCTCCTGGTATCATTACTCTCGTTATTGGTCCTGAGAGGTTTATCTGTACTGGCATCCCTGTGTTTTGAGCTTTTACCTGTACCAATGTAAATACTCTGGTCCAGCTGGATTTTGAAGGCAGCATTGGGTCATGATAGTGGGAAGGGGGAGCATGAAGAGAAACTGATATTTAAAACAACCTCATCACTATCAACTCTATTCCTACTCATAACAACCCTTTGATAATAAAGACTAACTCTTTATGGGAATAGAAATCCTCCTCTTTTTCCTGAGAAACTGATTAGATTCATAAACAAACAATAAAAAAACCCTACCTGTCTTCCAGGAGATGTGCTCCTGGGTGTTTTTAACTCAGGTGTTTTTAACTTCCTCCTTTTGGACTTGTCTTACTAAAAGATGCACTTGCTTGACTCAACAGCACTTGCCTATAAGGTAAACAATATAGAGAGGCTATAAAATCCAGTGGTTAGACCGACAGGGCTAGCAGGGCTCCACAAAACTGACGGGTATTGAATTCTGGGCCTTTGCTTTCTAGCTGAATGAGCTTAGACAAGAGTCTGATATGTTTCTTTCTCTCTTTCCTCACCTGTAAATCAGTTGCAAGGAAAATAACTCACTGATGGGTTTGTTGTAAGGATGAAATCTAGTGCTATTGCTAAAGGACTGTACATATCCCTTTACATCTGATTTTTAAAATTTTATTTTTAAATAATTTGATGATCTTAATTTATTTGCCCATGGAATTCATCATTTGACTTAGAGTTTGTGTTAGCTTGGGTGGACTAAAGAAACAAATTCATTAGCACACATATGTGTATAAGAAAGAGGTTTATATACAAGAGCATCTGAAGATTGAGGAAACATCTCAGCTCAGTCAAGGTCATAAGCCTGATATTAGTACATATGTCAAAAACAATCTATAAACTCCTCTTCAGATTCAGAAACACATGCAATGATGCTAGGATGACACAGGCCACTTGGTAAATATTCTTGTGTATTCAGTGATGGTAGAAGCATCTTAGCACTGCCAGGGAACTCTCTGTAGCTTTTCTGGCTTCAGAGGTCTGGTTCCATCAGAGTAAGTCCATGTAGCTTCTCCTCTGGGATGTCTCACAGGAAATCAGCCTTGTGTCTTGTCAGTAGAATATTCCCAAGGGACTGAGTAGTGAGTCTCTCACCTCCAAGTGGGAAATATGGACAGATTTCCCAGAATTCTCAGGAGAAAGCCATGCCCACACAGAGGTCTCATTTGTCATCTCTATATTGACAGGCTAGACTCCGCCCCTACACTCCCAATCGTGGAATTGACACAAGATTGCATTGACAGCCAGAGTTAAACTCCCGGAAAACAGAGAGGAGTGATATAAAGTTATTACAGGAGAAAATCCAGTTCTCCAGGCTATGGATTTCTTTATGATTGCTTTTTGACCGGGATGTTTGAAGCATTCTGGAATGTTCATGCCATAAAGGGGGTTAGTGCTCACCAATCAAAGTGATTATTTTTATAAATTAAGAATCAAGGACGCAGAAAGGTTTCATGATTAATTCTATTCAACTTTGAATTTTTCATAATACTTTGTAACAAGTGGGTCCTTATCATAAGACAGCTAAAAGAATAAACAAATGGATGGATGGATGGATGGATGGATGGATGGATGGATGGATAGAGGGAAGTTTAATATTTTATTTGTTATAAAAATATAGAGAATATAATTCTATATTGCAATATAGAAAGTAGAAAGTCCAGAGAGGGTATATTGACAAATATTGATATTGCTTTAAGAAAAAGTCACTGCCAGAGAGTTGATGCCATTTCATATGACCCTATAGAACAAGGTAGTCTTAGTCTTATGAAATTCCCTTAGTCTTGTGAATTTCAGAGACTGTCACTCTTCAAGGGGACAAAAAGCCCTATTTCACTCCTGTGCAATGGCTGGTGGTTTTTAACTACTGACCCTGCCCATCTCAGCCCAACATGTGAGCATGATGCCACCAGGGCTCTCTGATACAGCTGATAGGGGCTGTCCACTTTTACCCACAAACGTGCAGGGTTTTCTAGGCTGCAAACTTTATAGGGACAACTAGATTTTTCTCCCAAGGAACCCCTGGGTATGTTTAAAGCTTAAGAGAGTCAGAGAGGGATGGGGAAAAAGAGAAACGTACAGACCTTCCCTTGGGACTACAAATGATGAAACACTTGGCTGCTAACTGAAACTCCTGAATATTGCAATCCACCTAGAGGGCCCTTTTCAGGAAAGGCGTGGCAATCTACTTCTGAACAATTAGACATTGAAAGCCTTGGAGAAAAGGTCTGTACAAACGAATGTATCAAGCAGCACGTTGTACACCAAGTCAGGAGGGGACTGACTGGCAACTGGGATTGGGGATAGAATGGAAAGGCAAACTACTGAAGTAGTCAATCTCTTTTGCATACATTAAAGTACATTGGGCTGCACATACTCAACATTGCATCCCTTAAATTGTGTCTATTATCTTACCAGTAGTGTTTCCCAATTTATTTTTCAGTAATTCAAATAGCAGAGGTAAAACAAAAACTCAGAATGATTGAACAACTTGGACAAAAACACATAGTTGGTACATTTTTCAACTTTAATTCAAACCCACAATTCTGTGTCTCCAGAGGTGACCGTGGATGTCTCCATTAGTAGGCACTGTTTCCATGACATGAAACCATACTAGTGTTTGCAGGAACCCTGGCGATGCGGCTTATATGCCAACCAAACAGCAGTTCCAAACCACCAGCTGCCCCTGTTTGTCTTTTCTTTTCGGGATGGTTACCAGAGTGTAGCCCAAGGTTTTGAGTCTCTCTGCTCTTCATTTCTTGTCCAACTCACAAGTAAGATTTCAAACAAGAGAAACATTCAGACATGAGTCAGAGAAAAGATTTGAACAGAAACGGAGAGTCTATTGAAGGAGGTACTTTGTGAAGGAACTCAAACTGTCCTTAGCTTGTCTAAAAGACAATGTAAAGCAGGACCTTTTTGTTTTAAATCATTTTATTGGGGGCTCATACAACTCTTACCACAATCCATCCATAAATCCATTGTATGCAAAGCAGATTTGTACCTTTGATACCATCATCATTCTCAAAACATTTTTTTTCCACTTAAGCCCCTGGTATTGGCTCCTCCTTTTTCCATCCCTCCCCGCCCCCCTTCCTCACGGACTCTTGATATTTTATAAACTATTATAACTTTGTCTTGTCAAATGCTGTCTGATGTCTCCCTTTGCCCACTTCCTCATGATCCATACGCAGGGAGGAGGTTATATGGAGAGCCTTATAATGAGTTCCCCCTCTTTATTCTGCTAATAGTGCACCACCCACCCTTGGCTGGTCTTTCCAAGTGTGTGCATCTTCTTTATCTCCTCTTTCTTTCTAAGTGTGTGCCTTCTTGTAATCTTGCACCTCAGATTTGATGTGTTGCCTTTTTCTTCTGACCTAAAACCCACGAGTGTATTCCATATTGTGAGGGTCCAGTGAACACCCTATATTTCTCCACACAGATTTTTGTTCTGTGTCTAGTCTCTTCCAATGATGAGGGAATGTGTCTTATCTGCCTTTCACCTTCCTTTGTGCTGGAGCTATGTGTTGAAACCTGTCTCCACCTTTCCTTTCCGTTATGACTTCTGCCATCATCACCTCTCCTCCCTTCATCACCTCTCCTCCCTTTGGCCACCTCTGTCGGGAGAGCATTAGGGATCAGGACTGTAAAGCTCAAGCAAGGCACACTACCACCCAATGAAATAAAACAGAGCTGTTCTTATTTTGTAAGCAGATTAACAAGGGTGTGTGGATGAAACAAAGGTGCCTTCAGGGTACCCTCAGGGCTGCAAATTTGAGATGGAGCTCATCTCGATATGTGAGGTTTGAAAGACGGATGCCTATGAATTTGGCTACAATACTCCCTGTAGCCTTTCTTCTAAGTAGAAAAATCTTTTCTGCCTGTCTTGGTGCAATCCTTATTCTGTTTGGTCCCACATGCCCCACGGGCTGCTCATTTTTATCCTCTGAGTGTCATGCCCTTGGTCAGACTGCCTGCAACTGGCAGGTGTGAGTGAGGGAGAGAGCCACTGGTTAATGAGGGCAGGTGCCCAGACCCACCCTCCTCCCCAGAACACAAAGGAGCAGCCGCCTCTTCCTTTAGCCCAGGTCTTTCTGCCCTGCCTCCCACCATGTGCAGGCTGAGTGGCTGCTGGAATGAAATGCCAGTGCAGCGTCAGATTATGCAGCTCAGTACCTGGCAATTTGCACAGAGGGAGTTCAGATATTTCAGACACCTGAGGTGCTTGTAATATCTGAGTGTAGGGGAAAACTATATGTGCTTTCATCTCCTCCTCCCACACCACCCTCAGAATCTAGTGCAGGGTAGGGTGAACTTACCATCAAGGTGACATTGATTTAAAATAGAAAAAAAATGTTTAAGACTAAGCAAAAAATGGCACAAGACCCAAGGCAAATCAAATCTGTTCTAGAGAAAGGGCAGTGGCAAATTTTCTTGGTCAGTGGCTTCTCACCCACTGATCTGCACATAGATTATCTGAGGGTCTTGTTAGAATTCGGATTCTGGTTCAATCATCCTCAGATGGGTCTGAGATTCTGCATTCTAACACACTCTGAAGTGGACCCTGCTTGCTCAGTCCTGTAGTATGCTTTGAGGAACAGAATCACTTTTTCTCAAGCTGATTTTCTTCCCCACAGTTGCTGGGTAGCTGTCCTGAGAGCTCAAGCTGGCCAAGCCAATGGGACAGCAATCTGAGGAAAGTGAACAGTTGTATTCCCTGAATGACATTTCTTATGTGCCACCATCAGCCCAGGAGATAGCCCCTGCAAGACTAAGCATGCCTCAAATATATTGCAGGTTCCATTTCATACTACCACAATAGCAGAAATAGTACAATGAAACAAGTAATACATTGTGTAAGTACTTTCTAGCACATATAACAGTTATTTTTACACTATACTATAGTATGTGCACAAGGACATTTTGAAAAATGTTGAAATATTGTGAAAATCACAAATATAGCAAACAGACATGAGGTGAAAACATGCTGTTTGAAATATGGCCCTGTTAGATTTGCTCAACACAAGGTTGCTAGATATGTTCTATTTGTAGAGAAAACTCAAAACAATACAAGAAAACTTACAAGCAAACTAAAAATAAAGTATTTTGAAGCACAAGATATATCTGTGTTGTTTTCAGAAAAGAGACCTTATGAATTAAGCAGTACCCCGACACTACTCCCCACAAAAAGCAAATGTTGAAGCCCTAATCGATGGCACCTAAAAATGTGATTTTTCTTTGGAAATTAGACATTGCAGATGTTTATGAGCAGCATTCGTGGGTCAATGGTAGAATTCTCACAGCTAACATCGGAGAAAAATGTTTAATTCTCAACCAATGAATGCACTTACTGTGCAGCTACCATTCCTCTATCCATGAAAGCAGTGTTCCCTTAATGAACTGAATCAATTTCAGGGAAACTTGCAAAATAAGGCAGACTAGGAAGCAAGAACTGATGATCTGCTTCCCCAAATCAACCAATCTGATCCACAACTGATGGGATGGGAGTGGCAAGATTCATTCAGTTATACAAAGACTTGACATGAATTGGGAACAAGCTTGATGGGAATTATAACCAGACAGCATGTATCAGTTAACAGGAGATCCTACTCGAACATTTCTTGTCTTCAATCAAATTTAGATACATGGTGACCCTATAGAACAGGGTCCTGTTGGGTTTTCCCAGGTTTAAAATGCTGATGGAAGCAGAAATCTTCTATTGTCTCTTTCAGAATGACCAGAGGAATGAAACAGCAAACCCTGAGCTTGGAAGCCCAATGATTAATCCACTACACCATCAAGGCTCTTTCCTGCTACAGTAGGGAGAACCCTAATCAAATGTGAATGATGTCCTTATACCAGAGGAGAAGAGAGGAGAGATAGAAGGAAGAAGACCATGGGGTATGAGATTTTGCAAAACTACAAGTTAAGAAAAGCCTTGAACTACTAAAACCTGAGAAATATTAGAAGGTATCTTTCCCAAAAAACTTCAGAGGCACTGGTATCTGCTGAAAATATGTTCAAAATATAGGCAAAACCTTTCCATGCTCTCATTCCCAGGAGCACTCTGGCCGAACTTCTCCCAAAGCAGATTGGTTTGTCCCTTCAATAGTCCATGTATTTTCAATATTCTTCACCAGCACCACAATTCAAATGCATCAGTTCTCCTTTAGTCTTCCTTCTTCAATCTTCAACTATCATGTGCATATGAAGCAATTGAAAGTACCATGATTTTAGGCAAGTGCATTTTAATCCTCAAAGTAACATCTTTGCTTTTCAATAGTCTAAACTGGACTTGTGCAGCAGATATACTTAATGCAATAATTTCTCTAGAGAATCAAAACCACTGGATTTTATATATGTATAAATGTATAGAGGTTTATGGTAAGAAAATGATTCACACAGTTGCAAATGAAGGCCATTCCCAAGTCCATGAGTCAGAAGCATTTTCTGGCTTGCATAACTGAAATAACTGATGACTCCAAGTTAGCAAGAAGACAATAGGTGGAAACAGGGGATGAATCCAAGGTCTTCCAGCAAGGCTGACCCCTGATCCTACCAGGTTTGGTAGGCAAAATGACAGTTTGTGAGTCAACTCCAAAAGACCAGAAGTCCATGAGCCCGATAATGGAACCAGATCTAGCAAGGAGCAAGAAAACTTTCCCACTGTCTTGACTTATATTGGAAGCAGATCACAGCCTCAACGAGACCTTATTATGAGAGAATACTAGGTCTAAATGGCCAAACCACTAGGAATCATCCTGGCACAGCCAAGTTAATACAGAACCTTAATTATGATAGACCATATAAAAGTAGATTTGAATCACTAGCACCCCAAACCTGGAGTCAATAAATTTTGTTCTTTTACAAAATCTAAACTATAGCAGTCTTTTATGGCTGCCATAAAAAATACCACAATTGCCCTAGCAGTATCTACAGCACATAGGTATCTCAGGGTGAAAGGCCCCATTTGTCTAAGGTCTTAGCATTTAATCACCAGCTTAGTACCAATTCAAGACTGGATACAGCAGCAACTAATCCAACTCTGTAGACATTATCAGAGGAGATTTGACTTCTAGAGATGTTAGGTTATGGGTATAGACCATACTCTAATGAGGGATATTGACCACTCAGAATGAACAGTTCTGCCTCATCCATACAACCAAAACCTAGGCAGAACTTAATTAGGACCTCTGGATGGTGGTGTCAGGATGAAAATAAGGTTGAGAGTGAATTTTCTTCTCATTAGTTTCCAGACTGTAACGTCACTGGAGTGAGGACAGCGCTTGTACCAAACCAGATATTGGATCCTAATTATTTTCCCAATAATTTTCAGGGAGATTCTATTATAAGTCTGCTTTATAACAGCTGTCATCATGAATGACTGTGCATGCTCCCCAGAAAATCCCAGGGGCACTAAATTTCATCACTAAAAGAGATGTTCTGCAGCATTTTCTTTCTTCTGTGAAACATTTCCATCCCGGGATCCTGAAAGGGATGACAGAGAGAAAATATTAGTTACCGGTTAAGTGCCAAAGCTTCAAAAGCATTAACACCAGCAAATTGGAGAGTTCTGACTTCTGAAGACTCTTCCCTTACGGTGCCACCTGGCTTAAAACACTGATGGGTGTGAAAGCAAGTTTGAGAGCCGGAGCCCTTTAAACCTGTGTACAGAATAAAAAACAAAACAAAACAAAACATCAATATAGTTTGTGATTAGCAGGGTGCCCACAAAATAATTTGCTTTTATGCTGTTTTCCATTGTCTTCTTAAAAGTACTCATAATCACTAGAAATAGTTGTGACTATCATTTATTTCTATTGTCTATGCTACTTTCATGCACGCAGGCAGTTTCATTGACTTTCCCAAAAGCAAATGACTTAGCAGGTAGTAAGCTGAGAATTGAACCAAAGCACTCTACATTTTAATTACATACACTCTACACTACCTACACACCAATCTCATCTACACAAGACAGTCTCGCAGGCATTGTTTGATGTGACTATAACAATCTTTAGAGGTGAACATTATAGTAATTCCCATGCATATTTCATGCATGGTTCTGTGGATTAAGCATTGGTTTGCTACCTACAAAGTCAACAGTTCAAAATCCACCATCTATATCTGTAATATATAGATGAAGCCGTCTGCTCCCATGGAGATTTATAGTCTGGGAACCTTCCCCTCCATAGGGTTATAATGAGATGGATTTCACTTGATGGCAGTGCCCTGGTCTGAGTTATATAGGTAAAGAATCTCACACTGATGCTCACTGCTATTTACTCAATTCTGACTCCTGAAAAGGTCTATGGTCTGAGGAAAATAAGGCTTTAAATCTTTTTGACAGCAAAAAAAAAAAACCCTCATTTTTTCTGCCACAGAGCATCAAATTGATAATAAGTAACAAAATCAGTCTTTGATTCTAGGTTTTAAAAAATTCAAATCATATACTTATTTGGAGGCATCGTCTACTGACACATAAATATTAGCATCACCATTTCATTTTTTTAATATAGTTTAAATGAACTCTGGTCTGAAGTCTCATTTAAAATGCAATTTTTTCTTAGCATAGTATATTACTAAATTACTAATACTGGTTTGTGAATTCATTCATTAGATCTTGTTTGGGAAATTGAGCATTATAGAATTGCATTGAGAAGCAGATAAAGAAGACTTGAATTGAAATAGTAAAAATAAAACAAAAGATGGGAGAACTGAAACAACTTGCTCTTGCAAGTCCTTTGACTACATTGAGCCTTATTTCAAATGAATGATAAAACTATACTACTTTGTACATACTAAGTATTCAAGAAACATCTGTAGCTATGTCCTATGTTAGGAAAAATCAGAAAATGGAATACTCCCTCATGCATACAAATAGAAAAACGAGGCCGACTGCTGCCAAAGAGATTCTGGAAAAGTCCACATAGGGTTACTATGAGGCAGAATCTGCTCAGTGGCAGGGGTGCAGTTTTTGGAATGTATATAAAAGAATTTTAAAAGGTCTATTTCTAAGTACTTGTCTTAAAAAGTTATATTGATATGATTGAGTTCATTTTATCTCCATAAGCAAAAGACAGAAGTTCTTTTTGCCCCTCTTTCCAACTAGACTAATCAAGGTATTTCTAATATCCCCATCATGAGTTTATTTTTTATGGTATTAATAACCCTGGATGTAAATGTTCATTTAAAATTCAAGTTGCTAATTAATGATCAAAACATCATTTAACAACTACAGAGTGACCAAACTAGTCACAGAAATGGGATTATCTAAATAGGAGGTCTGAGAGTATCTGAGAGTGAGTCTTGACTTTCCTGTATTTCTTAGAAATCCATATTTTTAGAATTGGTAATATTGGTATTACCTAGCTTCTTCTGCAAATAGGTGTGGTCAATGAAGTGCAGTGGAGCCCAGGTAAGCATCTTGCCCTCCCACTATTCCTGCTTCTGTTGTGTGGATATGGTCATGATGAGCGGAGCTTCTGAACGGTTATTTCACCAGGATAGTAAAAACAAAAGATCACTGCCGAAATATCAAGTGGCATTACCTGAAAATGTTCCTTTTTTTGGGGGGGGGGCAATCACTGTCTTGGTGGGAGTAGGAAGTCCAGCCTTGCTCCTGGAGAGTTGCTGCTGGATTTGAACCGCCAACCCTGTGGGCCGCAGTCCCACACACAACCACTACGCCACTGGGGCTCAGCCCTGACTGAATCTTTCTTGTCCCCACTATATATATATACATATATACATATATATATTCTATTTGGGAATAAAACTTTCAATGTTGTGTTAGGAGCCATGGGCTTCTAGCTGCAAGGCTTGTAGCTCAAGACTATCAGCTGTTCCTGTGGATAAAGATGAGAATTTATCCTCCTTTAAAGAGTCACTGTGCCCCAAACCCCCACGGGACAGGTCTACACTGTCCTGTAGGGTTGCGAAGAGTTGGCATCAGCTGGATGGCAATGAGTATGCGCATACTGTGCTATATTAGGTCGATAAGACTCTACTGGTATAGAGGATGTTCTAAGATGACCATATTAGGAACATAAAAATTAGATTCAGCACAGAGAAGAAAGGTCAAATGGAGGGGGATGATGCCACATTGCATGATGATCACAAAGGAACCAAGAATGAAAGTTGAAAAGAGACAAGGATTGTGGTAGTTACGTAATCTGAAATCGGTTTGGGACTTGAGAGGATCGAGTGAAGGGGTGGAGTCTAGTCTGTCCATCAGGTCAGAGTCAATGAGGCCTCTGTGTGGGCATGTCCTTCTCCGGAGAATTCTGGAAACTCTGGTATTTTCTTCTTGGAGCCTGGAGACGCTTAACTCTCTCAGCTCACTCCCTGGGAGATATCACAGCTGACAAGACACGCAACCAGACTTCTGAACTTGAAGAAGCCACCTAGAGACCCGTGCCAGTGCTGTGATGCTTACAGCGCCACTGGATCCTAAGACTGTATACCCAACTGTCCTGTGATTGTACTGCATTTGGCATCATTGCATGTGTTTCATAAGTCAGAAAATGACTTTATAGATTGGCATTGAAAACGTGGACTAATATGGGACTTAGGGGCTTGGAATGGAAAGGGTTGGGATACCTTCTTAATATACAATTATCCTTTTTATAAAACTTTTATATACATATGAGTGCATAAGGATCTGTTTTTCTGGTCTACCCGGACTATCACAAGGACCTTCTCCCAAAGCCAAGGGAAAGAAAAAGTCTTCCTCTAGACTTGGTGCATAAAATCCAAATATCTGGGCTTACTAAATTAAGAAAATATTTTTTGTTAATGTGTGAAAGTCATTTACTTGTGATATTTCTGTTAAAATAGCATGTAGATAACTAAGATGCCAATCCTAATATTTGTTCACCTTGATCAAGGACAATCATTACCAAGCTAAGGACTTTAAATTATGCAAAAGTAGACAAACATATGCATGCATAAATAAGT
Organism: Nesogale talazaci; assembly: GCA_004026705.1. Classification (NCBI taxonomy): domain Eukaryota; kingdom Metazoa; phylum Chordata; class Mammalia; order Afrosoricida; family Tenrecidae; genus Nesogale; species Nesogale talazaci. Next base: position 110,060 of record PVJH01001868.1, on the reverse strand, counting down.
GCCGATTTCTGTATGCTGCACCTTTCGAGAAGTGGGCCCAAGATTGGCAGCAGAACAAAGCAGTATGCCTACACCTATGGAAATCAGAGGACTGTGCATCCCACCAGTCTTTGGAAGACACTTCCTTTGTCTTGTTCCACTGATATAAGTCAGAGATGGTGGCTGCCACAAGATGAGTGCTCCATCAGGTGCCAACAATGAAGTTTTCTTTACATTACTGAAGCACTAACCAAGAGGGCCACTGACACTTTAAAGGGGTGGGGAAGTAGCCATTATCCCAGAGTCTCTTGAGCAGTAAGCAAAGCAACATGAGTGAGTTTTAATTAGCGTCTTGGAATAATCAAAGATAATCAGGTGTTTTTCCTCTCAGAAGACTGACAGCTCCCAATGGCACGCAGCTTCTTCTCTTACAAGAAAGAAGGAACAGGAAGCAGGAGGAGTAGCAGCTGCCCCCAACCATGCAGGATACACATATGTCTGCTGACTGACTTTCTCCTGCTGCCCACTTCCTCTGTGTCTACATTCTAGATTGGTATACTCACACTTTCTGGCTCTGTGTCTCTGTCCTCCCAGAACTGATGCTGTTCACTCAGTACTTCACATCAGATTTGGATCTTTCAAGTTCAGCAAATTAATGAAACATGTGTAAGTGCATACAGCTCCTCTGAGGAAAGATGAATAGAGTAATTTATGCATGGTGGAACTAGCATCTACTTTGGCTTTACACAGGAAACTTGGAAAAGCCCGAAATTTTTATGTCCCTCATTTCCTCAATATGTAAAATGAGGATGATATTGTTTTATCTTCCTTAGAGTATCACATGAGACAAAATCCCAAATCAAAATTCACTACCATTTAAACCTCTACTACCTCTAGGCAAGCAGTTTAAACCCCCAAAACTCTATGCAACAGAGTAAGTATAAATTTCTAGGACTACTAAGCTTTTTCTTTTTAAAAATCACTTCCATCCATCCATCCATCCATCCATCCATCCATCCATCCATCCATCCATGTGTCAGGTGCATTTGTACATTTGTTGCCATCTTCATTCTCAAAACACTTTCTTTCTACTTGAGCCCTTGGTATCAGCTCCTCACTTTCCCCCTCCCTCCTGACTCTGCTCCCTCACAAATCCTTGACGATTTAGAAAATTTTACTTTTTTTCCACGTCTTACACTGTCAAACATCTCTCTTCACCCACTTTTTTTTTGTCCACCCCCTATGGAGGGGGCTATTTGTAGATCCTTGTGGTCAGTGCTCCCTCCTACCCCACCTTCTCCTGCCCCTCCTGGTATCGCTATTCTCATTATTGTTCCTCAGGGATTTCTCTGTCCTGGATTCCCTGTATTTCCAGTTCTTATCCTTATCAGAGTACATCCCCTGGTTGAGCCAGATTTTTAAGGTAGAATTGAGACCATGGTAGTGGAGGGGCAGGGGGAAGAAGGATTAAAAAAAAACTAGAGGAAATTTGTATGATTTATCATTGCTATACTGCACAATGACTGGCTTGTCTCCTCTCTGGGACCCTTCTGTAAGGGGATGTCCAGTTCCCTACAGATGGATTTTGAGTCTCTACTCTGCATTCTCCCTCATTCACAATGATATGATTTTTTTGTTCTTTGATGCCTGATCCCTGATCCCATTAACACTATGTGATCACACAAGCTGGTATGCTTCTTGCATGTACACTCTGTTGCTTCTCAGGTAGGTGGATGCTTGCTTATCTTCAGCCCTTTAAGACCCCAGATGCTCTGTCTTTAGATAGCTGGGCACCAACAGCTTTGTTTACCATATTTGCTTATGTACCCACTTTGTCTTCAGCAATCTTGCATAAAACAGGGAACCAGTAGAGAGGTCTGAGGGGCTGGTCCCAATCCCAACTGTGTGGACAGTCCCACTTCCCCCAGAAGAATTTACTTCAGAGGACAGCAGTAAAGCTACAACTCAGGGTGAGGGACATGTCTGACCAGAGGACACAGGAGCGAATGAAGAGGGAGGAAGACACAATGAAGCACAACCCGGTCTACCAAGCCTTGAGGATGATATCCCTGCTCAGAACAGCCAGTGCATAGAGAGGGCCATAGCGCTGGCCCCACTATGAGACAGGACACCCTCACTGACCCATAGCCCTTTGGGGGACAGCACTGGAGATACATGCAGGAAGTGCACCTGATCTGACCCTACTACACCAAAGCAAAACACTAAGGGTGTGCAACAGAACAGTTAGAAGAGGAGAGTAAGGAAGTCCCAATGAATAATCAAAAACAGACTTTGAGACCAAGGCATGGTGCCCCATCAGAATCATAAAGGTCAGAAGACACTCACAAAGATCAACAAACAGATCTTGAACTATTTACAGGATTTTGCTTTATGTCATTGTTGCTTTTTGTGATGTTGTTTTGTTTTCTTTTTTGCTTTGTTTTGCTATGTCTTGCTTTTTGTGCATATTATTATCTCTGCAGTTCTATCTAGATAAGATAGGTGGGATAAACAATCTGAAGGAGAAAGCAATGGGACCAAAGATTCCTGGAGGACATGGGAAAGGGGTGGGGGTAGGGGGAGGAGGTGAGTATTAACAACCCTAGGGAGGAGGGAACAATGAGTGATCCAAAATCAATGGGGAAGAGAGTGTGGGAGGCCTGGTAGGGCTTGATCAAGGACAACGTAACTGAGAGGAATCACTGAAACCCAAATGAAGGTTGAGCATGATCGTGGGAGAAGAGGAAAGTAAAAGGAAAGAAAGGAAAGAAATAGGAGGCAAAGGGAATTTATAGAAGTCCAAATACAGCATGTACATATGTAAATATTTTTATATATGATGATGGGGAAATATATCTATGTGCATATATTTATAGTTTTAGTATTTATAGGTAGCAGATGGACATTGAGTCTCCACTCAAGTACTCCCTCAATACAAGAACACTCGGTTCTATTAAACTGGTATTCCATGATGCTCACCCTCCAGAAAAGATCACTTCTTCAAATTATTAAGAAGCAGACTGCTTCATATTTCTCTTATGACATGAGTGCTGGGTCTGGCCAACTGTCTCAATTAGCAGCCCCACACAGACCTCACTGCACACCAAGGCACCTTTCAAGTGAGATAAGGAAAGAGAACATCCTAGATCAGTGTAAAATTCTGTGAAAAAAAAATCACTATTCTAGAATTACTCTGCTTTTGTTTCTCTAAGATTACCACTGCAGGGATAGCTGAAGTCTGGAATTCATTTGTAAGGTCCTCAAAGACAGCACAGTAGGAGCACTCTTAAAGAAGCTGACAGCAATCATGCAATGTCAGAGCTTTAAAGGACATTGGGGATAATTCATTCCAACACCTTCATTTTATAGATTAAAAATAACAATATAGATTAAAAACAACAAATAACAATCCAAAACACACAGACCCAGAGGGGAGAAAAAAAACACTTGTCCAGAAGCGTGAAGTTCATGAGTGGCAGTTTATGGTCTATTTTATCTCTGCTTCCCTATTTAAGACTCTTTCTTCTGTGTTGTGCTGGCAACAGTTCATGTCCGTGAACCTCTGTACTATCCCACAATGCATGACAATGTGGCATCTGCTTGACACCCTCCTGGACAGGTCATCTTTGTGCAAGAAAAGAGATGTCATTAATAGTAACAAATATTTATAAACAAGCAACTATTTATAAACAAGCTATAGACTCCTTATTCAGAATAAATAGCCAGAGGAAATAGTGTTTATGAATCAAAAATGTTGATTAAAAAGAAATAAATTGCTTTAAAACAGATGTGAGTGGCAGTGGTGGTAATACTTGCAGCATGTATATTCTTAGAAACCAGAAGTCAAGTTTTACTTTTTCAAGCTCAAATTGAAATTTTGCCTTTTTGTTCATAGTGCTGCACCCTTATTCAGGCTCAATTAAGAGAAAACTGTAATGAATAAATACTCCCAATTTTCAGTATATTATATCTGTATGCCCTTCTGCTTTAGGTAAAAATCATTTTAGAAGTGATAGGTTAATATATGTGCATGATACTAATTTTTAAAGATCAAAGTTTGATGAGCAGAAGCAAAAGAATGTAGACAATAAGTGGAGCAAGAGAAGTAGGGCCTTTAGAAAATAAATATAAGCTAACTTAGGATATGACCTATTTTGAAAGGAAAGATGCTGCATAAGAGAAAGGAGATATAAGAAGAAAATGCAGCAAAACTCGGGATTAAGACCAGCAGAACTTATGAGTAGTTTTTGATTAAATGTGTTTAATGCTGAGACGATAAGCTACAGGGAGAATGTGACCTAATTTATGGAGGACCTAAATCAACAAGAACCTAGGAAAGAAAACTAATTGAAGTAGTTAGGCTGTAGACCCAATCAGAATTACTAACTTGGGCTGGAGAAGAGGAGAAAAGGATTCCAAAGAGTCATGAAAGAGTGATATTAAAAAGGAAGAATATAAAAAGATTATGAAACTTTAGTTTAAGTTAGTTGAGATAAAACACTGCTAATACGTCAAGTTCTGGACTACACTGAAAATTTGATCATTTCTATTTAACTCCTCAGCCTGTACTAAGTATCTTTTTGCTGTTGCTACTTAAATTGGAAAAAGAAAAAGATCATTTAAGTGGTTCTACAAATAAAAAAGAAAATGGCATCATATTATTTTTCAACTTCTAGAGTGTATAATTTATAGCCATGTGGAACTTGTGCATGGATTACGATGCAATTGTAGGACCAGAGCAAAGGATTAGTACTTGAATTAACATCAGGAAAGCTGTGCTACAGAACTGTATCTTTTTCCCATACTTATTCAATCTATAAGAGGAGTAAATCATCAGAGAAACTGGCTTATATGAAGAAGAATGCACCATCAGATTTGAAGTAGGTCTTATTACTGCCCTAGATATGCAAATGACACACTCATGCTAGCTGAAAGTGAGGAGGAATTGGGCCATTTGCCAATGAAAATCAAGAATTGCAGACCTCAGTATAGATTACAAGTCAATATAAGGAAGGCCTAAATTCTCACAACCGGACCATTAGGTAGCATCATGATAAGTGTAAACAACGTTGATTCTTTTTTTGAGGATTGCATATTGTAGGGATCCACAATCGATGCTCATGGAAGCAGCGGTTAAGAGATCAGATGATGCATTGTATTGAATAAATCTGCTGCACAAGACTTCTTTAGAGTGTTGACATTCAAGGATAATACTTGAACACCAGGGGTACCTAAATCAAATCACGATATGTTCCATTGCACCATTTGCATCTGAAAGTTGGACATTGAATAAGAAAGACTGAAGAATTGAAGCACTTGATTGAAGAAGAATCGATGCATTGTGGTATTGGAGAAGACCACTGAAAATGCCATTGACTTCTAAAAGGAAAACCAACTCTGTGTTGGAAGGACTCTGGCCAGCATGCTAGTTAGACACAAGAATGAAGACTTCCAGTTTTATACTTTGGATGTGCTGTCAGGAGAAGACAATTCCTGGAGAAGGGCATCATGTTTGGCAAAGCAGGAGGTCACTGAAAACACAGAATGCCCTCAAGGTAATGGATTGGCACATGGCAACAGTAGTGGGATCAAGCATAGGAACACTTGGAAGGGTAGTGCAGGGCCTGGCAGTGTTTTGTTCTGTTGTGCCAAGAATCCTTATGAATCATAACCAATTCAATGGTATCTGTGGCAGTCATGTGCTTGTGTTAATTTTATGATTGAGTTGTGGGGGTGGAGTCTAGCCTGTTAATCTGGAGATAGCCATTCAGTAGCCAATGCAGCCTCTATGTGGGCATGGCTTTCTCCTGAGACTTCTGGGAAATCTCACGGTATTTCCCTGGTGAAGGTGAGAAGCTATCTTCCCCAGTTGTTGGGAATTAGTCTCAGAGGTGAAGAGTCATGAAAAAGACAAGATGGCAGTGTCCGAGAAGCTGGAGGAGCCGGCAGAGAGACCACACGGCTTTGCCCTGATGGAGCCAGACCTCTGAAACTGGAGCGGCATGCTGTTGATGGACCCTCGGCCCTGGAAGTGAGGAGCCATGGGGAGACCCCTGCCAGTGCCAGAATTCTGTACCCACTGACCTGTGACTTCATGAGTCAGAAGGAGACTTTGTAGACTGATTTCGGGCATATGGGTTAATATCAGACTTACGATTTTGTACTGGACTGGATTGGGATGCTTTCTTAATGTTCTATTTCTCTTATATATAAACCTTTTCCTTACATCTATTTGCATGTCTATGAAATTTGTTCCTCTAGTCTACCCGGACTAACCCAGTAGCTAACAACAACCCCAGTGAAAATAGGTTTCATAAAACAATTTAAAATTTGTTACTTCTTTCCAGGGTAACAAAACCCTTTCCTTGTTAACATTACTACTAATAAATGAAGAAATTGAAATGATTGTATATTTAAAGATTTCCCCAAAACATCACAGTTGAAAATAAATCAAATCCTGTCACTACTGAGCTGAGTTTTATGCATCCAAGCATTCAAAGCACTATTTCCCACCTGACCTAGAAGAAACAACCTCAAAATGTTGTTAATCTTGTTTTGGAACATGGGATGGTGGTGGAGTACCCCAAAGAACATTTTATATAGAAATAAAAATATTGAACCCTTCATCACAAAGTCACTTGGATCTTCTAGTGGTCTGACAACAGGTATATAATATATTAACAGACAAGTGTATTCTAAAAGCAAATAAATCCTGTACAAGAAGGGAAAGATCATTTGGTAATAACTTTAGTTAGACCTTAGGCACTGTTAATACCAGGAAGACCTTACCAATACTCTAGATATTTGATGAAAGTTATCATATTGTCCAGACCATCAGATGTATCTGACCATAAGATACGCCCAGTTTTGGGAGCAGGAAAACAAGAAAAAAATATTCTTAACCAAATAGTACCAGTATGTTAAAACATTTATAATAAAGCACAATAAGATAATATTTAACAATGTGAACTCAACACTGGTGTTTAAAACATCATCACTTCCATTAAAAAATGATAGGAGGCTTGCGCTGGGCTGATCATGTGACCTGACTGACATTGAGACTCCAGTAGGCTTCCCTCGAACACACAGCGATCCACAGCATACAAACAGCATTGGACAGTAAGTGGGCACATGGGATCATAAACAAATGTTCTGGGGTACCACACTTTCAGACCATAAGACACGCTCTCATTTTCCCCCCACTTTTAGAGGGAAAAGTGCGCCTTATGGTCTGACAAATATGGTACTATTGATGGCTTTAATAGCTTTTATATGTCATTGACACCCCATACGCGACAAGATAGATTTAACAAGGCAAATCTTCAAAATAATGATTTTCATAAAAATAATCAATCCTCAGAGAAGTTCTTGAGTTGCCTTAATTTTCACTTGATTCTTTGTTATCTCCAACTAAAGCCTATAAAATACATAAGTCCAGGGATCATAGCTTATTTTTATTACCACTATTGTTTTTCCTTAAAGTTCCTGTCTACCACTTCGCTAACCCTTTGTCATACTGATGTGGTCTGAATGTTGCAGTACTCTCCCTGCTTAAAGCACCAACAAGGTCATCCATGGTAGATGGTTTTCAGCAGAACATCAAGACTAAGAACAGACTATAAAGAATGGATAAATTGTCTACTTCAGGGTTATTAGACACAGAAAACTTTCTGAATAGCAGCAGAACATAGCTAAATATAATGTTAGAAGATGAATCTCTTAAGTTGGAAGGCATTCCCAGTAAGATTAAGGACTCCAAAAAGTGGAGTCAATACTGATGACAGACAATAAAATGGAAATGGCCTTGGAGGTACCCAATATCATCAGCCAAAACAAAATGTGGAGCAGACTATCAGTCACTCATATGCAAGTTCTGTTTGACGATGAAGAAAATTGAAAAGTGTAAAGGAACAGAATAGTATCTTTTTTCTATCCTACTGGAATTTTGAGAATAACACAGAAATAGATTTGACACACTGAACATTGATGACAGAAGATCAGACGGGTGGTGGAATTGCATCGATGACTATATATAAAGAGCATCACAGGTAATTCTAAAGTTAGGAAAGAAAGAAAATATCAAAGTTGGACTTAGAAGAGATTCACACTTGCTCTTGAATAAAGAGTAGCTGAAGCACATAGAAGAAATGATGAAGCTAAAAGTTGAATGGAACATCTCAAAGGAAATTCAAGAAGACACAATTAAGTGCTATAATGAAGTGTGCTAAAACATTGAGTCATAAAACCAATAAAATAATATCATTGACTGTAACATGCAAATTTAATTATGGTGAAAAACAGTTGCAACAGTATATCAAGAGAGAACCATCAGAAATTCAAACTGAAGGGCTGAGCCCCGGTGTTGTAAGTGGTTGAGTGCGGAACTGCAGCCCGCGGACTTGGCAGTTCAAATCCAGCAGTGGCTCTCATGAGCGGCACTGGGTAGCGCCCACAGCCACCAGAAGCAGTGATGCCCACAAAAAAAAAAAAGAAAGAAAGAAAGAAAAAAAGAAAGAAAAAAAGAAAGAAATTCAAACTGAAATTAGAAGACCTGAAATGATGTCAGATGGATCTTGGCTGAAAATAAAGAATACAAGAAAGATATTTATTTGTAGGCAATGCAAATGCATGGTACTGAATGAGTAATAACAAACTATGGATAGATTTGAAAATAATGGGCATTTCAGAACACCGTGTTGTGCTCATGTGGAATTTGGAAGTGTGGAACAAGTGGCAGTTGTGTTCAAGAGGAAAGAACAAGGACATATTGCATAGTTTAAAATCAGGAAATGTGTGTCTGAGGGTTATATTCTCTCACTCTGCATTTATTCTGTATGCTGAGCAAATAATCAGAGAAGTTGAACTATATTAAGAAGAATGTGCTAGCAGGATGGAAGCAATGCACATGTAACAACCTGGTTCGCTGAAGGAAAGGAGGGCTTGAAGCACTTGCTGCTGTATCTGAAGAGAAACAGCCTTCAGTATGTATTACATTCCTGTGTAAGGGGGAAAATCCTTAGTGGTACCAACAGACAATATCATGATCAAAGGAGAAAATTTCAAGTTGTCAGTGATTTAATCTTGTTTGAATCCACAATTAATACTGAACTGCTGAACAAGACCTCCTTAAAGTATTGATGAACAAGGATGTCATGTTAAGAACTAAGACACACAAGCCCTCATATTTTCAATTGGTCCATGGGCATATAAAAGTCAGAAAATGAATAAAATAGTTTAGAAGAATTGATACATTTGAAATATGGTGTTGTGGGAGAATATTGAAAATACAGGAGGCTACCAGTTGAACAAACACATTTATCTTGGAAGTAATACAGTGAGAGCACTGCTTAGAAGCATAGGTGGTGGGTGAGACTTTGTCTCACATACTTTGAACATATTATTAGGAGAGACCTATCTTTGGAAAAGAGCAACATGCTTGATAAAGTAGAAGGTTAGCAAAAGAGAGTAACACTATCAAGGATATAGGTTAACACAGGGTTGTAACAATGGGTTCAAATGTGATCATGAAGATGGCCCAGGACCTGGAAGTATTTTATTCTGGTAAACATGGAATCAGAGCTGACTTGAAAGGACCTAACAATAGAGAATTCAAATGTGTTCTGCCTTTTGGGGTTTCTACCCCCCCTTGCTCTTTTCAAAGAACTGACAATTTGTTTATGTACATGTAAGTTCACTTAAGTGACCTGGAATTCCCATTTTCCACAACTCTGCACCATATTTGGTATGGTTCACACATTATCAATGCCATTTCATAGTAAATATAACATAAGTAAAGATCTCTCAGGTAACCTTGGCTTGTTTTATAATAATAATTTATAAAGCTGTTCTTTTAAGTCTTCTTTTCCACTGCTTCATTTAATTTCTTCCATTTATTTTTTTGTTGTTGTTGTTATGCAGGGTCAAATGAGTTCCAACTCATGCCACCATAAAAACACTTTCAAGTTGTAGCTCTTCCAAGACTGACTTGTTTGTTCTTTTGGCAGTCCATGGTATTTCCAAGCTTCTTCACCACTACACTAAATCAAATGCATTGATTCTTCTTTGTTCTTACTTGTTAAATGTCTAATTTCCACTTGCATATGAGATAACTGAAAATGCCATGGCTTGGCTAAGGTGCACCGTTGCCCTCAAAGTAACATCCTAGCTTTCAACACTTTAAAGAGGCCTTGTACAATAGATTTATCCAATGTTACATGTGATTTGATCTCTTGATTGCTATTTCCATGAACACTGACTGTGGATGTAAGCAAGATGAAATACTTAACTTCAAATGATTTTTTATTTGTCATTATATTCTCTATTTTTTCCATTATGAGGATTTTGGTCATATTTACATTGAATTGTAATCCACACCGAAGGCTACAATTCTTGACTTTCATCAGTGAGTGATTCAAGTCCTCCTTACATTCAGGTAGCAAGATTTTGTCATCCGCACACCACAGGTTGTTAATAAGCCTTCCTCCAAAACAAAATACCATATTATTCTTCATAAAATTCAGCTTCCGTAATTATTGTCAATCAAACAGTTTGAATAAGTATGACAAAAAGATACAACGTTTTTTATTTTAAACAATGCAGTATAACCTTGTTTTTTAAGACAACTGCTTCTTGATTTATGTACAGGTTCAGAGTGAGTACAATGAATTCTTCTAGAATTCTCTATTTGTTCAAGACTATACATAGTTTGTTAGGCTTCACATGGTCAACTACCTTTACATAGTCAATAAAACAAAAGTAATTGTATTTCTAGTATTCTCTGCTTTCAACCATGAATGAAACCATGCTTTCATTCATCTGACTTCAACAATGATATCCCAAATTCTTTGGCCTCTTTTTGAATCCAGCCTGAATTTCTTGCAGTTCTCTACTGGAGTCCTGCTATAACTGTTGCTGCATGATCTTCAGCAAAATTTTACTTGCATACGATACTACTGATATTGTTCTAAAATTTGAGCATGCTGCTGGTTGTCTTTCTTTGGAATGGGTACTGTCATAGGTCTATTCTTGTCATTTGACCCAGTAGCTGCCCTCTAAATCCCTTGGCATTGACTAGTGAGTGCTTCCAAAATGTTTTCAGGTTGTTCAAACATTGCCATTGATATTCACCATCTATTTCTGGAGCCTTGTTTCTGGTACTGCAGTACTTAATATATTTAATAACACCATTCTTTTTTAAAAATTAAATAGCCAAGACCCTCTCCCTTGAGCACAATTCACTTTGGCTTTCATTCTATTCTTCAAAGGCATTCTATTCTTTAACGAGGTCTTGTACAATATCTAATGTTACATGTGATAACATACTTTTAAAATAGTCTTTAATACATGCTATTTCCACTTTATTCCCCATTTATGTCTCTGTATATTCCAGCATGGAATGTACTCATCATGACTCAGTAGGCACTTACCAGAATAACAAATGACTCCTGGGTTGCTAAATTCAATAGAGCCTTTAATCCTCAGGAAATATTGTTGATCACAATCCGTTTAGACTTCTGTGACTTCAGAATTTTATTTCACTTTTAGAATATCCTTTGAAGAGTATTTGGGATTGAATTGTGTGTCCCAAAATATACATTGAAGTTCTAACAGTTGTTCCTGTTATTATGACCTTATTTGGTAATGGAATTGTTCTTGCAAAAATTATCAATTAGGTTAATGTGATAACATAAGATTAGGGTGGGGGCAATGCTTTTTGAGTGGTATCATAAAAAGGGAGAACAAACAAGAGCAGATTACCCAAAAAACATGCAAATCCTGGGATTATTTTATACTTGCTTATGTTTACTTACAAATCTGTTGTGAACAATAATTTTGTATATGTAGCTTTTACCTCTTGATCCTATTAAAATGTAGATTTGATTAAGTAGACCTGGTAGAAGGGCAAATTATCAGAAAGGCTTAAAACAGATTGAATTAGTCCTAAATCTTTTGTGAAACTAAGAGAATGCCTCACATTGATGTGCCTTGACATTCATAACTGTATACCCCCTTCTCTCTCTCTCTTTCTCTCTCTCTCTCTCCCTTTCTCTCTCTCTTTCCCTCCCACCACCCCCCCTTTCTTTTTCACATGCTCATTAATCCATGCCTATTTAACTTGTCTTCATCCTTCCAATCTTAAAGGGTAATTTTCTCATGATAAACTCCCCTTTCTGCTGTGAACTATTCACAACACATTTGTTTATGTCTCCTTCATAGTGCTACCATGTACGATGTAATTTTACATTTCTCAAGAAGCTATGTGAACAAAATCTGACATGCATACCGTATAAAAGTAAGGAAAGCTCAGATAAAATTTTCAATAATATATGCTGAATTGTTAGATGGGTGGATTAAAGAATACACTGAAACTTATAATATAGAATAAAAATATAAAATTTTAGGGAAATAGATTTTCTTTAGTGCTGAAAATATTGAACTGACTTTTCTGGTGTGATAACCAGTGCCAAATCCAATATATGTAAGATAATCGATAATGAAAATGACAAAAGTTATTGAGAGTTGCCGTCTTTTCTGGACCATAAGATGCATCTGACCATAAGATACACCCAGCTTTCAGAGCAGGAAAACAGAACAAAAAATATTCTCAACAAAATTGTACCAGTATACTAGAATATTTATTAAATAAAGCAAAATACAGTAATATTTAATAATGTAAATTCAACAGTGGTGTTAAGAACCATCATCACTTTAATTAAAAAATGAGGAAAGACTTAGAGGCATACGCTGTGCTGATCATGTGACCTGACTGACATTAAAACTCTAGGAGGTGGGACGTCCCCCAGACACACAGCACTCCACAGAGGACAGTAAGTGGGCGCATGGGATCATAAACAAATATTCTGGGATACTATACCCTTGGACTATAGATGCACCCTTGATTTTCCCCCACTTTGGGGGGAAAAATGCATCTTACAGTCTGACAAATACGGTATTTAGAGAGAGAAGGGAAGAGAGCCTGGTACCAGAACCTTAGAGACAAACATCAGAAGGAAAGAAACGAATACAATACTAATACAAAGGAAAGGCTCTAATATAAGTCTAGTCAGGGAAAAAACCAGAGGCATTCAGTGTCAAGGTATTCTGGAAAAGAGATTTGGTAAAATACAATATGATCATTTCCCATGATCTTGCAAACAAGGAAGTCATTGATTACTATAATGAGAAAGCTTTCAATGAACCAGTTATGAATAATTACTGAGAAATGGGAAAGGTACAGACTTCATGTTTCAATATTTCTTGAGAAGTTTCTGAAGAAAGGAATAAAGACAACACTCAGAAATGTATTTGAAAAGGAGAGTGATTTCATTGCTATTTACATATATAGATACATAAGTAGGTGCTTAGTGCTAATGGACCTGTGTAGGGGGGAGATGGGTGACAATGAAGACAAGAGGTGAATAAACTTAGAGAAAATTCATGAGAAAGCAGGGCTTTATGGGTAGCAACACAAATGGAGATGTGAATGTGTTAGGCTGGATTCTCTACAGAAGCATAATTATTGATGCTTACATATGTACACAAAGAAAAAAAAATACATCAAGAAATGTGGCCTTCACAGTTGTAAAAGCAGGAAAGTTCAATACAGTTCAATATTGTATATCAGATGTTAATCTGAAGGCTTTTACTGACCTAGTAGCTGCCCAGACAGATGAACAAGGAAGCAGGAAGATGAATATGGTATCAGGAAGACCAGAAGCTAGAAAAACAGACATCAATAGATCTAAGATTAGCAGACCAGACTCATGACTGTAGCGTCAAATGACTCAAAAATTGATAGGAAATATGGCAGTCTGTTGGCTTAAAACCAAGAACTAGAGTTGATAAGAGAGATGCAGGATCCACAACAGCAGGAAGAGAGAAGCAATATCAAAAATAAATAAATAAAACAAAAAAAGTCTAAAAAAAAAAACTTAAATGGCATAGGTCACACCCATGCAGAAGCTTTTATACTATATATACTATGGCTACCAAATGCTCAGGGAGGTTTCATTCATCCTTAAACTTCTTACTGCTAATATGCCCATAGCAGATCCCCTCTAGGGTTGACCACATCATGTGGGAGACCTCACCTGCCCAGTCACTGGGAATCCTGGCACAGCAAAGTTGTCACAAGATCTATCACTCAAACAAGGAACAGACAAAAGAAAAAAGGAAGTCTATGCTAATTTTTCAATTTTGGTGCCCCAAAATATATGTGAAATCTTAACGGAAATCCTTATTTTTCTCTGTCAAGTTGGAGAGCATGTTATCCATTCATTCTAGTTGGATTATAAAGTTTGCTCATTGCAAGTCAATAATAAGAGCAATCTACATAGTAATGCTTCCAATAATAATGTCAATAGCTAACATTTTATAAATGGTCATCATGTGTGAGATAATACATATACCATTCAGTTAACACAAAGTTGATTCTAAGTCATACTAACCTTATGTGTGTCAGAGTAGATCTGTGCTCCAACAAATTTCCTAGGCTGATATTTAGAAATAGATAATCAAGACTTTTTTCTGGCCAGGTAATTTACTAATGATTAATTTTTCTCAGCAATGCAATGATATTGGTATTTCTATTATTTATTTTCATATTGTAATTGGTAGGTATTTTGCCAACATGACAAATAAATACTTGTGGGATTAATTAAAGGCTGGAGAGATAAATGCCTCAGTGAGACTTGCCTTTCTTGTCTCTTGCACTTTGATGATCAGGTCAGAACAGCCTTAGCTTGTTCTCTGCCTCAGTGTGCAAGCTTTGCTACCTGTGGGACACCTAACCCATGGAGTGCATTGCTGTAGTTTGAGGTTCCTTCAAGATCTGCTTCCCCATGTTACTGAACTATTCATCACTTGAGCTTGGGACTGCCAAACCTTGTCATTTGGCTGACTGCTGGTGATATGCATTGCTGTTTGCTGCCTATGGCTGAATAACCTAAATTGCTCAAGACTTGAAGAACTGCCAGTGTATTAGCTGTCTCATGGAAGTGCATTGCACTGAGCCATTAGTTCAGATCTACAGATTAATCATTTACTTCTTAAGTTTTACATATTTATGTAAAATCATAAGTGTCCTGGATTTGTTCCTCTAGAGAATCCTATCTAAAAGAATTGGCACCATTGGTGGTTCTAGAGAAATAGTCATAAATATGGGCTTCTTAAATTTGCTCTCCAGTCTGATTAGGCTTAACTGCACTGATAATGCAATTTTTACACCTAAAACATGGATATATCTGCCAATCTTAGTAATCCATGGTGTCAAGTAGCAAAGTTAATATTTACAGTATCACCACCAATACATGAAGTGCTGTTTAGAGGAGAGAATGCGGGTGATCAGAGGTTTGATGTTTTCCAGCAGTTTTGTCAGAATGACAAGTATAGGGATGCTGGTTGACTGGTCCTCCTTACAATGGAAAGTATGATTCAGGAGAGGGATGGTCTCAGACCTCAGATGCATGCCTCAGGTTCTGGCTTACAGACTTAAAAGCTTCCACCTGTGCTACAAAGGAGAGCCTTTTCTTCTCTAGTAATAGAACTGCCATTGCTGAGAACCAGGTCCAGAGTCTCATCATGCAAGTGGCTGAATTACAGCATCAGTTGAATGGCAGATCTAGAGCAGTGTCTGATACTAAAGTATTGTATTGAAAGGAAAAAAAGTTGGGACCCTGAAACATGGGAAGGGAACATATGGGCTGATGATCCACAAGAGGAGGATATTCAGACCCTAGAAATAATTGAGCCACCCCAGTCAGTAGATCTAGCCCTCCCAGCTGAGTGTATTAATCCACTATCAATACAACAACCCACACCTGGGCAGATTACCAAGCCATTCAGGCTGAAATTCCAGGTGGAGCTGCATCTGTAGCATTGCCTGATGGAGATGCCTTCAAAGATAAGAAACACACTAGCCTGTGTGATGATGGTATACTGAGGAGATCGGCTTTCAGGAATCAAAGAACAAAAAAATCATATTATTGTGTGCTCACCTTCCTGATATGATCATTGAAGACAAATGGGTGCAAGCAAATGTGAAGAAAGCTGATGGTGCCGGGCTATCAACAGATATAATGCCTGGAGTCTTAAATACTTGAAGAAAAATAAGCAACTGTCTAGCTCAGAAGCAACAAAGCCCACATGGTAGAAGCGTACCAGCCTATGTGATCATGAGATATAGAAGAGATCAGGTACCAAGCATCAAAGAACAATAACAAAAAAAATCATGTCATTGTGAAAGAGGAGGAGTGCAGATTAGGGACGCAAAACCCATCTGTAGACAACTGGACATTCTCTCACAGAAGGGTCATGGAGAGGAGGAGAGTCAGTCAGGGTACAGTGTAGCAATGATGAAATATGCCACTTTCCTCTCATTCCTAAATGCTTCCACCACTACCACCCCTGCCTCCCACTATCATGATTCCAATTCTACCTTACAAATCCAACTAGACTAGACGTTATACAAAGGTACAGATAGGAACTGGAAAGACAGGGAATACAGGACAGATGATCCCTTCAGGGACAGTGGCAAGGATGGTGATACTGGGAAGGTGCAGAAAAGGTTGGGTAAGAAGGGGGAACTGATTACAAGGATCTACATATGCCCTCTTCTCTAGGAGACATACAACAGAAAAGTGATTGAAGGGAGACGTTGGACAGTGTAAGATATGACAAAATAATAAAAATTTATAATTTATCAAGGACTCATTAGGGAGTGGGGAGGGAGGGGAAAATGAGCTGATTCCAAGGGCTCAAGTAGAAAACAAATATTGAGACTGATGATGGCAACAAATGTGCAAGTGTGACTGGCACATGGATGTAAGTATGGATTATGATAAGAGTTGTATGAGCCCCAATAAAATGATTTTTAAAAAAGAAAAAATAAAGAATTTTAAAAAACATTTGTGCATTAAGAAACATCCCAGCACAGTACAGATCATGTCCATAATTCTGATATTAGCCCATATGTCCGATTACCAGTCTATAAACTCCTCTATATACTAGTGCAGCCATGCACTGACACTGAATACAGGACGATCACAGGTCAGTGGGTAGAAAGTATTGTAGATCCAGTGGTGGTGGAAGCATCTCAGCATTGGCGTGAGTACCCATGTGGCTTATTCAGCTCCAGAGCCCTGGTTCCATCAGCATAGCTCCATTCAGCTTGTCATCAGGAATGTCTAGCAGAGAGTGTGTGTGTCCTGCATCCAGGGAGGAAAAGAGGATTTCCCAGAATCCTTAGGAGGTCATGTCCACACAGAGGCTTCATTGTCTATGATCTGATTTATAGGCTAGATTCCACCCTTTCACTCAAGTTGACAAAAGAATATGTAACTGCCACAATAGTCATCATTGTCAGTGATTGATATAAGACATGAAAAAAATAATAACATAAATTATCAAAGGATCATGGGGGGGAAGCTGATTTCAAGGGCTCAAGTAGAAGGAAAATGTTTTGAAAATGATGTTGTCAACATATTTATAAATATGCTTGACACAATGGATGGATAGATGGATTGTGATAAGAGCTGTAAGAGCCACCCAAGAAAGGCTTCAAAAAATAAAATAGAAAAAAAGGATATTGCTGAGAGACCCAGGAAACACCCTCACCATCCATTATTTCCTCTAGACCCATAGTTAAATTAAGGCTAAGGAATCTCCTAAAGGCAAGGTTGAGGTGATTACTCAGGAAGCAGCATACTATTCTCACAAAGACCTGCTTGAGTTTCTGAACATGTACAAGCAGAAGCCTGGAGAATATCTCTGGGAATGGCTACTAAGGTTGTGGGATACTGGTGCCAGAAATGTAATATTAGACCAGTCTGAGTTTCTGGATATGGGGTCCCAAAGCACAGACCCTTCTTTCAATATCTAAGTGAGAGAAGCTAAGAGAGGATCTAATTCCTTATTTTGTTGGTTCACTAAAACCTGGACTGCCATATGGCCTAGATTAGACCAACTTGAGGTGCCTGATCTACTTTGGTAGGTAGAGGAAGGAGTACAAAAGCTCAGGGAAATTGGTATGTCAAAAGAAATCTATCAGAATATTCCCATAGACCCAAAAAGAGGGTGTCATAAAGACATACCCTTCACCACAACCATAAGGAACAAGTTTGTGAAGTGGGCCCCAGCATCTCTGAAGACTCCTATAATTGCTATTTTATGTGCAGTGGGTTTAACAGTAGGAAATGCCCTAAGCAAACTCTGACATTTACCTACAATGGGGCTGATTGGGCCCCATGAGGGTAGAAGACTGGTGTCAGCCCTGAATCAACAGAGACAGCGTGGATGTGGTCTTTGTCTAGACAGCAAGGTTTCTATAGTAATCAAAGCACCCTATCTTGTGTGATTTATGGTATCGACTACTTAGCCATGGTGTTCCTTGGAATGAAACATCGGGAAGCCTAATAAATATTTGCATAATCTATATACAGGCAGAAGAGTGCTAGGTCGGGTGAATAGCAGGGTAGACATTCCTGATCACTCAACCAATCCCCAGACCTGAGCCAGTTTCCAGACCCAAAAGCCGAGAAGAAGGCCAGTGATAGGCGAGTTCTTGGTGGGAGTTTTGGGCCTGACTCTCCCCCACCTCCTTAAACCAGATATCTGCATGATGCAGTCATCCCTAGCCTTGCAGCCTTTCATGCAGTCGTCTCTAGCCTTGCAGCCTTTCATGCAGTCCTCCCTAGCCTTGCAGCCTTTCATGCAGTCATCCCTAGCCTTGCAGCCTTTCATGCAGTCCTCCCTAGCCTTGCAGCCTTTCATGCAGTCGTCCCTAGCCTTGCAGCCTTTCATGCAGTCCTCCCTAGCCTTGCAGCCCACTTATGCAGCTCTCCTTAACCTTGTGCTCTGTGCACGGCGCACTCTCAACTCCACCAGGATCTGGACATGCCTTCAACCTGCAATTCCCAGTTACTTTACCTTAAATGAGCACCAACCACTCCAACTATGTACCCCAGTCTATAGAAGCACAGCCTTTTTTCTACTGGGTGCAACTCCATCAGCCCCAGGCTTCTTAGACTGCTGGATCTCACATGGGCTAAATGCCTCCCCAATAAAACCTTGCTTTTGTTATAATTCGGTCCTCATTCATCTCTGTCCACAGATGATCACCTTACAACCAGATCCCTTTGAAGGAGGACCCTGCTACATAACCAAAGGTTTACACTGTTAATCTTTCTTCTAGTCTTACCCAAAAGTATCGGTGGCCTTCCACAAGAGTGACTGTACTTTGCAGGAAAAGAATCAAAATTTTCTGGAATTACTGGACACTGGCTCTGAACTGACACTAATTCCAGGAGACACAAAGTGTTTCAAAAGTCCATCATTCAGAGTGGGACTTTTGGAGGTGAAGCTGCCCATGTAGCTTTAGCTTAGGTATACTTCACTGTGGGGCCAGTGGGCTCCTTTGCTTATTTTCCCAGTTCCAGAATGCATCATTAGAATAGACATACTTAGTAAATGACAGAACCACATATCAGATCCCTGAAAGGTGGAAAAGACCAAGTGGACACCATTTAAACTGCCATTGTCAAGGAAAATAGTAACCCAGAAGCAATACTGCATTCCTGGAGGGATTGCAGAGATCAGTTCCAACATCAAAAACTTGAAAGATGCAGGGGCAATGATTCCTACTACATCCCCCTTTAACTCACCTATTTGACCTGTAAAGAAAACAGATGGATACTGGAGAATGACAGTGAATAATCATAAACTTAACAGATGGTGACTCCAATTGCAGCTGCTGTTCCAGATTTCACTACTTGAGCAAATTAGTACTTCCCCTCTTACTTGGTATGTAGCTATTGATCTGACCAATGCCTTCTTCTCAATAGCAGTATTGAAGGACCACCAGAAGTGATTTGCCTTAGCTGGCAGAGGCAAAAAAATACACTTTCACAACTCTTCCTCAGGAGTGCAGCAACTCCTCCACCCCGTGCCATAATTTAGTCCAAAAAGAACTTGATTTTGGAGTAAAGTTCTGCTGTACTCTGCAGACAACTAATCCCCCTTTGAACAACAGCTGTTGGCCTGTTACTGGGTCTTGTTGGGGACTGAACACCTCACCACAGGCCACCAAGTTACCATGAGGCCTAAGATGCCCATCATGAACTGGGTATTGTATGACCCACAAAGTTATATAGGTGGATGTGCATAGCAACACTCTATTGTTAAATGGAAGTGGTATATATGAGATCAGGCTAGAGCAGGACCTGAAGGTACAAGCAAGTTGCATGAAGAAGTGGCCCAAATACTCACTGTCCCCACTCCAGTCAAAGTACCTTCCTTCTCCCAGTCTGCACCTATGATTTCATGGAGAGTTCCATATCATACCTTAACTAAATATTGAAAAAGTCATGCTTGCTTTATGGATGGCTCCTTATGCCGGTGTTACTCATAAGGGAACAGCAGCAACACTACAGATTCTTTTTGGAGTCT
Source organism: Nesogale talazaci (assembly GCA_004026705.1). Taxonomy (NCBI): domain Eukaryota; kingdom Metazoa; phylum Chordata; class Mammalia; order Afrosoricida; family Tenrecidae; genus Nesogale; species Nesogale talazaci. The sequence continues at coordinate 89,639 of PVJH01001868.1, read as the reverse complement.
TCCTAACAGACAGTGGTGAGGGGGAATCCTCCCAATGGGCAGAACTTTGAGCAGTACGCCTGGCCATTCAGTTTACCTGCAATGAAAAATGGTTAGATATGAGACTGTATATTGATTCACGGGCTGTGACTAATGGCTTGACTGCATGGTCAGGGAATTTGATGGCGCATGATTAGAAAACTGGTGAAGAGGAGCTGTGGGGAAGAGGTATGTGGATAGAGCTCTCTGAATGGCTCAAGAAAGTAATCATGTCTCATAAAAACTCACCAAAGGGTTACTTCTGAAGAGGAGGATTTTAACAATCAAGTAGATAGGATGACACGCACTGTGGAGACTGTTCTCCTCTTTCCTCTGCTACTGATGTTATCACCCAATGGGCACATGAACAAAGTTGACATGGTGACAGGGATGGAGGTTATGCATGGGTGCAGCAACATGGTCTTCTACTTACCAAGGCTGAGTTGGCCATTGCTATTGCTGAGTACCCCATCTGTGGGCAGCAGAAACCAATATTATGTCCAAAATATGGGACCATTCCTCAAAGAGATCAACTGGCAACTTGGTGGCAAAATAGAGTATGTCTGGAATCCAGAGATTCCACAGGTTGACTCTTAGTATTACCATTCCCTGTGATTAAAGTAAATGGTAAATTACAGCAACCCAATCCTGACAGGACATTTACTATCCCATACCCCTCAGGAATGAAGATCAGGTTCACCCCGCCAGGCAAAAAAATCCACAGCCAGCTGAAGTGCTTGCTAAGTACAAAGGTAATACAGAGTGCGTAGTAGAAGAAGGTAGTTACAACCCTAGGATCAATTGCAAAAGTGAGGTTTGTGATTGTTTGTTTTTTTTGTGTGTACTTATTGAATATCTTTCCTTGTTCACATATGACGCATCAGCTACAGTTGAATTCAGTGTGTTTTCAATTGTATGTATGATAGATGTTTGATGTTAAGTATAAGTTTGATTTTATTAATGTCTGGAAATTATATATAGCTTAAGAATTGTGTACAGGTGCCAATTTGGCAAGGGGTGGACCATGATAGTTAAGTTTATTGTGCCAACATGGCCAATGAACGTATGTGGGAATAATTAATTGTATGGCTGCATTAGCTTGTTCTCTTCCTCAATTTGCACAGGTTACCATACATGTGGGACACCTAGCCCATGGAGTTATCCCTGTAGTTTGAGGTTCCTTCAAGACCTGATTTGCCACACTGCTAGAGAGTACATCGTTTGAGCTGGGTACTGTCAAACTCTGTCATCTGGCTGACTGTTGGTGACTTATCTTGCTGTTTGCTGCCTGTGTCCAGATAGCCTGAATTGCTCTACAGAGGACTACCCAGCAGCCCTTAAGGTCACATAGTCAGAACCCAACTAAATATAGAAAAGATTAGCAAAAAACTCATCTCTGAGGGTGTTTATGCCTAAAATATGTGACTTCTGAGTTGATCAAGCAAAAGAAGTGTCTTTTAGAAATAGGAGATGAAGTAATATATTTTAAGAACCTATTATCTCAAAATACTTAAAATAATTGTCTTAAGTGTTTTTTTACATAAGTAATTTTATTGGGGCTCATACAACACTTATCACAATACAAACATTCATAAATACACTGTGTCAGGCACCTTCGTATCCCTGCTGCCAGTGTATTTTAAAGAGTAATTTAAGCAATGAAAATGATATTACTATAATAATATTGTAGCTTAAATCTGTATATTGTGGAAGTCTTGAGATCCATGAATATCACAGGAGCATTGTTGGTACTCTTGGGTAACTGTTGTGTTATTAATCATAAGGTTGATGGTACAAACATATCAGCCACTCAATGGGAGGAAAGATGACCTACAAGACTACTTTCAAAATGTTGAAGAGCAAGGATGTCACTTTGAGGACTAAGGTACACCTGACTTAAGCCAGGGTATTGTCTATTTCCTCATATGCATATGAAAATTGGGCTATATAAGGACATCAATGAAGAATTGATGCATTTGAAAGAAGGTGTTCACAAGAAATATTAAAAGTGTTAGGAACTGCAAGAAAAACAAACAAGCCTGTCTTGGAAGAAGTATAACCATAAAGCTCCTTAGAAGTGAGAATGGAGATACTCCATGTTACCAGAAGAAACCAGTCCCTGGAAAGGATAGAATTCTTGGTAAGTAAAGGAGTAGTGAAAAAAGAAAAAGATCCTTGATGAGAGAGATTGACCCAGAGGATGCAGCAATAAGCTCAAACATAACAATTGTGTGGATGGTGCTTCATTCTGTTGTATATTCAGACCGATGCAAGTGCGCCTGCCAACAATAATAAATGCCACAGGGGTTATACAAAGAAACTGGGGTTTTCTTTCTCCCCTCTCTAAACCCCACTCTTGAAACTAGAACTTATGTTTTCCCTCTGTTCCAATGCATTTTGAAGTCACTTATACAATTTAATATAAAATCTACTTTTCTTAAAAAGTATGTAAGTCAATGAATGGAATTTTTAAAAATCCTCTCACTCCTGTTCTATCCCCATTTCTGTGAATTGTGTTTATATAAAATGTTTACACAGAAACTGTATCATGGTGACATAACCAGTTGCCTTTTTCAATATAGCTCTGCCACTGTACATTCCAGACCACTAGAACACCTGCTTGATGTTCAAGCCTTTCACCTACTTTTGGCAGGGTTCCCAACTTCCCTGGTGGGAGGGCCAGTGGAGTGACCCACAATAAGCACTTCTCAAAGTTGAGTGTCTGCCATTATCACCAAGGGAGTGGGCCTGGTATAAACCAGCTTGCTACCCAACGATTTCCTGATTCTGTGTATCTGTTGTGGGTCAGATCATTTCTATTTCTAACACACTTTGTGATGCTAATGCTGCAGGCCCCTGAGGACACTCAGAAAGACTGATGGGGAGGGTTGCCCAGGTCATTGAAAGGAGCTCTCCGCTTCCCTGCCATTTTATTCCCCTTTCTCCATCCTCTGGAAAAGTCTGCTTTGAAAACAAAACTGGCAGGCTTGCTTTGGGCTCACACAGACAACTCCTGACTCAGCTCTTTCTTATGGATTCTAGCAGAGTCCTTAGGGGAGAGGAGGGCCAGCATGTGGACAAGCCTTTCTAATAGAGAGGCTCTGGCCAGCTCGGTGACCTGTGGAGCAATTGACTTCAGATCACTCGGGTTTTCTGGTCTAATGAGTGACGTGATACCTGGACCATGCACCTCTTTAGAGATGAAATTCCGGAGGTGGGTACTGGATAGTTAATCACCAATTGGTGAGCATGCTGCTGTTTCCATGGTGATTTCACACAGATCCCCACATATCCTAGGCTCTCACCTCCTCCCATTCACAGTAACCTCCATTAAGTAGAAACAAACAGATTAATACAGCACAATCCATTTAATGAACTCAGGGATGGTACAAAAGCTTTTTAGCTTTTTCCTGGTAGTAGGTTCCTGGAACAGCAATACAGCAGCCTTTCAGCCACTTACAAGAGAGTGCAGAAAGGCTTTCTCAGGGTTTTTAATCTCCCCCGTATTGTCAGACATCAATTGCAACAAATGCCTGCCAGACGGTCTCTTCGTTGTTGGAAAGACCCCTTTTCTTTACCTCTGAGTGTTATTCATTTTATCTCTCCACACCAGGATGGGGAAAGAATAGGGTATCAAAAGAAATGAAGAATAGAACACAGAGTTCCTTTCCACCAGGGAAGGACTAAAAAGGAGAAGCTTGAATTGTAGCAGCAGCAGCAGATTGGGTGTCTGGAGCTCTGTATGTAATTCATGACTTCGTAGGTGATCTGCAGAGCAAATATTCTGTCTTCCACCTGTAAAATGGGAATGATCGTGCTACCAACCTGCCTCCTGAGGGATCCTGAGGATTATAAATAGTCATCTGTAGACGCTCTCACTTGAAAGAGAAATGTGAAAAGGTTTGAAATTCCTGTTTCCCCGCAAAAGCCATTTTCCTTTCAATCCTCCCTCCCCCCACAGCTGCAACCGATGTGAGTGCACTCCTGAACAGCAGCCTCTCTGGAGAGGCTTTTGTTTGGCATGTGTGCTGATGGCTTGCCCAGTGCCTAGCTTTACGACCTGCACCTGTCCCACCTCTGCACCAGGTTCCTGCACTGTGGGATCCATGCTTACCGCCTCCCAGCCTGTATAAACATACAGGCAGGACGCTGCGTACACTGTGGTATTCATGTGAAGACCCATCATTCTGCAGCTTTTTGTAGGGACTTCCACGTGAGACAATTTACAGAGAATCTCTTTTCCCAAAATGATCCCGAGTTCTTGAGGGAATTTCGCAGTAATCAATAATAGCAATAAAATAAAGAAGCCATCATTTGTAAAGGTCAAATGGAAATAAAGGAAGCTTAATTAGGAAAGACATAAAGACCAAAAATAGAGGATCACCAAATAATATTCTCAAATCCCTCATGAAGGAAGATAAACTTTCCTGGAAGGATTTTTGGTATAAGACGTCTAGGGATGCAAATCTTATCTCTGCTACTTGTTAACCTTGTCACAGAAAACTCTCAAACCTACCTGCGAAGCTGGTTTGTCTGAGCATTATATGTGGCACGTTATAAGCTCTTCCTGAGTTTTGTGGTTATTGTTGGTGGTGGTGGTATTATCTGTGTTTCCTTCTCTTCCCTCTCCTCTATTCAACTCACGTTGCAATGCGTACTCTTTGGAAAGGAAAGGGTATAATCTGGTTTTCCAACTCAGGCTAACAATGAGGGCCTCCACTCTGACAAAGCTATCCCTTTTCATTCTTGGCTTTTATTCAGTTTTCTTTTGGGAAATACTGGCCATGAGAACTTAGGCTAAAGGAGTTCTGAAAGTGTATATTGAATTTGCCCTATTTCCCAGAGCACTAAACGGAGGCATTTTCCAAGTGATAATACTAAATTGTAGCTGAATAGGGGAACAAACTTCAGAATCCACACTGCAATACCTGTCACTAAATCTAAGGGTAACTGTGAGACACTTGACAGAAGACAAGGCCAGGTGCTGGGAAGGAAAACTCAGAGTGAATGTAGGCCATGGCCAAAAGTCGTCTGTGCTGGGGTCTTGCCTGACTGCATGGGGCCAAGCACTATAGGTCTGCATTTAGGGGGGAATGAGACATTTGGAATCACAGTAGAAGTCAGAAAAGGGAGAGGCAGGTGGTGAAATACTGACCTGGGGACATGCTCCTAAATGCATGGGCCAGATTTTGTGTTATTAGATTTGTTTTCTTTTAGTTTAAAATAACTATTTTTAAATGACTACTCTTTCTATAATAAAATTTGTTCCCAGGAAAACATGGAGAATCAGAGAAGATTTTTCAGACACAAACCTTAAATCACCCAGTACCGTCATTGCAATGCATGCACGCACACTCATAAAAACACCCCTAATTATTCTTCACACAGGTATTTTATTTATCATTGCTGAAGCTTCTCAACAATCTTCTCACTATAAAACTTCTCATCATATTAATTACTTTTACAAAGTATAAGATTTTTCAAAAATTTTCGTCATACACAAATAAAATACCAAATTCACCAATCAACTAATTTTGCATAAAGATGACAAATTTTACATTTTTTGCAACTTGAATTAAATTCTGGTATAACTTCCTTACAGAAAAAAAAATCTTCCAGTCAGCTCCACTAAGATTAAGTTATAAAAAAAGACAGAAATTACTCTGTGGGGGAATTAAGTTCTGTTTAAGTTAGTAGCACAGTTAGCAGCCAATCTAAATGTAAAATGAATTATTTTTAAAGAAATAATTATATCGGGGACTTTGCTCTTATAACAATTCATACTTCAATAGTATCAAGATCATTTGTATATATGATGCCATAATCATTTCCAAAACAATTTCTTTTTTCAGAAAGGGCATTCTTATTTTCTTTTAGTTCTGATGTCAATTATAAAAATCAAAAATTTCCCATTGGAGTTTCACTTGATCATAGAAACAAGTATTATCAAAGTCTATCCCACAACTAACTTGAAACTTGAAAACTTTGTTACATTCTTTGTGAGATATACTTAATTTAAGGGATACAATTTTTATTTTTTGTGTGTGTTTAGGCATCACTGCCCTCTGGTGGTGGGAATAGGAGGTCCAGCCTTTGCTCCTGTGGAGCTGGAATTGAACCTACATCCCAGTGGGCCACAGTCCCGTGCACAACCACTATGCCACCAGGGATCAGCCCCAATTTTTAAATTTTTGTTAGAATTACTAAGTGATACAAATGTGAAGCCTCCTCAGGGTAGTCTTTAGATCCCCAGTATTTAATCATTGTCTCCTCTCAGGCACCCTACCTTTCCCTAGATCTAGATTATGAAAAGAGATTTGAAGAGAAAAGGTCTGTGATTAATTAACAGAATTTTATGACTAATTGAGAGTATCACACTTGATACATGATCTGGCTGCTAAATGAAAAGGTAGGACTACATACAGTACCACTAAAGAAAGGATTGACAATCTACTTCTGAAAAATCAGCCAGTAGAAACCACATAGACTAGAATTCTCATTTGACACTCAACTGGAGGTCATTAGTAGTCTGAATAAACTCCATGGCAACTGGTTTATGGCTAATAGGGGGAATTTCTACACACCAAACAGGAAGGGAACGATTGTAAGGTCGTAATTGTAAGGTTTATGCAAAGTAGTTGCTCTGCATTTTTTCTTCCATCTTTCTAAGCAGACTCCTACCCAAGCATTCTGTTTTCTTATGGTCTCTTTCATCTTTTGCTGAAAATATGCTTATTGGGTCTGAAGAGGTAAAAGGTCTAAATGGCTAAGAGCTTAAAGATTGACACACTCCACTACCCCCCCCCCTTATTCAGTTATTTGCCTTTAAGCAGGTTATATTTGTGTTTGGAAATTTAGACATCTGGTAACTAATAAAATTCCAGAAACACATAGTCATCTCAGAATTTATAAAAATTCATTGAATAGGTGATTTCTTTTATTCTGGGTCTACATTCCCTGATGCTACTTTTTAGTTATTGGGAAACTCACCACAAAGTTAAATCTGTTATTGCATAAGAGAAAGATGAAACTATTTGCTTCTGCAAAGTTTTAAAATCTTAGAAATCCTGCTCTTCATTTGGAAACTGATGAAACCTGTTCAACATGAGAGATACTGCTGGTATTCAAAATGTCATCATCAGAGTTTCTACCATTTCACCAACATGCAAGCCATCACAGTATGACATAGCATGATATAGTATGAACTATAACCACTGACTTACTACAATTGCTTGTTGAAAGCAAAAAGACTTCCCAATGTAGATTATAACTCAATGTCAAAAACAAAAGCAAAAACACACCCAAATCTCTACTACTGGACCAATAGACAGTATCAGGACAAGCGGAGAAAATGTCGAAGTTGTAAATGATTCCATCGTACTTGGAAACTCAAGCAATGCTCATGGAAGCAGGATCAAGAAACTAAACAACATGCTGAATTGGGAAATATGTTGCATAAGACCTCTTTAAGGTTTTGAAGAACAAGGATGTTTTTTTGAGGACAAATGTGGATCTGATCCAAGTCATGGGACTTTCAATTAATTCATATGAATGTAAAATTGGTCATAAAAATTACCAATACAGAGTCAATTAATTTGACTTTACTATGGGCAGAGACTATTATAAATACCATGGATTTCGAAGAAAACAAGCAAATCTGTCTTTGAAGAAGTACAACAAAAATACTCCTTGTCAGCAAGGGAGGCAATGCTTCATCTCTAGTAGTCTGTACCTATTATCAGGAGAGATCAGTCCCTGGGAAAGAGCATCATGTTTGGTTAAGAAAAGTACTAGTAAAGAAGAGGAAGACCATCAAAAATAGAGAATAACATTACAGCTGTAACAACAAACTCAAACATAACAATGATTGTGAAGATGTCATAGAACCAAGCATTGTTGAATTCTGTTGTTCATGGAGTTGCTATTAGTCAGAACCAATTTTACAGCAATTAAAAACAGCAAATTCCCATGCCTATAGCAATATATATGTGCTAAATTAAAATATGTTTGATAAATCAAAATAATATAAAAGAAAACCAAAGCTGAGTTTAACGTTATCCTATTTTTTTGCAAGGAAATGTGATAAGGCAACAAAGCATAATCTGGGAATTTAAAAGTACCTCTTGAATTCCAGCATTGCCGCTTAATAAATGTTTTACTACTTTTATTGGGGGCTCTTACCACTCTTATCACAATCCATATGTTCCTCCAATGTGTCAAGCATAGTTAAACATAGGCGACCTCTTCATCACTATCAAAGCATTCTCTTCCCACTTGAGCCCCTGATATCAGCTTCCCATCTCCCCCACCCATCCTCCCTCAAGAACCCTTGACAAATTATTATTATCTTATTATGTATTATGTATTATGTATTATTATTATTATGTATTACATTGTCCACAGTCACACCTCACTCACTTTTTCATTATTTATCCCCCTGGGAGAGAATTCTAGTTGGTCATTGTGATCGATTCCCTCTTTCTCCCCCATCCTCCCTTAATCCACCTATTTGTTGGTCCTGAGGGGTTTATCTATCCTGGGTTTCCTGTGTTGTGGGTTCTTTAGCAGTGTGCATGCTCTGGTCTAATCTGATTTGTAAGGTAGAATTGAGGTCATGATAGTGGGGGGAAGGAAGCACCAAAGAGCTAGAGGAAAGGTCTGTGTTTCATCGGTGCTATACTGCATCCTGTCTGGCTCATCAATTCCCAGCAATTGTGTTGGGAAGATGAGCATCACAGAATGCCAGATGTTTAGAACAAAGTGTTCTTGTGTTAAGAAAGTACTTGAGTTAAGGCTCAATGTCCAACTGCAACCTTAATTTTTAACATGAGTACATAGCTTGATTCCCTTCTCTTTATATATATATATATATATATATATATATACACACACACACACATATGTGTGTGTATGCACGCACACGTATATATGTGTGCACATATATATTTACATATGTGCATGCCTATATTCAGACCTCTATACATGTCCTTTGCCTCTTGGTTCTTTCCTCTATTTCTTTTTACTACCCTCTTGTCTCACCATCATGTTCCACCTTCACTTGGGTTTAGTAAGTCTTTACTGCTACATTGCCCTCGATTGAACCCCACTCGGCATCCTATGACCTTCCTTCCATCTATCTTAGTTCACTTGTTCCCTTGCCTATGGGTTGGTACCTCCATTTCCTTTCTCCGACCCACCCCTTCTCCTTTAAGGCCCCGGAACAATTGGTCCCATTCTTTTAATCTCTGAATTATTTATCCTCCCTATCTTATCTAGATAGTCATGCAGATACACTAATAAGTGCAAAAACCAGGCAAAGCCAAATAAAACAGCAAAGAAAATCAGGATCATCAAAACAATAACAACAGCAGCAGAAAACAAGAAAAAAAAGATGCTGACAAAAATGGAAAAGTCTATAAATAGTTCAAGGTCTGTTGAAAACTTTTTGTGAGTGTTTTCCAGTCAAGTCTTATGGGGTGCCACATTGTGTCTCCCGTCTATTTTTGTTATTTCCCAAGGGGTTCATCACTGCTCTCCCTGCTGCTCTGCTGCAAGCCCTCCGTGCCTTGCCCCAGCCTGATGAGCTGACCGTGCACTATTCCCGCACTGTGTCACCAATGGTTCCGTGAGGGACTCTGTGTCTCATACTGGGGTTGGTCCTATGGTCTTGTGTGTGCTGCTGTTTCCTCAGAGCAGGAACATTGCCCTTAAGGCTTGGTAGGCCAGGATGTTATTAATAATTTGATGAAGAGAGACCATTACATCATCCCTTGAGCCTCAGTTTCTTCAATAAACTATTTTCCTCAGGGGTGCTTTCTAGCTTACATGATATGATATAACCAAAGTGCAGCACAGGTTGGGAATGTACATTCAGAAAAGTTCATACTTTTATAACACAGAAGCATCTGCTCAATTTCAAAACCTGGAAATGAGTCCCGTTGTACCCTATGAGATTGGGCTCTGGAAAAAAAGTCCAATGAGAAGAGGACTGTGCAGGGACTTCTCCACCTTCGCAGAGGAGAGAACAGCCCCCACCTTAGAGTTAGAGGTGGTTTGATAGGCGCGGTGTTTGCAGCAAGCACATACAGAAGCAGGCCTTGCTGTTAGCTGTTGTGCAAGGTGCATACAGCTCAGTTTGGCATTAGCCAGACCTTTCCCTCTACTGCAGTTTTGTTGAGGAATATTAGCCAAGGTGGAAAATTTTGCTCAAATTAAATTAGCACATTAGTTGCTGTTTTTGCAGGATTCCATTTGTGGGTCAGTCAGAGGGAAGAATTTGCTAAATTGTACAGGGCTTTGAGGTGCTTTATGAAATGACTTTACTTATGTCCTTAATGTTGAGGGCTTTGTTAACAAGCATGAATATAAATTTTCTGATTACAAAACTATGAAGACAGCTCTTCAGTAGTATGGGCTCCTCATATATAGGAGGTAGGCAAACAAGTGAGGCAGTTATGTAGAGAACAGAGCACTTGCTGCAGGAAGAATCAGAAGGAATATGCATAAATATCAGTTTTGTTCTCTTTTTATGATTGTCTAAGTAAAATTAAATAAATGACTTAATTTAACAAGTGATTATCAATTAAATGAAAACTCAGATTTGTATTGTTAAAATTTGTTGCAACAAATCTCTCTAAAACATTATGAAACAAAGATGTCAATCTAATGACCATAATCTTTTTAAGCTTCTTGTGCATATCAAAGCTAGGCAAAGAAAAATGAAGACAAAACCAAAGTTGATGCACTCAAATTTAGCATTGGCAAGCAATATTGAATATACTATAGATTGCTAGAAAAGCAAATAACTCCATCTTGTAGAAAATACAATCAAAGTGTTCTTTAGAAGGGAAGAAAATGAGATTTTTTGTTTGCATCAAAAGGAACCAATGATTGTAGGAGAAATCATGCTTAGTAAAGTGAAGGGTCAATGAAAATGAGGAAGAAATTCAAGGTGGATTAACAATCCATCAACAGCTTTGGCTACAACAAGGAGCTCAGACACAGCAACCATTGTGAGGATAGTGTATAAGCTCCTGGTGAGTCAAAATGGATTCATTAGTCCCTAACAAAAGCAGCAACATGGAGATACTATTTACTATCTAATATGGTTTTATGAGAATTTTATGTGATCGCATTTATCAGAAAGTGCATTTTATCTTAGTATCCTTCATACACTGCTGAGAAACTCAAGAGAAGATACTCTTCATAGGCCTGCTCTACCTCTGCACAAGACCAAGCATCAGATCCACTGGTCCCATAGACCTGATATTCACTGTCTACTTGACCTCTGGAGTTGAGAAACTATTGTACATTTTTATGCTTTAATTACTGATCTTTTGTCACCTACAAATAAAATAGAAATATAACCACATAGATTTTTGTTATGATTATCTAAGAATTCTGGAGACAAAAATAAAATAGCAGAGAAAAATAATCAAAGAAACAGAACAGTTTTATGTAAAATGATACTTATTTTATTATGATGCAGTGGCAAAAGTAGTGATCTGGACATTAAGCAAATCTATAGTATTTGGTCTACTTTATGTTGCTGTACCTACAATTCCTCCTCTGTAAACTTGAATTGAGCAAAATTGGCCTCATGAGTTTATCTTAAAAATTAAAGATACTGTCTGTATAAGGTCTGACTCCTGAAAACCACTACATAAATAATAACTTTTATTATTGTAACTGAAATAAATTGTATTTCTTCCTCAGCAAGGAACCATCCATATGGAGAAAAAGATGACTCTGAACATAAAGATAACTCTAAGTAAGAATACTTTCTCGAGGGAGCATGAAGATTAAGTCAAACTCCACAGACAACATGAACACTTTGGTCTCTCAAGACTCCCTTTTGTTGCATTCTCTCCTGAAGTCCCCTTTCACTCATTTAATCTTATAGTTATTGCTATTCATACTATAAATCCTTGTTTTATATACTTTACTTGCCTCTTGCAATTTTCACTTATGAATAATTACTTTGCGGTTCTTCTTTTCCACTAAATATAACACAGACCTAAATATAATTGAGAAAGCAGTGGATTTCAATCCTTAAAAACCACCAAGTCTCCTACTCCCACCACAGTGCAGTGATGTTCTCCCCCCCGTCCCCCCACAAAAAAACCCCACCAAGTCAGGGCTGAGCCCTAGGGGCTTAGTGGTTGAGTGCGGGACTGCGGTCCACTGGTTTGGTGGTTCAAATCCCGCAGCAGCTCTCCAGGAGCAAGGCTGGGCCTCCCACTCCCATCAGAGGGCAGTGATGCCCCCCAAACAAAAACAAACAAACAAACAAACAAACAAACAAAAAACACCAAGTCAGGGAGAGGATTCTGTACGTACATACACACTTATATATATATATATATATATATTCATGTACATGTTTACAGAAACATATGTATTTGTGTACATATCTATATATCTATCTAGCAAGAGAAAGGGACACAGCAGAAGACAGAAACAGAGACAGAGAGAATTTTTACTACACATGTGATAGACTTGAATTCTCATGCAAATTCTGGATCAATGAAACTCATGTGCAGCCATGATACCTATATTTGACTGTGATGTTGAATAACTTTCCCCAGAGTTTTCAGAATAAAATGGATTGGTAAGAGAGGTCTAGAAATCCACTTCTAAATATCAGTCAATTAATATGGTTCACAACAGTCTGCTAACAGATATGTGGATTGTCTAGAACAGTGATCAGCAACATTTTTTTCAGGGGGGTTATTTTTCATTGTTTTCCACAAAAATTTTTGCTAGTGGGTCACATCACTTCTATTTTAGATTACACATTATCTTAGAATACAGAAAATAAAGACATTATATAGGTGGGATAATCCAATATATCTTGAGTATAGAATTACAAATTTATTATCATCAAATCTATATTTACAACTTAAAAGAAATCATAAAATGCTAGCAGAAAAGTAAACACCATGTAAATAAAACAAACACCTATTTAATTAAGAACATTTAATCATTTTAATGACTCCCTTGATTTTGTTTCATTATCCCTGTAAGGTTTGAGATATCTGGATGATAATTCGTTGTTTTTAAAAGAACACATGATTCTGAATTTTCATTAGTTAGCCTGTTACGCAATGAATTGAGAATGAATTTCATTCATTTCATGAATGAAAATACCTGTTCACATGAGTAGCTGGACCCAAAAACTGATAGTGGGGCTGAGCCCTGGTGGCGTAAGTGGTTGAGTGCAGGACTGCAGTCCGTCGGCTTGGTGGTTTGAATGCAGCAGTGGTTCTCAGGAGCTGCACTAGGTAGCGCCCACGACCACCAGAGGCAGTGATGCCAAAACAAAACAAAACAAAGAAACAAGACCAACTTTCTTTATCGATGAGAACTTGGAAGGAAGTGATGCCTGATATGTAGCTATTATGCTTAAGTGATTTTCATCAGTGGATTCTAGTTGTCTTCTTAAAGCCTTGAATTTGTCCACATTGCTGAGTTTTTGAAATCAACTAACTCCATATTCAGATTTTCAATTTCAAGGAAATTGAAATATTGCAAGTCCAACACATTGTCCTCCATTTCATCAGGCTATATATATTATAAAACTGAACACAGGACCATGGGCTTTAAAGTTCTGAAATCGATTTTCAAATTTGGGTTGAATGGCATCTATGTAAATTTTAAGCATATCTACTTTTTCACTTGTAGTTTCTTTATGACTTTTTACTAAAGGAAAATATTTAAAATGTTTTTTTTCACTAAGTCACCCTGGAATAGAACCATCTTACAACAAAAACTTTTCCATTTTTCATAAAGTTTGAGAATTGTCTGTTCTTTGCTCTGTAAGTGCAAATTTAAACCATTGAAATGATTAGCCATGTCTGCTAAGAATTTTAATTTAAGGAGCCAATTTTTATTTTGGGGCTGACAAAAACTTTCACCAATTTCACTCATAAATATTTCAATTGCATCAGTGCATTCCACTAAGCTATTTAGAACCTTTCCTCTGCTTAAGCAATGAACTTCAGTATACATTAATAAATTGCTATATTCACATTCAATTTCTTTTAAAAATGCCTTAAATTTTCTGTGATTCAAGGCAGAATGAGCGGTAATTGTGCTAGCAATAGTAATCACTACGCTCATCACTTCATTTAACTGTCTTGAAGAGACTTTTGCACATAAATTTTCTTAATGAATTAGACAGAGGAATGAAAGTAGTGGTCTTTCAAGTTCCTTCTGCAATAGGTTTACAAAGCCAGTATGTTTCCTAACATTGCTGGCGCCTCATCAGTTGTGAAAGAGCATATTTTTTCTTCAAATCAAAAGCATTTCCAATTTCAAATTAAATGAATTCTTGACCTTTCTTTAAAATGTCAATACTTTTCATAGTACCTAACACTGGTGAAAGTACTCACAACTCTTCGTGGATAAGTGGAGAATCAATATTCCATAATGAGCAACTATTGGAAGCTTTGCAACGTTCTTTATGTCAGTACTTTAACCCACAGACAAGTCCACCGAGGTCTATCTCGTTCAAGTTTGCTTTTCCTTTGTTTGGCTCTCCCAAAAAAGAGAGCCACCCCCAGCTGGCTGCCAACTAAATTGGCAAATCAGCAAAAACAAATTGGCTGTTTCACTAAATCGAAAGCACAGTGATCGCCCTCTCCTCCCGGCCATCGCCGTAATTCAAAAGCACCCACTTTAATTTTTTGGAAAGAATACCTACCAATCGTTTTAATTAAGAATTATTTGGTAGGTCACTGCAATTTTCCCAGTGGTCCCTAGGCGACCTGTGGGTCACAGGTTGCCAACCACTGGTCTAGAACTAGTGTACGTGGAGTGGTTCTGAGTACCAGGGGGTAACTTGAGAGTTGTTAACTATGAAACACATGTGTGTGTTACATCCTTGTCACATTAGTCCTCTGTAACATTTGTCAGTTAATTGTCAAACCTCTTTGTCAATAAAATAATATATATAGCCATGCCTCACTCAACTATCATTGCCTCAGCTGTCATTCCCTGATGTTCTGCCTGATAATGACTCTCCCCTCTTGGCCTGTCTAGTGTTCTGCTCATTCTTCAGATGTTAAAAAAACCTAGAATTGATTGTAATTGTTGATGCATTTTAGCTAGAAGATGAGTTTCAAAGGCAGAACTCCAGATTTTTGAATCTATAGCAACTATTACAATACATGGGACATATTCATCTCATGAGAGATGAATAACATTTTGAATAAATGAAGTTAGTAAAGTTACTGAGTAAATAAGAGATAGAAAAAGAACACTACTGGCTAAGTATCAACTGGACTATATATCTATAATAACTTGAATAAGTAATTATTTTATGTTATGCAAGGTATTATTTAAATCAATGTATGATTTCAATCAATGTCAAATTAAGGTGCTTATAAAATCTATCAAACACATGGCACAGAATTTCTGTACTAGACATACCCCCTAAACATTTAAAATCATTTTTAGCATTTGGGTAACATAAAAGAATAATACTAAATCTTATGCATGGAGCCTCATATATTCTTACACACATATATATCCTTAAAATCACCATCCAGATAAGACATAAAAGCTACCAAACCCACTTTCCTCCAAAAGTGTTTCATTGTTTCTTCTCTTTTTTTTCAAGTTGTAATATTTTTTTAAAAATTTTGGGGGAGCATCACTGCCTTCTGGTGGTCATGGAAACTACCCAGTGTTGCTCCTGAGAGCCGCCACTGGATTTGAACCGCCAAATCAATGAGTCACAGTCCCACACTCAACCACTTACACCACCGGGGCTCAGCCTCTTTTCTTAACAGTTTTATTTTCACTTTGTAAACATATCATATAATTCAACAATTTAACCATATCAAGAAGACTCGTCCAATCTTTACCAGAGTCCATTTTAGAGTGTGTTCTTTTCTCCTGAACTCATTGTTAATCATACAATGCTTTTCCATTTCTGCAAAAATACATACAACAAAGCATTCATTAATCCAACAACTTATACCTGTATAACTCAGTGAAATTGATTATAATCTCCATATAGTACAACCTTTATTTCAGAATAATTATAATAATAATCAGTTGTGTTTTTAAAACAAAGTTTTAGTATAGATGGCACAATAGAGGTTTACCACACCATTATATAACTACTAAGTTACATCATTATATGAGGGAAAGTAAAAATGTATTGCTAGCAGGGTTTCACTACAAACATGCATGGGCTTATTCAAAATGCAATAGACTTACACGTTTTCTTTGGCTGCAGACAAGGTCTCTCATTGATGAATTTGTCTTAGTCTCTTTGGGTTGTCTTCGAAAAAAGGTCCAATAAAAGCAGTGTTTTCCAAGGGGATATGCTGGCCAGGTTCAATTCTAGACAGAGGGTTTATGATGACTATTCAGGAGGACTCCAAAGGGTTATCTGGACATATTTTCAAAAGGGACACAGATGATCATGTAGGCTTATTATGAGGAAGTTTTCAGAATGTTTTTAAAAAAGTTTTAAAGGAAAGCCACTTGTGAGAAAAGGCCAGGAAAGTTAGGCTGAGTAATTTTGTTTTATCACAATTCACCTCTTAGTCTTAATAAGTAGTTAAGGCTGTCCTATCAGAAGTTCATTGCTTACCCTTGTCCTATCCCCCATAGAACTCTGATCTTGCCAACTGGGATTATCTTTGCTTCCCAAACTCAAAGAACTTTTTAAGGGAACACAATTTGAGTTCCTCAAGTATACCAAAATTGCTATTCTTTGGGGAAGGATTACAAAAATGGAAACATCTTCACCTTCAAAATGCATAAACTAGGTGGGTGATATGACAAAAAAACAATTACCACATTTTGTAGTAATTGTATAATAAAAGTTTATATAATTGCAGCATTACTTTTTAATTATCCATATATATTAGTTATACCATTATATAACTTTCAAACCATTGAAAATCATGGTCTAGTCAAGTTGACAATTTACCTTGGCCATCACTGCCAGCAATATCCTCACCTTGTATTTTGGCATTCTTTACTGCTAGATGCATGTCATTAATGTACAAATTAGTTAAGTAAAAGTTACTTTTACTATTGTGGTAAATGTGAAATGTCATATAACAAGGTAATTGGTTAGTGAGGAGGGGGTGCAAATCAGAGGGTCATTTTCTTATATATCTCATCCACCCTATTGCTGCAGTATTGTTTTAAGTCTGTGGCAACTTTGATTGGATGCCTTACATTGGTATGTCTTTTCCTCAGTAAAAATTTGGTTATCACTTTAAAGAAGGCTGGACAAAAATCTAATTAGTTTACGTGATCTAGTGACACCTTCTGTTTCTCCTTTAGAATATATTCTGTAGATTTCATTGGTATAGTTATGATTCATTCATTTATTAAAATCTTCGGACACCTCCTGATACCTTAGAGTAGTATCCAACAATGGATAGAATGCCAAATGTACACATGAAACACACTTCTAGAAAGTGCATATTGTAATTGTGAGGAAAAAGATCCCAAACAGAAACTTTAAGCAACAATATCTGAATTTTTAAGGATTTGATATTTATACATCAAAATTCTTTATGTTATATAATTCAATTTATAATACATCTTCCTTGGAAAAACTGCCAACAGAAAATGCCTTATTGGAAAGTGCTATTTTATTATATTAGAGTAACAAGCAGCTGAAAGAAGCATTCTGAGTATTGTTTTATGGTCCTTTGTCATAATACTTACAATTAAAAATTAACCAGATGATATGGTTTAGAGACCATGCTTAGTCACATGGAGGCAATGAGAACTTAGTCAACCAAGGGTGTTTATAGCTTAGAACTTGTATATTGGCAAAATTGGATCTCTGAATGAAGAATGAAAGAAAATCCCAACCTCATTCCATATACAAATCAAACTCAAGATGTATGAAATACCTAAATATAAATTTCAGACCTGTAAATATCATCAATGAGAACATTGGCACAAACTTAACCCTATTACAGGGCATAGACATAATCTCAAACATAATGAAGAAATAATGGACAATGGAAAACAATGACAGCTTACTAAACATAAAACCCTAATATATATCAAAAGACTTCATGGGAAAAATAAAAGAGACCCCACAAACTAGGGAAAAATTCTTCAACAATGGCACAAAGTATAAAGAATTAAAATCTAAAATTTAGAACTAGTACAACAGCTCAATAAGAAAAAAATAAAGAAAAAAAAAGAAAAGAAAAGAAAGATCCAATCAAAAATGGGCAAAAGGGCTAACAAATGGCTAACAAACTATGACAAAATTCTCCATCACTAGCCCTCAAGGAGATGCAAATCAAAACAATGAGATATCACCTTATATCAGGTATGGCAAACTAGTGTCCCACAGGCTACCTGCGGCCCCCAAGGTAATTTTTTGTGGCCTACAGTGCTTTGAAATAAAATGAAAATAGAAAAAATTGTTATGAAGAAAATGGTGCTTAGGGGAAATCAAGGCAATACCATACACACAATTTTTATTGTTAACCCTTTAACTACTGAACATGAGTGTGTACGTGCCCCAGGTTCTTTCCTGGGGGTAGTGTATAAATGCACTGACTCAGCTCCGGCGAAGTTTGGGAGTGATATGTCTGCCACGCTCAGTGTCACTTAATGTAAACAGATCCCAATAGCGAAGAGGTTAGAAAGACTACTCTGGATTGTGCTGTTATGAATCATAGCTAGTGGCAGCACTAAATTACATTTTTAGAGGAAAGTCATACAATTGTGCTTCATATTTATCAGTTTGTGTTAGTCCGGGTAGACTAGAGGAACAAATTCAAGGACATACATATCAATATAGGGAAAGGATTTATATATAAAAGGAATGAGACACTGAGAAGGCATTCCAGCCCAGTCCAGTTCAAAGTCATAAGTCTGATATTAACCCATATGCCTGAAATCGGTCTATAAAGTCTCCTTCCAACTCATGAAGTCACAGGTCAGTGGGTGCAGAATCCCGGCGCTGGCAGGGGTCTCCCCATGGCTCCTCACTTGAGGGCTCAGGGTCCATCAAGAGCATGCCACTCCAGCTTCAAAGATCTGCCTCCATGTGGTCTCTCAGCCAGCTCCTCCAACTTCTCGGAGACTACATCTTGTCTTTTCCGTGATTCATCGTCTCAGAGACTAACTCCCAACAACTGGTGAAGATAGCTTCTCATCTTCACGAGGGAAAAATCGCAAGATATCTCAGAAGTCTCAGGATAAAGCCATGCCCACAAAGACACCTCATTGGCTACTCAATGACTATCTCCAGATTAACAGACCAGACTCCACCCCTACATTTCAATCATAAAATTAACATAAGCACATGACTGCCACAGACCACCCCTTGTTAATTTTATACTTTCACATAACTCTATAACCATATGTAACCTTCAAATAAACAATAAAATCATATCTATACCTGATAGGATAAAACTAAAATGCATACAATTCAACATGTGTCACCATCATTTAAAAATAACATTCTATAAGTGAACACAACAAAAGATATCATGTGCCTTACAAATGTAGTTACAAAATATCTATACCTTGATCCTATAATCCTCTGAATATATATTTCACCACCGATAAGAGTGTGCAAGCCAACCACCTCGTGCCTTTATTCCCCCATTTTGGGTATCTAATTTCTATAGTGCCCACTTATACCAACCCAGTGCTCTGAGGAAACAATCATATCTTTCAACGTGAAGAATCTTCATTCCAGTTGGAAACTCATGAAGTGTGCATCCATTAGCAAAGTCAAATCAGGACAGGCCATGCATAAAATCAGCAAGGATATGCACCAGTTCACAGACTTAAATCGCTTCTCTTCCTCTGGTCGGGTTCTGGTCAACTCAATGTGGGCTTTTCCACTTTGCCTCACCACGTAGCCATTGGTCGCCTTCTCTTTAGACCAAGGTCCCAACAAATTCTCAATATGCCTAGCTCTCTCATGCTAGGTCATGAACTTCAGACCAGTCAATCCACTCTTGTCTTCTCTATTTCCTGTGAACAAACTCCACAGGTGTCAGTGGCCAAAGTCAACCCGGCTCTCTATTGCTGCATTCCTCCTGCTTTCGCTGACAAGCCGTAAATCTGGGTGGTCACATAACAAGCATTTCAGCTTGCCACAGATTTCCTTTAACATTCAGTCCCAGAGAGGAGTTATCTTCATGGTTCCAGATTCCCTTACTTCTGAAGACAATCACTAGTCAGGATTTTCCAGGGAAATAGTCTCTATTCTTCTTTATCGGTCAGTCTGACCTTCTCTCAGACTACAAGTGTCCTGAGTACTCTGAAAGACTGGGTGGAGCTACTTTCCTCAGAAAAGTTTTTCCAGGTGTGGCCTAACCCCATTTAAGCTCAAGGTGGGGTTAATCTCTTTAGAGATGTCTTTGATGCTAAGTCCTAAACCCTCTAGATGTCAATGCTTTGCTTGAGGTAACTGGATTTGCAAACTCTTTCCATACTTCACAATGAACATTTCTATGCATCCTCATGTTTACAATAACAGGCATAAAAAAACAGTATAAACAGCAGAGTCAGAAATCAAACTTAATTCTTAAAACAGTCAAGGTCAATACTTATTAAGCTTATCTATATCCTTTTTTAACTACTGTTTACACAGAAACATTGAATTAGGTCTCTGAAGGCATCGAAACAGATCCCTGCTTTCGGTCTGGCTTTCTGACCTTCTCAAATATTGTCCTCAAACAGAATCCCCACTTTATAAAGGAATAACCAAAGACAGCATCCAAACAAAAACTTTAACTTCCCACATTGTTTCCAGAAATAACTCAGTAAACTGCAAGGACATATCTGACTTCTGTCTAGCCAAAGAAGTAACAATACCACAAGGCACAAGTCAAACATACATCTACTTTCCATCTTTATGATTTGTTCCTCTAGTACCCCACCCCACTCCTGGTACCATAATGTGTTAGTCCGGGTAGACTAGAAGAATAAATTTCATAAACACGCATATAGATATAAGGAAAAGGTTTATATATAAGAGAAATAGGACATTAAGAAAGCATCCCAATCCAGTCCAGCACAAAGTCATAACTCTGATATTAACCCACATGCCTGAAATCAGTCTATAAAGTCTCCTTCTGACTCATGAAGTCGCAGGTCAGTGGGTGCAGAGTCCCAGCGCTGGCAGGGGTCTCCCCATGACTCCTCACTTCCAGGGCTCAGGGTTCATCAACAGTACAAGTAACTCATTGCTGGCAGAGGTCTCCATGTGGCCGCTCCAGCTTCAGAGATCTGGCTCCATCAGGGCAAAGCCATGTGGTCCCCCTACTGGTTCCTCCAGCTTCTCAGACACTGCCAACTTGTCTTTTCCATGATTAATTGTCTCTGAGCCTAACTCCCAACAACTGGAGGAAATAGCTTTTCATCTTCACAAGAGAAATATCACGAGATTTCCCAGAAGTCTCAGGAAAAAGCCATGCCCACATAGAGGCCTCATTGGCTACTCAATGACTATCTCCAGATTAACATGCTAGACTCCACCTTTACATTTCAATCACAAAATTAACATAGGCACATGACTGCCACACAGCTGTCCAACAGTTTCTGCTTTTTATTAGTTATTTTGTTATATTTTCTGGTCATAATGTAAGAGGTAAGTGAAAACTAGTAGGAGAAAAGCGCTGGCAAGCTCCAGGTAAAAAAGAATAATTTTAGTTTTATAAATACATAAAATAAAATAAATGTTTAAATAAAAGTAATCACATAACATTTTAAATTTCCTATCCATATTCCTGAATTCTCACTTCAAAAAATACTTGTAACAATATTTGCAAATGTAAATGTGATGTAAGTCAAATGATCAGTGTTTTGAGTTTGAAACCCCTGCATGATAATAACAATGAAAATCCAATTAAAAGCAAACAAATAAGCATACAACTACAAATGCTGGAAAGTTTGTAGAGAGAATGGAATTACCACATACTTCTGGTATGGTGGGTCTGTAAACATGTACAACTTTGACACCATCTGAAACAGTTGGGAATGGAAATCACATATAATTTAGCAATACCACTGCTGAGGAAATTCTGCAAGGAAGTAAGAAGCTAATATGAACAGATGCATTCACTTTTGTGTTCATGGAAGCACTGTTCACAATAGCAAGAAGTTAAAAAATGCTCAAAATTCCATCCATAGAAGAATGGACTAAAAAATTGGTACATACACAGTTCAATACATGTTACTTAAAACGCGTTACTTAAAAATAATAATGGTGAAACCTCTATGCACCTCTTGACATGATCGGACCTTGAAAGCCTTACAGTGAATCAAGTTAAGCATACACACACACACACACACACACACACATACACATATTGTATGATTATAAAAAGTGTAAATACCAGTCTGAAAACTCGGCCCCAACTATGTGGACAGCCACCCCTCCACCAAGAAGAATTTACTTTAGAAGACAGCAGTGACATCCAGGAGAGGGGGATATGTCTGACCTGAGCACACAGGAGCAAATGACAGAGGAGGA